>JANZLQ010000022.1:27282969-27310697 GCA_026212715.1 Elanus axillaris | reverse complement strand
GGGGGAGAAGAGGAAGAGGAGGAGGAGGAGGAGGAGGAGGAGGAGGAAGAGCCGCCCCCTCAGGCGGCGGCAGCAGCCCACCACGTGGGAAGGGGGCGCGCGCGCCGCGCAGCGCAGCAGGACCCCGAGGCTGCCCCCGCTGTTCGCCTGCGCGGCGCACATGTATTTCTTTTTCTTTTTTTTTTTTTTTCTTAAAAAAAGCAGAATTTTAAGCTAGTTTTCCACATGGTGGAGTTGAGGAAAGACGCACTGATCAGAGCTTCGACGGTGCATTTATTAATTTACAGTTTTAGCTGTGTTAAAACCTTTCCTGGTATAGGGCCGCCATTCAGCGGAATGGGCTCCTTGAGGAACCTCATCAAGCAGCTGGTAAAGGGGTTATTAATGAGGCGGCTGAACTGGCGGGCAGCAGTGCCCTCGGCCTCGGAAGGCACCGCTCAGCAGGTACCTGCCCCCCGCTGGAGGAGAAGGTGGGGGGCGGCCATGTTAGACGTAGGCCCGGCTGGGCCAAAGCGGAGCCAGCGAAGACTGGGTGAGCAGCACCAAGGATGTAATAACTGTGAGACCACACACATATAAAGGATTTGCTTAAATAACAACGATTCTCCATCCAGGAAAAAACACAGGAGTTGTGGAAGCTGCTTTTTAAATTACCCATGTACCCTCGATTACGTATCACATATACCAGAACAAGTTAGCGCCTGGAAATAACGCAGACCCCCGTGACCAGTCGGCTCCCCAAAAGCCCACGCAGAGACCAGACCGACCCCTGACAGGGTCTAGGAACCTTCACCTCTCTCCTGTTTGTTTAGTCCCGTGACTTTTGTGTAACTGATCGGAAAAAGGGGATAAACCAAACTTCAACTGCAATGGCAACACTGATTTTATTTTTTAAAATCCTTTGTTCTAGATAAATCTTGCTTGCAAAAGCCAGCCTGTTGGAGTAAACAAAATGCCTCTAATGATTTTATAAAGACACTCCCATTTCCACCTACTGCAGTTCTACATCAGCAATACGCTCTGTGTCACTCCGTGTCCTTTGGTACTGTTGGGGGGGGCATTTGGATACACAGCATTTCCATGAAAACCAAGGCTGCAGAAAGCAAACAGAGCACATACACAGAAAAATAACAGATCTTCAGGATACATTATCATCTGATACTAAATTATGAAATCCCAAGAAATGTTAGGAACCTTGCTTCTCAGTAAAACTAGGTAGGTTGTAACGTTTAAGTTCTGCTGTTTAATAAAACCACGGCTGTTTGAAAGTCTTCTATACAAAATCCCAAGCTGCCCAACTGTGGAGCTGCTACAGGAAAACAATTTATCAATCTGACTTGGGTTTAAATTCTAGGAAAAGTTTTCAGAAACACTAAATTTATTCTCAAACTGACAGCAAAACTATTCCTAATAACGTAAAATCTGTAACATTAACCTTTCAATACCAAAGTTGAGCCAAGCTATTTGCATAGATATATTTATTCTCAGCTTTTAATACTGAAAAAAAATTTTTGAACATTTGAACAATGAAATATTTAAACCAGGTAACATCGTAGGAAAAATGTGTTTAATACCACTGGATGTGTTTTGGGATAAAATATTTAAGTTTTAAAATATAGAAAAAAAATGATAAAACTACTGTATTAATAATCATAAAGGCTGTAGAACAGTATTTTTTGAGGAGGTGAACCCAGGTAAACCCAGTCACTGAGACAAAACCACCCATGCAACAGAAGTGTAGCAAGACAATTCCTTAAGGTATAGGTATGAAATATTTGCTTAAAAGGGAAGGACATAAAACATTTAAATAGATTTATTTTTCAAGTTTTTACATAAGCCATGGACCAATTTGCTTTAAACGCTGAGTTAAAGAACTGCAAAGACATATATACAGGTATGTTTAAGGCCATCAGAAAATTTAAACCTGACAATTAACTAAAATGTAATTCTGAAGATTTACTTTATATGGTAGATGCATTACTAAAATTTATTCTAAAACTGAATAGCTTCAAAAAAGGAAATACATTTTCATTTAATAAAAGTCTAATGGATAACTACTAAAATTTATCTTGATACCAAAGTTTCAGGCGTACTCCTGATCCACTATTGGGTATCTGAGCGCATTTTGCAGAAAGGAAAAACTGGCCACCATAGTTGGAACTGAGCTAGTTACACCCATCTGATTATTTTATGAACATAAAAAATGCGGTGGTGGGGAAATGGAACTTAGCTTTTAAAACTAATGGGTTAATAACTGCCGCAAGAGCTAACACAGGTAAATTTAACTTGGAACAAAATGTCAAGTTAGACTGAAGTTTTCCTAATACAGTTCTCTCAAGCACCACTCAAATGAGCTTTAGGATGCAGATTTTGGAAAACAGACTTCTCCATTAAGGCTGGATCTACAGAGCCATAAATAATTTTAATTGCATTATATTCAAAAAAGCCGAAGAAAGTGGTTAATAGAATAGCACCTCTTCCCTTAGACAGTTTAGAAAATTAAGTTTCTCATCACAGACTCTACCATACCACACCAAAAATTCAGCAACACCCGGTTTCTGAAACCCTGTAGGAATAGAATAGACAGAAATCAAAGATGATGCTTTTAAGTCTTCTTAGAAGTGTACAAGGGTCAGGGGCTTGCTTTCACATGGAGAAAGAGGCATTAAGCTTCTTTAACAGTCTACTACAGCGTAGATATCTTCTTTCCCTTTAGCATTAGATTTTAATGCAACATCAAACTCTAAGCAGCCAGGTGCAGTGGTTCTCAAAGGCATGGAACCTTTACTCTTGGAAAACGTACTGACTGCGATGAAAATCATTTAAATGCAAAAACAAGCAGTACTTGCAAACCAGGAAGCTTGAAGAACCTTCCCCACCTCCCTCCCTCCAGAAAAACAAACTACCCAAACAGAAACACATCATAGTTTAAGCAATTAGCCACCTTCATGATTATCAGGTATGCTAATCTGGTATTAAATAAGGGAATTTTCCCGAAGTTCATGTCAAAGCTCCTTCTATTAAGTTCTGCCACCGACTGTAGGAAAGCCAAGATTAGTATGAGACCAATCATACACTCAGATGCTGATGTTAAGATTTGACTGTTCCATCGCAACAAATTTTGTCATTTAGAGAAAACCAGAATTAGAAGGAAACTATACCATTTTGCAATGTTTGAGTTTTCAGTAAAGTTCCCAACAATAACCGTAACTATATTTAAGCCCAGATTTAAATCAGGAAATAATCTTTCAAAGTTGAAAAAACTTCTTTTTAAGACTGTTTCCTGCTTCCTATTAAGATGAGGCAGATTTTTAGGTCAATAAGTGGTAAAGAGCACCTACCCACCCCATTTGCAGAACTTTGTCGGTGCCAGCTCAAGATTAAAAACCCTTTCTAGTCCATTCCATATTCACTGCAGATGAAATACTGTAAAAACGGGTACACAGATTTGAAAGACTAAAATATACAGTCTACTTCATGTAGTCACAAACCTCAACTCCAGCTATAAATTTTTATCTTTAAGTATCTGGTTTGATACTCTATATTACGCTTTAATCAAGAACAGTTTTGCATGAGCAAGAGGGATGATCCTTTATTTTTCAAGATGTGACTGGCAGCCTTATTAATGGGGCTGGATAACGAGCAGTGTTCTCATGTGCCTTTGTACCCGCAGTAGACTTGAGATGGGAGAAAGCTGAAGAACACAGCGCAATTATGTCCACTGAGCCCAAACACTTTTATCTCAGATGTGCACTTGTAATAAAAGGTTCTTGCAAAGATGAGGTAAGAAGTCAACTACTTAGCTTAGGCAATGCCAAAACTTAAAAAGAAAAAAAAAACAAAACACAAAACAATAGGAAGATAAAGATTCTTCTGACCGATTGGTTTTATATCTTATTCTGCTGGACCACAAAGGTTTTGCCTTATTTGCTTTTAACCGTATGAAGGTTAACCACTTTTTCAGTATCGTTTATCATCTTTCTAATGTTTGTCTAGAGTTGAAGCTTTTTCAGTAACTTTTCTCTCACCAGTTACTCAAGTGCCATTTGGGTGAAAGAAGGAAACTCAATCCATTCTTCAAGGACATGCATGAAGGTAACTGTAACCCAATCAAAGAAGCTGCCTAACAAATAAGGTCAGCAGGACATTTTGAGAAGACACATTTTTAAGGTCACAAAGTTCTCTGAGTTATAAAGTCCCAGCAGAATACATTAACTCTTTTAACAAGTGGTCAACACTACCCTTCCAACTACTTTGGATGAAGTTATGCCTTAAGAGATTGCTATAGACAAAAGAAAACTGGGATTAAGTGAAGCCTAGGCATCCCTCTACAGCCAAATCCAGAAGCCAATGCCATATTGAACTGTTCTTAAAAAGACAGGCTGTATTCAGGGAGAACATGGAAGTAAAATGTAGGACAAAACTGACCTTAGGTATGAGACAATAGCTATGATTTCAAAGTATTTAAGTTGTAGGACATCTAGGAAGGATGCAGGTTTCCTAGACACAGTAACATTAGGCAGAAACATCTGGAAACTCAAGTGATTTATAAATTATTTACTCAAGAATCCTTTTATTACAGCCAAGACGAAGTAAGACACTGAAACTAGAAGTTGCTCTCAAACACATACCACTGTACAGCCTAGCAGTATTAAATAAAGCCCCTGCCAAAATAAAAATCTGTATCTCCTTATAGTAGCTGTATATGCAAGAAAGCAGTCATAACTAGTCTTGTTATGTGCCCAGAAGACTGATTCACAGAAGAATCAAGTAAAACCACCAAAGAGTGCAACTGATGTGTCTACATGCAGGCTCAGAAGTAGCACTTTGTTATGCTCACTCATGCTTCCCAACCACAGGCATCAGGCCCTACCGCAGCACCTAACTAGAATAACCACAGCTCGTCCCTTGGCACCCAGAAAGGGCTCTGCAACAGAACCAGCCCAGAACCGCCACAAACAGCATCACTTCTTACACTGGTCCTTGTTCAAAAGATGGTCTTTTTCAGAAGAAACGTATCTAGGAGTGCTTGTGATCTGGATGTAACTCAGATCTAGAGACAAGTTAAAGATACTTAAAAGCTCCCCTGAACAGGCCAGAAAACCAGTTAGTGGATCTATGTGCCATACTGTGACTCAAGCCAATTTTTCAGCATACTGTTTATTAGACAGACGTATTGAGATTAAAGGAGTCAGTGCAAATTCCCAGATTAAACACATCTTACGTACTTGCTTTATGGTTATTATTCTAATACATCTCCCTCTATCAGCATACAGCAGAGCAGCTACTCTAAAGACCATTTTCATACATGAAAAGGCTTACAAAGTTGTATCTCAATTAAGAGGCCTCTCAACTATGTGATGTTTTATTAATAAATTTAAGTTGGGGAAAAAAAAAAAAAAGAAGAGCAAAACCCAAAACCTTAAGTGGAATGTTCTAATCCATTCAGCGGTCTTTAATTCAGTATGCTGCAAGTTTACTGTCAAACTACAATTAGCTATTTAAGAAGCATTTGGTGTGCAATGGATAAAGCTGAATAGCTTGTGTTCTATCAACCATTTAAAAAGCTGATGCACAAAAAGTTAAAATAATTAAAAAAAAAGAATTCACTGTTTTCCTACATCAGTTCAACATCAAAAGGTTTGACTTTTTTTTTTTTCCAGTTAAAAAACAGTTGGGACTTTATCTCAGTAATAGCTTCCTAAAAAAAGACACAGAACAGCAACTTCTGACCAGACTGCAGTTTATATTGTTATACTGGTACGGAATGTTTCTAGGCCTTGACTAAAACTGCTGCTTCTAGCCATCAGCATCATTTCACAATGTCTGGTGTGTAATGTTGTCTTCACAAGCTTATCACTTACTTCTCAGTAAAAACATCTCATTTGTGCTCTTCACACAGAACATGGAAAAGTGGTATTACCACCTATTTGTATAGAGTTTCAGGTTATTTCACAAGAAAATCAAAGTATCTGACTACAAGTTCTGAAAGTTCAGTTATGATACAAAGTAGAAACGACCCTCTGAGTGAAAACAACCTTCAGTTTTATATATAACAGTTAAACAACATGTAGCTGTTCCTTAATTTCACCTTTCCACAGGTAGGAATTATTTGATGAGCAACACTTAACATGTATAGCACTTTCCTTCTTGCATGTGCTATAGAATGCAACAGAACTACCAACACCTCGATGGAGGCAGCTATCAATATATTCTCCCCACTGCAGAGAGAGTGCATGTGCGCAAAAGGTAGGCACAGGTGATTTTCCAAAGATTATACCACAAGTATGCAGTAAAACTTGAATAAGACTTGGTATTTTCCAGCTCCTAGTCTTACGTCATTACTTTTATACATTGCTGCCTTGATGAAAAGGAAAGTCCATAAAAAGAAAAGTTTCCCAGAAGTCACAGCTATTAGAACAAAATCAGAAAAACAGAAGGAGGGTTTACATCTATTCAGGAAGAAGAGAATCTATCGGGGAAAAAAACCCAAAACCTTATGAAATGTCACCCCATCACATTAAATTTGTTTCAGTCGTTGAAAACCAGTGTTCCAGGATACAATTTTTATAAACATGTTTTATTTGTCTTGCTTATACCATTAGAACTGTAACTGCTGGCTGTCATTTCCCTTAAAAGGGGAAATCAATTCAAACACATACTGGTGCTTTTCAAAAGATAGCAATTAAAAGGGCAGCAGCAGCGGGCATTTGAGATTTCTTAAAACCTTCAAGGCTGCAGGAAAGACAAAAGGACATGTGACCAAAAGTGTTACGATTATCCATTAGAGATTTCCATCAGTACCAGCATCAGTTATGTAGGTGATAATACAGCAAGGTCAAGTATTAGTGACAGACAATGTGCAAGTCATAAGGAATGATAGAGAATACCAATCCTTACAAAAGTCATTGCTATCAAAGAAACTTAGAAGTGTTTCAAAGAGATATCTAAATACTTCACATCAAATATACAGTGGCCATCCAGATCATAACTCACA
The DNA here is from genome assembly GCA_026212715.1 of Elanus axillaris. NCBI lineage: Eukaryota > Metazoa > Chordata > Aves > Accipitriformes > Accipitridae > Elanus > Elanus axillaris. The sequence goes on along the minus strand of JANZLQ010000022.1, from coordinate 27,303,700 downwards.
TTTGTTGCAAAATTTTGTTGAAGTGCCAAATCAAAGCTTTCTTTCTTGTTTAAAAAAAAAAATTAAAAATACACAATTACATTAGCAGTTATGCAAGCGATCTTAAATCCTTAGCCACAGTAAACAGGGCCCTGGTGATGAGGAGTGCCGCAGCTAAGGGGTGCTCCTGCTTTGTCAAAAACTGGCTATAAGCCTCTTTGTCTACTCAGGGAAATATGCATTACTACGCATCTTTAACTGTTCAGTGCTTCAATTTAATAAGAAAAAGCTGAAATGCAGTTGCTCTACCAAGCCACACTTCACCTTTTCCATCCTTTCATGGGAACATTAATTTTTGTCAACTGCCACCACAGTAAATCTTTAATAATTTGCAGATTTTATCCAAATTTGTTACATCACTTTTAAACGTCAGAAATGAGTCTTTGCTTTTTCCTGCCACTTCAGTTAACCATGGAGATTGGATCACCCTGAAAATTGCCTTTTTTGCTTTACTCTTAGCAAGGGTGAGGAATCTGAATCTCATGTGCAAGGCTCAAGATGATGCTTAGGACAGAACATGCAGAGTAAACGTTGATTCGTTCCTTTCAATATCCAGGTAATATAAAGCTGGCAACTGTAGTCCTGTCATTATGGGTAATGAAAATAGTCCCTTTACAACAAACTTCCTGTAAGGGAGAACAAATAGATAATAACTCTTCTGGTAACATGTATAGTACACTGGCCAGTGTGTTTTTGGCGTTTAATGTAATCCCGTGAATTTGTTTAATTCACTTGCTGAGCATTCATTTGAGGCATCCCTCTGTTTGGTCTTGGGGGCCCTCCACGACCTGGAAAACAGACAAAACAGGCTCTTGAATTACACATGAAGTCAAGGTTATTTTAAAAAAATTCCCAAACGCTTTGGTCCAAACTGGGTAACAATTACCAGATGTGTATCTAGACTATATATGAACCCAAAAGCTCCTTCAAATCAAAACTCAACAGTATGTAACCTGTCTTTTCATTTTCCAGCTTCATCCCAGTATTTTTTTTTTCCCAGAGCTACAAATTTATGATCACTTCAAGTGAGAAGTTTTGCAGTAACGTAAGGCAATAATCAGTTTACTGTATTTTAAATTTAAGTACTGTGAGCTAACTAATCATGTTTTAGTTCCATTCTTCCTTAAGAAAGAGACTGCCTGCAGCTCACACTCTCACTATATGAGAATTGTAGGTCACTTGGGGCATCCCTCTCACGTTTGCCTGCACATCTCTGCCCAACGAACCTCAAGACTTGTTGTCTTCACTGTAGTTGTGCTTCCTGAAATACGTTCTCAGCTTCACTACAGCCTAATACCACACTGAACTTCAGGCCACAGTTCCACACTATAGGGCTTTCAAGACAGTCAAGGGCAGAACTCTTCAAAACCAGACTACCACATGGAACTGCGGTTTCACAAACAGTGCTATGTACAGCCTTGAGCTGTCCTCACTGACAAGGCGCTCTGGTGGTAACTCAAGATTCTCATGGAAACGTCTATACCGAGACAGAAGACAGTCTAATCACCAAAAAGCTACTAAAAAAGGAATTGTGGAAATAGAAGTTAAAAATAAAATTTAGAAGTTCAACGACAGCCTCATTCTGTGTGGGTTTTTTTTGTTGTTGTTGAGCGGCAAACACTCTTAGGAAGGTACAGGACAACATACCTCCATAAGCCAAAAGGAACAATTCTATAGGATCAAGGAATAGATGAGCATGGAGGGAAGTTTAGCATCCTTAGATCAAAAGAGATCTCCACAACAGATGCAGTAAGACACATTTTAGTGCAACAAGAGTAACACACAATTCTGAAGGCTGACAGGGGGCTCAAGCCTGATGTCTGCTTTGTAAGCAAGTCTTACTTGCAAACTACTAATGCACCTAGTAAGCAGATCGTAAGTCACAACAAACATCACCAAAAAAAAATCACTTTCCTAAGGCTTTCATTAATAAAAGGCAACTAAATAGTTCTGCCACATTTAAAGTGCCAAAAGCAACTGTTGTTTTAACTTCTTTACAAAGAATTCCTCATTCAACAGCCCAATAAACTTCCACCACAAGTTCAAAGGATGACAGCAGAATGAATTCAAGTCAGAAGGGACCTCAAGGGATCCTCCAAGTCCAACCCCTGTTCAAAAGCAGGGTCAACTATGATGTCAGAGGAAATCAACCTGCTTCTTCAGTTGTGACCTGCTGAATAAGGAGTGAGGTCACTTCTAAATTCCAGAACTCCAGGAGTTCGATCAAAAACTTGCACTCAGTCCAAATCAATTATTTACTACTCAGGAATTACCTCTAGGAGCTCCCCGAGGTCCACTTTGTCCAGAGCCACGTTTGAAATTCTGTTGATATCCATCCTGAAGCAAAGAAATAAAAAAAGTTATGACATAAACCCTGGCCGTTTTGTTATGTTTCAGGGAAGCTATTAATTGCCAATAACATAAGGAGCATTTGCAACAATATGTACTGACAAAACACCTGTAACTTCCAACACAGAGCATTTTATTAGTTTTAATTAATCTTAGAAAAATAAATTCTTACTCCTACTAGTACCTAGCAGATACAGTAAAATGTACAATGACAAATTCTCTCCCCAGTTACAAGGTGTGTCGTTCAATCTAAGTAAGAAATGTAAATAGAGGTATTTAGTGTTCAAATTTTTCAAACTACACAGAGATCACACAGATGAATTTGCTGAAGGACCAGTCAATAAATGAAGCAACATTCTAACGGCAGGATCAAAATCCGTCATCTCATTTGCTTATAAATATGTGTTTGGGGATATGCAGAGTTAAGACATTTTCCAGTCACAAATTTCAGAGTAACATATTAGCATTGCAGAAGACAAGCAATCCCAAACAAGTTTGAAAAGTTACTTTCAATGAATTTAAGTTCTTATTTTTTACCTCACAAAGCTGTGAAAATAATTAAAGAGTTCTTTGTAATTCACTCAGCCTTGCTCTAGTTACTAGACTAATTCATTTAGAGATCCATCAGCCAAAAAGAACACGTTTCCCAATTATAACCAGCCATTTAACATAACATCCTGCTATTCCCAAACACCTGTTTAGTACTTGAATTTTTTGTCTTCATTAGAAATAAAAAAAGTCCTTGGAAAAGTTTTCACTAATAGATTCGTTTGAGTGCTTTCTTTGACAGATACTTTTTTCTTCTACTTCTAGACCGTCACAACATAATGGTATCTTACCCGCTGGTAGTTTGAATAATCCCGAGGAGCATTAAATTGGGGCTGCGTGTAACCACTGTTTGGAGTGTTGGAAAAAGAAGGACGGTAGCCATCATATCCTCCTACGGAACAGGATACAAGCCTTTCACTAGGAAATAACTTATTACTTTATGCTACCACATAAAGAAAAGCAGTAACAATATTTTATCTAAATCTGAGGAAAAAAAACCCTTTAGTAAGTAAGTACTGTTTACCTGTAAGTCAAGTAAATGTTTGCAACATCAGTGCTAATACTATTACAAGAAACAAGAATGAAGACCTAGTAAGAACTGGGAGGAGACAGCAACTCAATGCATTTCTCTAGTAATTTCAGGTTTGGTTTACAGAACGTTCAATCCAAAGCTAAACTAATACTAGGATCTAAATGTAACAGCTGTGACATGCAAGGCCATTAACAGCCAACTCATGCAATAAGCTGCTCCTCAGACAGTACTCTTCTGAGTGCTGGGAACCATGTCCAAGGGTGGTCCAGTCCCAAGGGTCTGACACTTGGTATCCAGGCCAATTTTAAGCACACAAGTAGTGACCACTGCACTCCTTACTACAATCAGTTGTATTTTTATTATACAAGTTCCTCCTCTACTCTCCAACCACCAGAGGAAGAGAGCATAGCAAAAACAGACAGAACTGTATCCATTAGTCTAATCCCAGAACACCTGACAAGGAAACTGTCTCTCCCATTCTAACATACACATCTTCCTAACATTGATGGCCACATGTAATAATCTCCAGGAATCATGAAAGTTCTCTCATTTATCCAAAACAAGAGTATCATTCGTCCGCTCCTGTTAATTCCTTCAGAGTAATGACTTCTGCACTTTTTTTGTTCTTGTATTTCTATATGATCCCACCTATTCTCAGTATGATAAAACATGGAACTCTAAAATACCCTGCTTCTACCAAAACTGGAAATAAAAACCATTTTTGAAATATCAGTTGGCATCTGAATTCCTCACTTAATGGTTGTGATATTCAGTGGGATAGTTCCTTGTTTGCTTAAAATTGCAGTAGATGCCTCATCAAACTAACACCAAGGCTTCAGCACAGAACGGAAAAAAATGCTTCTTTGTTTACATCTGAGTAGGAAGCCTAACCAAACACCTAAAATTTAACTTGCTTCAAGTTAGCTAAAACAAACGGAATTTTTAGTACAAACTTTAATATCTTAGAAATACTATTGCAGTTAAAAACTACAGTACGTCAGTCAGTTTAACGCTTAGTACCTTGACACAGTGTTTCCAGAAAGAAGTCAAATGAGAGAGTTTAATAAAGCTGTTTACCTCTAAATCCATTTGCCGGTCCCCTGTAACCATTCATTAAGCCACGAGCCCCACGTGATCCACCACGAGACACTCCTCGACTGTTATAATAAGGCTGACTGTTACGTGGAAATCCAGTATTCTGTTGGGGAGGCTGCTGGTGGTTACCCGCCACTTGATGAGTCTGGTCCGGGGAACCATGGTAAGTACCAACCACTATATTGGAATTAGGGGGGGGAAAGAAGTATAAAAGTCTGCGTGTCTTGATGTTCCCACATATACTCTCTTCAAACTCAATATTCGAAGCTCTCAAATACCACTGAACACGTCAATATATGCTCACCCATTCAAAGAAAAATAATCTGCAGAATTCAGTATCAAGTTTACTAGTCAGATATCCCACAATATTAAAACAACCCAGAAACGGCACAAGAGTTAATTTAAGTCAGTGTCGAAAGTCTCTACCGTAAGCTCAGCAACAAGTATTCCTAATGCAGGTACAATTTTCCTGTGCTATTTCAAACCCTTTAAAAATCTAGAAAAAAAGCCCAACATTAATAAGTTAACCCACTTCTGTAACTTCCTCCCCTCTGAACTGGCAGAGAGCCACTAAGAATTATTTGCCTTCACAAACTAAATTCTGTTAGGTATAGCTATATTGACTAAGGCAAGATTGATGGAACACTAACAGAGCCAATGTTTTAACTGTACAGGCTGGAGGATTCTTTCTACAGGGCACGTAAATCAAAAGGCAAGAGCAGGATGGATAGCTTGAGACTACATGCATCTTTGAAGTAAGGTATGCCACAACATCGTCACTTCACAGGAATTGTCAGGAATGAAGTGGATTACAAAAGCAATCTGAGGGTTACAGGCTCAGTAGGTGTAATAAAGGATGTAATTCTGTATGTAAGAGCAAAGCAGCTGTAAAATTTAGCCTGATACCAAGTGCTGAAGCAAGATCACAAAGAAAATCTGTAAGCGCTAAGCCCCTCTTTTATGCAGGAAATCACCCAAAAAGAAACACAACTTTATGTCTACTTCACTCAGCCACAGAGCCCTATAGAACTTCTGCATAGGTCCTCCCTTCTCCTCAACTTCCCATCAATTCTCATAGACACAAGAAGTGGTCATCCTTTCGAGTGTTTAATGTGTGCAGGTTTTCTTCTAAGGCCACTGCATTTTCTGTGTGTGCAGGTTTTCTTCTAAGGCCACTGCATTTTCTGTGTATCAACAATTCCATTTACTGTTACAGTAAGTTAAGCATTTAAAACTGCATAGCCCACCTTCCAAACCAGCATTCTGCAGACTATCCTCCTGCCCTGCACTGTATATATATGGCTCAAAAAATGTATAGATAAACAGTGAAAACTTGGTTCTCCCTCTTCTCATCTTAACCGCCCCAGTATCCCAACTTCCAAGGAAGAAAAATGTCAAGATAATAATCAGTTTTAGAGAAAAAGGATTGGGCTCTTTTTCCTTACTCCACCTCCAGTAGCTGTTAGCACTTCACTCTTGTCATCTGTCCTGTGTCCTTCACTCAAAATCCTTCTCTGCATCTGCAAATTTTACCTCAGTGGAAAGCGAGGAGAGTGCTGGGAGAAGACTAGCTTTGTACGTAGACTTTATTTTGTTTGGTTTTTGAAGTTGCTAACTTAGAAAGCATTTTGCCTGCTGTATTCAAATAATGTCCAACTGATTTTAGCAAAAGGTTCTACATCTTTGTGAACCTTGTATCACCTGTGAGAAGCAGTCCGTATTTGCTCTCACTTTAGCTTACTATTTCCTTTTTAAAATGTCATCTCAAATAGTATAACCTTTTTTTTTTTAACAGCAAATTTAAGGATCATCCAACCTTAACATCAACAGAGCAAGTACTCCACTACACTGCTTTCACCTTTAGAATAATCCTTAATCCTGTTCATGCTTTTTTAAACCCACTGAATCAAGTGGCAAAATTCTTTTAACAGGTGGGAGATATACATACCGAATTTCACTCCCTGTTGGATATTCAAACCAAGACAGAATAACAAAACCCAGTATTGTTCAAGGGAAAGCTTCACAAGACACTATAACATTTGAGAATGTGTGACATGCTTTGCTACACAGGACTTCACACTCTGATCATCTGCTCTACTGAGGCCATTGCCATTTTAGTTTTTCATGAAATAAGTTTACCTGTCTGGAGTTGTTCTTGCTGAAGATCTGATTGTTCTACTTGGTGAGGCTGATTGGAGAAACTCTGGTTATAACTGGCCTGGTACTGATTTTGCTGCTTAAGGGTTTCTGGCTCATTAACAGGAGGAACAGGTGCATTCATGTTGAATACCTACAATGGTAGAAAAATAGCTCTCTGATCCAATTAGCTTTTTACAGTTCTTCATCACATCACGTAAAGTATGCAAGTCTGAGATGTGAATAACCAAAGGCTATTTTATGTAATTACATGACTGATTCCAGTGTTTGTGTAACAACAAAAGGAATGACTACAAAAATAAAGGGATTCAATATTAATGTACTACTTACTGTTTGCATGGATTGGAATGGAGCTGCATTAACATTGATTCCGCTGCTATGCAAAGGCTTGCTAGATCCAGCCGGGAACACCTGTGGCTGGGATACAGTGGGAAGTGATGATGATGATGGGGTCTGGTCTGCATTCAGTGACATTGAAGCCTAATAATTAAAACAAACATTTTAGCAGCTTTTGAATAATACCTATTTAACTAAAAAAAAAAAAAAAAGAAATTAAAAAAAGAAAAATTTAACTTAAAAACTTCACTTAAAAAAATGTGATAATGCCTCAGGTTCACCTCAACAAGTATTTCCTACTTCAGCTGAACAACCTCACTCACAACAGCATAATGGGACAGGACAAACCTAGCAGTCTTCTCCCACTAACTTGAAACACAACTAGAACAAAAACCTAGAGGGAGAAATGAAAAAGTTTCTGGCCTAACCGCTAGCCAATGTAAAAATATAAATTATATTTCCTAAGCCAACAGCACTGATGCTCAAATGCTGATACTGGCATCTTACTTCTAACTAAACAGACAATCTTGTAAATTAGAAGTCTTCCTATGAAGGACTTAACTGGTCACAGACAGGCTCAAAATTCTGAAATTAAACAGAACTGAAGCAGCCCTATCAATAGGTAACTAAAAATTACAAAACTTTATTTACAAAGAAACACAGACTAACATTTGATTACACCTACGAGCAGACTCCTTCCCACCCCTGTGAAGTCTGACTTGCCTGAATCTGGTCAATTGATTCTTTCTGTGGCCGTTGCTCTGTTGTGTGAGAAGGCTGATACATGGGTTGGGAGGCTGTATATCCCTCACTTGTAGAAGAAACCAAGGGAACCTGACAAAATAAACCCCAAGCCACCAAAAGTCAGCTTGATTCTCACACAGTTTTATAAAAAGAGTCAGAGAACTCTGGAATGAATGGTACTCTCTAGTAAAAGTATGTATTTCGGCAAATCTTTACAACCATTAAAACTTTAAGTCGTTTTTTAACAAGTAGAGGTTTAACCACCTCATCTTGACATATATTCTAACACACCCCTCCATCCACCCTCTCCCAGATTGTATTCTGTGGATATTTCTGAATCAGCTGGAGATGTATATGCTTTTACTGAAGAACATCCTTCTCACTTCCTTATGCAACCCAACTACCATAATAAAGCCAGGGAAAGAGAGAGAACTATACAGAAGTTTACATGAGAGAACCCCAAGCTCATACAGAAATAGAGAAGTGCTGGTTTCCAATGGACTGAATTTGCTCATTTTAGAGCCTCTGCTCCCCTACACAGAGTACAGTGAAACCTCTAGCCAGTAAAGCAGAGGACTTGGCATTTAAGGCTACTGGTGACTTTAAGAGGCAACTGATAACAACCGATGGGTGTGTTCAATGTTCACCTTGTTGAATGTTCAAAAAGAAAGAGGCAAGTTTAGCTACTGCTTGCAAGATCCCAAAGGAAAGAAGCATTGGCAGCACTGGTTGAGGTAAGGAAAATAAGAAAAAAATCCACTGGACCAAGTCACAGACATCATTTAAGAGTAAAATAGAAGCTAGTGCAGAGAGAACTCTGCCAAAAAAAAAATTTTCTCTGCCTACAAAGCCACAAAACTGCTGAGAGTACTAGCACTTCAGCATAAAGAGGAAACTCAAGAAAAAAAAACCACATTCCTGTTTATATACAAATGAGTGACTTAAAACTTGCAGATCTAATCTGGACAAGATAAAGCAAGCAATTTATACTACCATTACTCTGAGATACATAATCTATCTAGATTTTTCTTTTGTTTTTCAATCACCTACAGGGATCAGATTCATTACGTGAGACCAACAGAGTCCTTCACAGATGCCACACATGCTTAATACAAAAACCAGGAAGTTCTTCCATCACTAGACAATTCAGTAAGAAACTGACACATCTTAATGAAAAGGTGAGTACATCATTTATACATTGCAGAAGCAAATTTAAGAGATCCTACTTAAACAGGAATTTTGTGAAGCTCAACTGAAAACAGCATTCAAACTCATTCTGACTGCTCTACAACTCCCAGTATTAGAACACCATCCAAGCAAGCAACTGGGACTAATCCTTAACAGAGCAAGTAAGGAGAAGGGAACACAAACTACATAGTTAATCCATTAAATCTATTTGTGGTCTGACACCCACTTGAACAGATACATACTGCCCTTTAACCAAGTTATTTTGGTTTTGGCATTTCTGTCAACAATAAGCAAGTAAAGGACAACTTGCTTCTATTGAAATTAAAAATATTACTACACATGGCTTAACATGAGAGGGAATACCAGGCGAAGATTGGCACATCAAATTATTAGTCCATCTTGAACAGTATGCACAGAGAAACCTCCAGCTGAACTGCTACATTAGAGTAGGACTATGCAGAGCAGCATTCCAAAGTCCTTCCTCTCAATCATGAAAGAAACACGTAAAATTCACCACTGTCACAAGGAACACAGATTTTAAGTTATGGCAGCCTAACACACAGGCATGTCGAAGTTAACCTGTGAAATGAAAAATCACATCCACACACCAATTTGAAGACTGAGTTGAGCTGCACAGATTGAAAGAACTGGTAACTGCCAGGAAGTCCACATTGGACCATTAGAATGAGCAGTCCAAACTGCAACTGCTTCCATGCTTGTGCCCCTCAGTTTCAGAGGGCTCTAATTAGAAATGTAGTTTCCTCAATAAACTCGTACTTCAACCTTGAACCCAACAGTTTTCTCAATAGGATAATGCCTGATAAGACTCCATTACAGAAAATATGCAACGTCTGCATAGCATAAAAACTGTATATAGTAATGCTTATAAGTGACAATGCTGGAGAAATAATGGAAATAACCAATCTCTCAAAATCAGAACTTTAGCTTTTTGAGTTTCTCGTATAGTTAGGAATTGAATCCTATTATAACATCAATCAAGCCTACAATCAATTTAAAATCCAAAGCACAATTTACTAAACGTTTTACCTGTGTAGCTTCTGGTTGCACAGGAACTTGATTAGGCTGGGCAAGTCTTGACTCAGCATGAACTGAAGTAAAATAATTCCACTTATTACATAGTACAATCAAACCTTTTACAGAATAGCATTACCTATTTTATCTAATTCAGTTATTTGAGACCTGACCATCATAAAGATGACTATCCCTTTAACATGACAAAGCTATAGTGAAAATACCAATTACCATTTCCATGCAAAGTACATGTTTTCCAGTTGTCCAAAATAGTCCAGCAATTTCCCAAGTCTAGGCAAAACTACATTTTGCCCATTTAAAAGAAGTTTAAAAATGTTCCACATTTCCAAGCAAAACCTAGAAGCAAGTGTGAATCTGAAGTCTACAAATAGTATGCTTCAAAAGTTCAATCACCATTCTAAGAAAAACACACTTGAACAGTACTGTATTATTACTTGTGACAACCCTTTTACTATGTAGCAGTAACTGAAGCATTTCTAATAGATGACCTGCAGGCTTCCCCAATATTTACGTTTAGGATTTACCATTACAAACCTGGAGGGCAAACCATTTGTGGCATATCCAAATTCTGTGCTGGATTCATGGGCTGTGCAGATACAATGGCAGGGTCAAGTGTTTGGTTCTCAAACTCCAGCATAGAGTCCTAGAAAAAAATAAATAAATAAAAAAAATCAAATCAAATTTATTGTATTTTAAAAATACTAACATTCAGAATACAGAAATGACCAGGTCACAATAAAGGAAGCTTAGTCCACAGTTACACAATTGCTGTTTTTTACCATACGTTTAGATCAATTAAATTCAGTCCATGTATACAAATTAGGGCTTACCTGACTAAAACATAACTGGAGGGAGATTTTAATAGCCAGACAGAATAGGTGGCAAACTGTTCTTTATTCCTTATCCTAAATTAGCACTTTGTAGGAAGAAAGAAAAAAAAGGAACGCAAGAAGTGTATGTATGCCTCATTTGTAACCAAGGTGTCTACTCTGTGGAGGAGGAGGAGAGGCTTTTTCTGATGTACTGTGCTATCTCCCAGTGCTATTCTAGTTGTTCTAACTTTAGAGGTTAAAAGAGAGCCTTCAAGAAGCTACCCATAAAGTATTCTTTTCATGCACTGTAGAAGTTTTTCGTAACACAAAATTTAGAACTGGCTTACAGAATGGATATTTTACAGCTGGTCTCACTTAAGCAGGATACACTATGGCACCTCATGATGCACAACTTTGTCTTCTCTGTAGATTATAGCACAAGCAAGGACCGAAAAGCTAAGTAACATTCTAACTGTTCTTTGACAGCAATACAAGTTTACAGGCTTTGGATAAGACCTTGCCATACAGCACTATACTGTTTGCAAGACCATAGTTATCTTTCAAATAAACTGCAGCAGGCTCTTTAAATCATGACTAACAGCCAGAAAGTGCTATTTTGTTTCTTCGGTTCTAGCTTCACAGTACAGTGGGTCCACCATACCTGCATGAAGTTATACGGGCCCTGCATCTGCGCCATAAGGTCCTGTACTCGCTGTCTTCTAACAAGAGGATCTGCTTGAGCCACAGTAGTGAGCGTGTGAGGTTCAGGAACTGGAGGAGATGTAGCTTGTGTCTGTTGCTGCAGCGAATTTACAACCTAACAAGAAACAAGCAACCAGCTGAAATTTCAGCTCAAGGTAACACTGCACAGAAGCGACTCAGTAGTTCTTGAAATTTATTGGCAATTGCCTAATTCATTATGGATGTAATTACTATAGCATTCTTGAAGAAAGATACTACATCCTCCTACAGTCATGCCGATACTGGTGGCCAGCTACTGATCTGAGCACTTCACAAGATTAGAAAGTTCAGGCTCTGCTCTATTTTCTTTCTATCTATACTCTATTCCCCACTAAGAACAGCCCTAACAAAAACTTTGTTCAATACTACGGGGATTTTTTTTTTTGTAGCAGGATTTGAGACAGTGATTTATCAACATCGGGAAATTTAAAGAAAGTCAGGGAAGTGCAAGTTTCAGAAATATGCACAGGTTAAGAACAATTATTTTCTCATACCTTTTTGGTAAATGTAAGTAGAGTCAGAAATTTTGGGTCTTTCTGAAGACTTCAAAATTTTAAATTTTCATAGCCACGCCTAGACCCGAGTGCTACCTCAAGTGCTACCTTAGCTAGCTGATTTATGGTCTCAGAAAACAGCAGGCAGCATTGCAGGACACCAGAAGCCCAGGAGCAGAAGCAAAACTCATGGTGGGCAAGAAAGCTGAGATTTACTAGACATATTCCAATATGGCACACATAAACAAAGGTATGACGAGCAGCAACATGCTTTCAAATACCACCTTACCAAAGACAGCAGAGCAACCAGGAAACCTGAACACAAGCATCTAAGAACGTCCATCATCAAAGAGCTTGAAAACAGATAGTTACAAGGATGGGCAAGCTGCACAAAGTAGTACTTTAAATGTCCCTAACCAGTTTTGGTCTTTAGGCAAATCCCATAATACAGAATTCCCATTTTCAGTTTGCATTCATGTCAACAACTGTCCTTTAAAAAGATCATTGTCAATAACTTGTCTATTGCTTCTCTATTCCCATGATTATTAATAATCTTCCAGATAAACAGGTAAGCCTTAAACTTACAGTTGCACAGGATATAAACTAGCATACATGCACCTGAAAGTTCAAAATATTTATGTAAAATACCTGGTTTCTTATTAGAACTGCAGAAAACAGATTTCTGAACAGCAGTCATGACAAGTGACAAAACAGTCCTATTCTAGACCAATTCTATAATCACTGGTCTGAACTTTAAACTTGAACTTCCACTACCCACGCTCAAAGCCTGTTTGTTTTTTTTTATTTCTCAAAGAAACCTACAGCATCTTCCAGTATGCCTACTCCTTGCTCAAATTTACAAACATTGTTTGTATGTGACATTCTGCATATGCAATTGCTTCACGAACTCCCATGACTTTTTCTGTGACCAAATCCCTAACTGTAATAGAAAAAAAATAGAAGATCTCTGAACAAAACTAGAAAGCAACCACAACCTACATTCCTCTTCAAGATTCCCTTCAGACCCAAATCTCCACTATTAGCCATCCAAAAAAGAAGCGATTTGACAATTCCCATGAAAAGTATACCCTAAGGCTGTCCACACTGGAAAACAAGCACAACTGCTCTGCTACATTACACAGTCCCCAAACTTCAAATTATGGACTGCTTCCAAATTAAGAATTAAGCCCTGTAAGTGGAAATTTTTTTTCTGAAAATGTTATTGAAAGCACATATATAGGCCTCTTGCACATGACAAAAGTTTTAAAATTAAAAGAAAAAAAAAGCAAGCCAGATGACTAGGTGAAACTTGAGAGGTAATACCAGCAGCAACTTATCTACATAATTATTACCAAAATGTTCTCAATTACTTGAGTACTATCACTGAACCTATGAAGTTCAAGTGATTTGTAACAATTCAGTATCTTCAAGAAAAAACAAGTTGATGGAATAATTAAGAACACAGAACAGGGACAAAATTTTATCAAGTATTTTCCTTTTTCCACAAACAGTACAGTACTAACTCCAGACAGTGTTTAATATTTTACATTGTCTTTTTCAAACCCCTTTTTTAATGTCAAAAAGAACTGTTTAGGGCCTATTGCTTTTGTCTTATTATCACTACCAGGTACTTTGACCTATTATAATCATAGTAGGATGAAACTGCTAAAAAAATGTCAGGTTTGGTCTGTCAAGTTGCTAATGGACAGGATGTAGTTCTGAAGTTAACAGCTTTCTAACAGTCTGCTGCATGAAAAAGCTACAGAGACTATTCAAATATAATGACCACTATTCAAAAAGCAAACTACTACCCAACCATACACCTCCATCCATCTTGGGGGCACAGCAGCAAGGTGAAACTTTTCTTTTAGGGGAGCTGAACCTCTCTGCAGAATAGCAGTTGACTCATCAAATTGCATGCTCACCTTCTGACACCCTGCCTCTGGACACCCCAGCCCTTGACCTTCTCAGTAGGCAGAGCTGCCCAGACACAATCAGGCAAGAATGTCAGGGTATAAAGGCCAGGGAGCAAAGAAGGAGTAAAGGAGGAGAGGTAAAGACAGAAGTTTAACGAGACCACAAACTAACCAGAATGAACTTGTTTTCTGGCAGTCACAAAACAGTTTCCAGTTCTACACAAAATACACACACATCCATCCAAACAAAGCTGCACAATCTAAGACACAGAGAACTTTGTACACAAGCAGATTCAGATTCAGGTACTTATTACAAAGGAAGCATTAAAAAAAAATTTAAAATCAATCAAACAACAGCAAAAAAACCCCAACCCAAACAACAACAACAAAAAAGCCCACAAGCAAAACCCCCACTTTTACCAATGAAGATCGTCTTCACCAAAATTAAAACATCACTGAACCCAAACGCAAATACAATTTGAAAATACACAAGCAAATTCTTTAATTTAAAACTTATGGAAGGCCCCTACAGAAATGTCATTGTGAGACACCATCACTTCTCAAACTAGAAACTTACCATACCACTGAAATATTGAATAAATCACATCTACTCAAGGGTTACTGAAAAAGAGACAAGTTTGCAATAGCCTTTCTCTTCATAAACAATTACAGAAATCTTCTGCACAAATGTTCTCTTTTAGAATACGATCAGCTTCCAAAATTAACAGCTACCATTCACAGCTCTTACCATACTAATGCCACAACTAGCTTGAGCTGAAGAGCAGAGAGGCTCTATTTAATGTGTATCATCACCTTCCTTAAAGACAATTGAGTTACATTCCCATGAGAAATGGGATTTTGGTGCCAGTAAGAACAGCAAGAGTAATTTCAAAGACTGTTATTCTCAATTTCCCCTTTCTGTGTTAAATCTGAGAATGTAAGGTTCTTAATTATGAAGAAGCAGGCTTCAACTCTTCAGTTTTTCTAAACTGCTCATTTGTACAGTCCAAGAAATTGGGACAGAAAGGACAACTAAAGTATATATTCTTCATATTGCATTGTTCTATGAAAACAAAGCTGATGTATTCCAGATTTAGCTGACTAGTAAAGATGTGTGGAAAATTAGGAGTTTCTGAAATCAGTCTGATACAAAACTACAACCTGCAATCTTTCACCATGCTAACACAGTTACCTCATATTATTATTCCTATGAGGAAGCGTCTGAGTTTTCAAGGGCGCAATACAGCCTTACAGTTTAAGAACAGAGGGAAGCACAACTGGCTTCAACCATAAGGACATTTCCTGTACTCTTATGCCTTCAACCATACTACTTATATTAAGAACTACAGAGAACTGAACCTTTACTAAGCTACTCTGGACACTTGGTAGAAACACAGATGTAATTTGTATATAACTGAAGACAGATTAAAGCCAATCAAGTATTAATTTTAAAATTCTGTGTCTTGTAAGAATACCCCCATCAGACATGACTTTAACATGTGTTTTTTGGAGGGTTTCTTTGGTTTCTTAAGAGATTTCTTAAATCACATTCAATGGCAGTGATATTTTAGGAGTTTTTTAAGTAAGGGAATGGAATACTATGACAAGATACCACAAAAATCATTCACACAAATGACAAAGTTGCCTAGTTAGTTCTAGAAGCCTCATACCCATCCCAAGCATTACTAAATCTCTTAGTGGTCTTCAACACTGCAAGAGATGAATTTCAGCCAGACTGAATGTAAAATCAGGCAGATTCAATGATCAGATCAAAATGGCTGCTCTCTTTTTCACCACTTGAAGATATGATGAACGCTTACTCCACTCCTACACTTAAGAGGCTGAAGACACCGAGGAAGAGTATAAAAAATTGACCATCTGCAATTTCCTGCTGCAGAAGGCTAAAATGAATCAAAACTTGTCTCCAGCACCTGAAAGATGCTACTCGTATCTGTTCCTAACAGATGGATACAACCCAAGTTCCAACATGCCAAACATTTGAATGACTCCATGTGACTTGTCCTTTCCAGTACGTGAAGAACACAAATTCTAGTATAATAAAATTATGGACTTGTACATGTAGTTAAGTCCAGAATCTAAATTACTACACTGGGAATGGATCCCAATAGCAATGCAGCACAAACATCACAAGTGAACAACCACTCAACTGCGAAGTAGTAACAAGTTAAACATTTGAAGAACTATAGTTCTTGAAAGCGGAGATGTACATACAAGCATATTTTAACATCAAATCATGTGCATATGCAAGCTGGAGCAGACTGAGATACTTATTTTCAGCTCCCTCTCGACAGAACTGCTCAATGAAATGCACAACTATGCCATGCTGTTAGCAGCTGTGTAGATAAACTTAAGTTCTGCATTTGCAGCAAAGTTCTCTTAAAGAAAAAGGGTCTTAAAAAAATAAAATATCTTAAGTGTTTTTAAGCCAAAGACTTTTATGTCCCGTTTTCCCAAGCAAGCCTCTACTGAACAAAAGCAAGTTCTCTGCAAACTTAGCCAGACTGCATAGTGTTTATTTTAGGTACTCCTGAGCTAAATATGTAGTTGAAGAATGAGTAGTGAGTCGAAGCCTACTTAAATATATGTATTTATATATATATATATATATATATATATAGGGGGAGAAAGGGTGCAATACTAAAACCTATCATGAATTGCGAGTCAGCGGAAACAGGGATTGCAATTTTACCTGCAGTATACAAGATCTTACCTCAACCGTTTCAACTGTCCACTCATCTACCTGTTCCTTCTCACTACTGCTGAACTGAGTCTCTGCCATGAATTGTCTGTTTACATACTAAAATAAAAATAAGAAAGGGTATGAAAGTAAAAGTAAGTGGCATTAAAGCTATACAAAATGACAATCTTTCCAGTGATTAATACCTCAGTTGATTCAACTTCAGTTGGTTCAGTAAATTCTTCTGCTGGATCAGGTTCTGTAAGAAAAATATACCATTTACGTGAAAAAAAAAAAAACCCACCATGTTACAGACCCAGAAGATACAAAGTTAGAAGAAAAGATCTCCCCCAATAAAGTGGAATTTTGAAGAAGTCTGATGCATTTTTGCAGTAGTCATTTATCAAAAGCATTTACTTTAAAGAAGTGTTCTGGACTATTAGTACACAGGAAGTACAGCTAGGTATAAGAATGAACAGACACACATTTACTCCTGAGTGAAATTAACACCTAATACTGGAAGCTTGCTATACACTGAGGAAGGAGTCACCTTGTCACAAATCTTCAAGGGGATGGGATTTTGATTAGATCTGAAATTAAAGTCTCAATATTGCTGACTTGTACAGTTAAGTATCTGCTAGGTTCAGAAACAAACCTAAAGCTACAGGGTAAATAAAGAAGACACTTGTGTTCAGAATGAAGAAAACAAGAATGTCAGGAATAACAAAGACTCTCAGAGTTTTGAATTTAAAAGGAAAAAAAAAAATCACATTAGATTCTTGCTATGAAGAATAATGTTCAGCTACCTCAAATTCCCATTTTCTCCACAACATATTCAAAAGGGAAAAAAGGTCATGAATTTTAAAGTTCGGTAGCACATTCCCGAGTTTCTTAAGTATATAAGCACACTTTTTGCTTCAAAAATTCTTCCCTTCCAACAAAGAATTAAGCTGGTAGGAACCTTTGAAAAATGGAAAAGCCTCAAGCAACCAGATCTTGAATCTTTGATCATTTTAATACTAAAGACGAACAAAATTTTGTTTATAAATTATAATGAGAAGTTCTACAAGAAAACAAAATAGTAAAGAGATGTTGGCAATGATTTTCATTTGCATAAACCTGCTTCTAAATAATTTGTTAGCCTGGGTTCTTATTTCAGCAAGTGACATATTGAACAGACAAATGCTGAAATCTTTGTTCAAAAACAGTACTAAGTGACTTTGTTCCTTCATTCAGCTGGTGCTCCACAGTTAGAACAGTAAGCCCTTCCTTGCACATGATGGAAGACATTTACAATGCGATCATTAAAAGAATTTCAGTCCCTCCAAAGAAGTAGCTGGCAAGAGTCAGTCTTATAGAATTCTTCTGGAACACAGCTCTGCTTTTCTTTCCTCATGGCTTGGAGCAGGGCTGAATGAACGGCTGTCTCAATATATGCTGCCTGGCCAGATGTATACCTGATTATCAAGAAATGACATTTCTATTCAAAACACTAGTACACCTGAAGAATTCAGAGACAGGTATTTTCTGCACTTAAAATGACATTTGCGATTTCATCACTCTGATGAATCCAAAGAGACAACAGTACAACACAAACAAATATGCTAGTTGCAAGGCTTCTTCATATTCTTACCAGTTTCTGCTACAGCATCTTCTACTGCAGGTGCAGGTGCTGCCTCTTCTTCCTCACATAACCCATTCTGATGGTTATGGGTGCTATCAAAGTAACTAGTTTGAAGAATACGTTCAACAATCTCCTTCAGTGCTTTATCTAGGAAAATGGAGGAAGTTAACAGTAACTCAATCTTTTCCTGCCTTCCCAAAGATCACACACAAATTGTATTACCCTTTTGCTGGGAAGATGTTGCTGCCCTAAGCTAGTCCACGGACACTACAGTTACAGAATTTCTTCTGTCTTACTATGTCATACTAAATAAATCAATAAATAACCCACTTCCGTTCAGAAAAATCGAAGGGCAAGGAAAATCTTAAGAGTATATAATACTCTTCAGAAGATTCACGAAACACTTCGAAGTGAGGTAAAGTTTATGAATGTAATTACCATAGCTCCATTCCTGTTATTTCAAAAACCTCTGGTTGCTTAGTTCAGTTTGGAAAAGTTTTAGAAACTCACTGAAGTTTCAACTGTAACCGATGTATTTTTAATTTCCTAATTAAAAAAACAAATCAGCCACATTGGCAAGGCAGCATTACTGACTGTCTAGGCCAACAAAAAACAATATACTCAAAATGGAAGATTCACAATGCACATCTGGCAAGTGATAATCACTGTATGAACCAATACATACATACATAGAGAAGAGCATACAAATACATTAACATTCATGCCCATTATAAAGACAAAGTGAACCAGCAATGTTTGCAAATGACATCACTAAAAGTTCATCCTAAGATCCACAAACAATACTCAGCCCGACTTCATGTAGTAAGAGAATGCCTAGGTCTCCAAGGAACATACATTATCCCTCTCCTGAAAACTACCCCCACACCTTCTCCTTCCTCCATCTCTTCGTGAGAAAAATATGTGGTATATATCTTTGGCCTCTCACAAAGACCTAACACCACAACCATTTCAGACGGGAGTTCTTGCAGAACAAATATTAATTAAAAAATACTGGTACCTTCTCACAAAATTCCATTTCAACAATATAAACAACTTTATGTTCTGCCACAAACAAGGAAAATCTCATTACCATTAAGGCCACAGTATCTTACAATCTCCTGTGTATCATTCCTCAATAAGCAGGTTAGGTAACAATTGCAATACTATTGTTTCACTTTCTATGAACAGAACACAAAAACCTCTTTCAACAGCTCTATATTACTCTAATACAATAAGGATAATTGATTGTTTTAAAAAAGGGGGAAAGTTGTTAGCCATTTTACCTACAAAAAACAATTACCTTCCCTAAAACTTTCCTACTGATTTCCAATTAAAAGACTTCAATAATTCCCCGAGATACAAGTAACAGAGAACTGCTTAGCAGAACCATTTTCTTAAGGTCTAATGTTAGAAGCTATGTAATTGTGAAAGTTTACATTCCTGCAAGAAAGCAGTCCATCTGCATGATCACACCCTGATTCACAGAGTTAATCAATCAAAACAAGGCAAAAGCAGAATGCTTTCTGCAGGAGACAAAGGGGAACAGCACATCACACTAAGTAAGGCCACGACAGTTTATGTATTAGGTCATATTATTGACAGAGCTCCTCGTTCACACACGTTTCCAGAAAACAAAGAATTGCTACTAAGAACCAACTGCAGCAGAATACTGCTGAAATACCAGGAACGGACTACGCTTAAATTAAATACTGAGTAATGCTCCATCAGTAAAAAACAAAACAAAACAGTTATAATTTATTCTGTTATAGTCCAGCTAAGGTCTGAAAAATGTAGCTACTCTAAAAACTCACAAAGATTATCAACTACCAAAGTTCTCTTACATCAGACATTGTATTTTAGTTCAAGCACAAATTCAGTGTGCTGTCTCTTAATACAGAGACTATACTTACAGGTTGTTCCACAAATTGGTTTTTCCTTCCCTTCCAGTAAGTCCCACAGGTGAACAGATGCTTGCTCATACTGCTCATTCAATCTTAAGAAAAAAATAATTTATAGGAGTTAGTTTCTTACCAAGTCTTTAAATTACCACAGTACAAATACATTGTTCTACTGACAATTATAAAGCAAAGTACTTTACTGTAAGCCTACCTCATGTTCATGTCTCGTTCAGGATACACTAGCTTGTAAAACTCATCCAGCATTGTCAGTTCCTCCTCTGTCAGCACTGGTACTCCATTTGCTCCTTGTTTCAAGTCGTTGCGCACTTCATCATCACCCAACTTGTCCAAAATAAACTGTAGCTCTAGGACAGTCTTTAAACGCTTCTGCTCAGCCTCTTCTCGCATCAGCTGCTCCCTGCGAGCTGTCTTTTTAATTGTCTTCTGGATCTGTTTAAAATTAAAAGAAATTGACAATTGCTTAAACTTCAATTCTGTAGTGAACT
>JANZLQ010000022.1:27269920-27282958 GCA_026212715.1 Elanus axillaris | reverse complement strand
GAATAAATTTGGAGTGTCTTTTATTGATAAATAGAGGTGGATGTTCAACTGCCACTTATCAATCTAATGTTACAGCAGAATAATCTGTGAAATCTGAAGAATATCTTTTAAGCAGTCAAAAGCTTGCAAATTAAGACAAACTTTAAAATCGATGCCGCAAACCTTGGATCATACTGGATCTTGATCATATTCTTGCATGAAATCTGTACTTCTCTACATGACTTGCAAGCAGTAACTGCAGTTACCATGTCTAAAAGCTTTAGAGATCAATGTGTTATTTGAAACACGCCCAGCTTGCTATTATCTGCTTCCTTTATGATCACTTCCTAAGTGATTTTGGTATAGATGGAAGTGACAAAAACATATAAAATTAACTACCTTTTAAACAAACACTGTAGCTATTTACAACTTCTGGCTTCTGTAACTCAAGAAGGACTTAGAGCAATTAGAAAAGGAAGAGAAGGGCAACTCAACTGATAAAGGGGACAGAGCAGTTGCCTATGAACAGAGCCTACATCTTGGGCTTTTCAGTTTGAAGGAGCAAGGCTGATCCAGATTTTTCATAAAGGCCACAAAGGCCAGCAGATACCATGAACAGAGTGGTTATTCACCATATCCCGCAATAGTAGGAGGCATTCATTCAAACTACTAGGAGATCAGCTTAAAACAGATGAAGAAAAGTACTCCTGTTTCTTACACATCATGGGAGAGAACTCATGGGATTTAAACAAATTCTTGGACATGAGGTACACAGACATGACACCAAAGGGAATAGGAATGCATCTAATCTCTTAACATTCGCAGTTTCAGAATCACAGATGCTGGAAGGGAATGGATGACAGATGATTATCAGCTTTTACTCTGCATTGTACCTTCTACAACTGCTGTCATAACACCGGACTAAATGCATCACTAGTCTGTACCTACAGGACGTTTCTTCAATTCTTATTCTTAATCCAAGCATCTGGAACCCAAAATTCAGCTTGCTCACTTTGTAACAATACAAATCTTTAATCTTCTCTTTCAAAAAATGTAACTCGTGACAGTAATTTTCTCCCCCTGAAGCATCCAAACTTCTTTTTTAAAATCAAAGACATATCATAAAATCAACTCTATGAGAACTCCAATCAGGAAAAACTGCAACCAAGTTTGAAAGCAGAGCACCAATGTATTGCTCCTGGATTCACTCGCTGCTTCTTTTCGCAGTCAGCTGACCAGGGAAATATTTCAGGACAAACTTGTCCAAAAAAGAAAGTTCTTCATTACTAACACTCTATAAACATATACAGGGAACCCTGATGCAAGAAAAGCAAAGAAACAGCTTGGCTTAGAGGTCTACAAATTTACAACCACATCAAATGAAGAAAGCAGTTTATAATGTGGGGATGCCGGTGTCCTTCAAATTATCACATAGTCTGTTCACAAACTAAATACACTCGTTAGACCAGTCTGCTGCACTAACATCGACTACACAATGAGTTCTACCAATGTTGCTGCTCTTTCAGTAGGTCATTAATTTGAACTGTATTACTGCATTTAGACTCTTCCAGTTCTGTTGAATGGGTTACCCTTTCAGCTTGCCCCAGAATTAGTTCTTCCTTGCAATGATTCTGCAAAGGTCTAAAGCGTGTCTTCTTGTTTGCAGCTCTTGGCATAAGAAATAAAGCAAAGCTGTTCATATAACTGGAATTGTCTATTAGAGTTTTAGAACTTATTCTTGATTACACTGTTGTTTTACATCCTTGGTCAAACACCAACCCAAAATATTACCTGTTTTGCTAGTATTTAGTTAACTTTTCCCTTACAAAAATAGTATTACTCTTGCCTCATACTGTAGTTTCAGACTATATTTGCAATTAAAAAGACAGCAAGAATCTTGAAAACGGAGCTGCAATGCTTTCAGTTTCTAAGAATTTATAACCTATGATAATATGAAGAAATGAAAACCTTCAGCAACTTGCCAAAGAGAGAAACAGGCCTATGAAATCTGTTTCTTTTAAGAAAATGTTACTATTAGCAATAAGTCGCTGTCTATAATGCTGTATGACAGGCCTGCTTTGTGATGATCTATTAGCAGTGAAAGAGAGTTCAATGCTTAAGTGTCTGGATAGCCCACATGCACCGCTTGCTCTTTACTTACATCTTGGCTCAGAGCCATAAAACTCCTCTGCAGTTCTTTAGCAAATTCCAGATTATTTGTCACTTCCTGGTATTTTGAGACTGCATCCTTAAAAAAAAAACAACAAAAAAACCCCACAAGTAAAACCACACCACAAAAGTAAACCATCACAAATAGAAAAAAATACATACTTCCCACAAACAAATTCTCACATTTTTAGTTTCTGAGTGAGACACAGCATTCCTGAATAGAACTGCAACAACATTAAGTCAAATTTTGGCTTTCACTGGCCAAAATATTGGGAAGACTTGTGTATGTCTTTAGGGCCTCTAGTTTCTTAGATAAATACACTAAAGTATATGCGTATTTATGCTCACATAAATAACATACTAGTTTCATGTTTGGCTTTAACCAGTTTCTGACAAAAGCTAACTGGCAGGCCAGGGGAACGGGGCAGAAGAGTAATCTGGCAACTCAAAACTGCTCAAGAGATAAAGGTTTGAGAATCAACTCAGTTATCTTGAGTAAGAGTCAAAATCAAAACACTATATAATGTTCCCTTCTCCAGAAATCTTTATTATTATTAGCTGTCTTCTTAAATCTCATATTCTGATTTGCACCAAAGCAATCCAAACTCCTTAACTCACTTTGCAGTACTGAGATATTACAGAGAATCAGATCAGGAGGAAAAAAAAAAAACCAGCCAAGACATTTATACTACTACTGTGACAAAATTGATAATGTGTATGCTCTTGGTTAGAACAATTGAGCCAACAAAGAAAGAGTAAGATCCTACTTTCTTTGAAAAGCAAGTAACATGAACTGTATTTGCGCTTTTTTTTTCCTTAAGAATTTCCATTTGTGATACAGGGAACTAAGAAACTCATACATGTATTGCATATTCCACATACACATTAGGTGATTTACAAAAGTTTAGATTCTTAGCTGATTTGTAGAAGCAGAAGACATAAGTGAAAATAACAAATACTTTCAGCATTTCTCCAACCAAAAAAGATTTTATCTTTATGAAATGTGGTACTCAGGCTGTGGTCATCATAAACCCAATGATGAGCTTCCCTCCTCAACATGAAATTTCAGTTATCCCCTCTGCTCATCAAACAGAAAACTTATCATGGTTTATTTTCACAATATGCCATTCAAAAATAAAAATACACAGATCAGTTTTATTTCAACTGGCACAGAATAACCAAAGGGAAGCCTAGACAGACAAAAAGATCACATGGACCAAGGGAAGCAGCTGATTCTTTTAACTGTGAACAGCTGTAATTTTTTTCCTTCACTTTTTCCATGTTAAAAATAGTCAACAAAACATTGTTGATTACTGAGCATCTGGTAATCTCTTTAAGTATCAATATGCATGTCTGCATCATACAACTGAATTTAATTTGATTCTTGCTTTCTATTTACTAGAACTGGAAAAGTGCTGCTTAGTCAAGCTCTGCAATAGCCTACTTCAAGAACCAGACGCAACAGGAGAAAGAGGCAGCACACATCCAGTAAGTCCAGCTTATCTAGAGTGTCACATCTGCTGTACTGATAGCTGTGATATACTCATGGATGTAGCTTATTTTCAGAGCCCTTGGTCTAAGCTACATTTCTAACTAGACTGGACAAAATTTACAAGCTACCACCAAGTGACTAAGCTCCTTAAGTTCTCCCTGGGCACATTTGCTGCAAAAAAAAGGATGATGTCCAGAGAATTTCAAAGGCATCATTTAGTTCTTTCAAAAGTCCTAAGTTATAACGTATGCCAGTTTTCACCACAGCTTATTTACAACCTAACCTCAACAAGCGTAAAGCATTACAACATGTTCTTCTACCTTTTCTTTCAGTTTTTGATTAACAGAAAAATTGAGATGTTCTAGGCAATAAAAAAACGAGGCCAAGTCAGAGCTCAGAAGAATCTAGCTTTTAACAAGGGGAAAGGGGAAGTGAAATTCATCCCTCCCTTCCCCACCAAGATCACAAAACAATTTAACAGAAATCTGCTTAGTATTTTTTTTCTTTTTACCAGTTGATCTTGATTCAGACGTTCTCCCTTGTTCATTCGTTCCTGGTAATCATCAAGTTTGCTCTGAAAAGAAAGAAAAATGCTATTATGAAGAGCCAAAATCAGATTACTGCTTTTTTCTACTCGTGCTAACAAAATTAGGTACTGTAGTATTACAGTGAACAGACTGTAACATATTACACAAACATGCAAATGTCATGTAGAAATGGTACCTGAGAAAACTTATATATTTTTTTAACCCAGAAGACAAATACTTCCCTAAGAAACAAATATTTCAACCTTGTTTATTTGGCTATCACAATAACGTCTTCACAACTAGTCTTAACTTCTGAGGAAATACACATTCCTCTTAATGGGGAAAGCACTCTCAATGCACATTTCCTTCAGTCCAAACAACAGAGCGTTGAATTCAATTCTCAGAGCTTATTACCACTTTATCACTACAATACCAGAAACATGACTGCAAAAAAACACTGTCAATGCTATTAAGATTCAGAACTGTAATTCTTGGTAGTTGCATCAGTTAAGATAGTTTTAAAGAATTTAAGAGTTTCCAATCCTTTGCACAAGAATGCCCACTGACACAATTCATATTAATAGCTCTAAAATATTTTTGTTCAAGAGCATTAAGATTTCTTTTTCATGGGGAGGAACTGAAAAAGGAATCATTTTCAGCTGGGTCAGTTCTCTAATCTGCTTAAACTACAAAACCATACAAAACACTGATGCTGGCCAAAACCGGGTAAAACTTATGCGTGCTCAAGTCACAAAGATTCTACAGGCTAAGTTAGAAAGAATCTTAGAAAGGAAGCAACGTCTGTAAGAATAACATACCTAACTATTAAACTGTTTAAGTTTTCACCATTTCTGTACTACCACATGATTGTATTTTTTTATGAAATTTGCCTTGATCTTATGTAAAGAAAACTATTAAAAAGAATCCTTAACAATTATCTTCCCAATCTAGCATAACAACAAATTGAAAAGGAAAGCAAGCAGAAATACTTCATTTTGAAGGTACAATAATTAAACCCCTGATGCAACCATGGTTTAGAGTTTCTATTTGCCACTGAGTGACAGGGGTTTTTTTGGTAGTGGAGGTCTTTGGTTTTTCACAATTTTTATTTTGAGCACGTTTCAGTTAAAATATTTTACTGGTATTTTTCTACCTAATTCAACTTCCATGCTCAATCTCAGACCTTTTAGAAAGATCGGTCTGTGAAAGAGTTTAACAAGAAAGCTCCTCTTACAATATATTTGATGCCCAGCATCACTTACTGAAACACATAACCACCCTTACCAGACTTGGTCCTTTTGATGTCACCTAGCAACAACAGTTTATTTATTTAGAAATCCTACAGATTACATATAACACTTAACTACTTCATCTTTCAGTGTATCAGATCCAGTAATGGCCTAGGCAAAGTCAAAGAAGTAAGAACTTCCCAAGCACCAAAAATGTATTACTGGGCATTTCATGCTGGGGACAGACACCAGCAGGGTTAGAGTTGTAAAATGCAGCAAAGTTCATAATGTATCAAAAAAAAATAGCCCCAAGTTGCATTTGACATATCGGAAATCCACCACAACAGGAAATAAGGTCATTTTACTCTTCTACATACTAATTTTAGAATAGATGATGACATGACTGGACAATGACAGAAGTAGTTTTCGTGATTTAGGAGATCATAGCTAAGCTGTGAAGTAAAAAGGGAGAGTAAAGAGCTCAAACACTGCAACGCCCCAGTGCAAAGCCAGCCAGGTTAACCAACACCTCCGCTGCTTAAGGTAGCTTAAAATCCTACTTTGAACTGGCTTTGCAGACAAAGAAATCTTAAAAAGTTCCTACTTGAGCAAGTCACTTGCTCCCATGCTGCAGATTATAATTCCCTTGGTCAAACTGATGCGATTGTTTGTGAGGCTGCACAGTAAACAGTCTACTAATATGAGCCAGTTTAAACAGTTTCTACAAAAATGCACTAAAAAAACCCCAACAATTTCTGTGATCCAGTTTCCAACACAAACCCATAAACAACAACAACAGTAAAACCAACAGGATAGAACACCAAATTCCAGAAACACTACTTAGGTCAACTTTGTTGAAGAAAACATATATTGCAAAATTATGCTGGAAAGCACTCAATATGATCCATTTTAGTGGCTAAGGGTCTAAGGGAGGGAAGAAACAAAAATACCCTAAGTAACTACAACTGTTTCTGCATACTTTTTCCATGCAGCCTTATTTCAGCATGGTTGGTATCTTCAGATCAAGCATATTGCAATAACATGTTCAAACAGTGCATAAGTTTTTCCTTAAATGGTCAAATATTCTTTGGTATAATGTAAAGGCTTTATTCATTTTTATTCAGCAGTTTATCAATTAAAAAAAAAAGGGGGCAATATGTCTGTTTCCAACCATTAGGAACAGAAGAAAAGTTAATTCTCTTCTATTTTTCTTCCTTAAAAACCTTCGTATCAGAAAGGTGAAAGCAAAAGGAAAGCCCTTTCAGCTGCAATGCAGAGGACAAGCAAATGTGTACTTAGTTATACGTTATCACAAAGATTTCAAATGCCAAGTAAGCATTTTTCTATCATCCCAAAGACACAGTAAGATCCAAATGCTGCATTACATAAAAGTATTAAGGAATCAAAATGCTTTCTTTTTAATCTGTAGCATCAACTAACAGCAATTTAAGCAGCATTAGTGCTGTAAAATAACTGCAGTAAAATTCGTGCTTAGCAACCCACTGCAGTGCCTGCAAGTAAAGATTTTCTTGATTTTACTCCCCCTTACACAACTTCATCCTCACTCATCATGGATATAGATCTTGAAGCATAAAAGCTAAACCAGCA
Organism: Elanus axillaris; assembly: GCA_026212715.1. Lineage (NCBI taxonomy): Eukaryota > Metazoa > Chordata > Aves > Accipitriformes > Accipitridae > Elanus > Elanus axillaris. Next base: position 27,275,954 of record JANZLQ010000022.1, on the reverse strand, counting down.
GGGGGGAAAAAAAAAAAAAAAATCAAGCAGCAAAGCAAGCACATAAATTGTCTATTAAGCAGCTCATGAGTCAGCAGAGCCCAGTTCTGCAGATAGCAAGCCACTGTGCTTCAGCTCTTTTTCCACTGAGATATACCTGAAGTATTTTGGAGTTCCCTAGGAGGAAAGCACTACATTTAGGCTACTGCAGGGCTGGAGTGGGATGTGTGTGTGGCAGGGGGGAGGTGGTGGTGTTCACTGCTTAAGTATGCCCTAGATTTTATTTTAATAGGAATCCAAAATTGAGTTATTTTATTATGGTTAACACTCACACTCAAGTTCTCATTACCTCCTCTGAATTGCCTCAAAAGCGTCATCCTGAAGTGAAAAATAAATTTTAAAAAAAGCAGTTACATGACATTAGCTTCAAAAACAATACTGGTCTTAAAAATGCCTGACCACTCAGTTGTGCTGTTACAGTCATTTACAGTGCTACGCTATGAACTGGATCACTGGAATGATCCGATTAAAAATAACCCTTAATAAAGGGGGCCAGGAGCAGGAGAGGAGGGAGGCACTATATTTAACCAGGTAATTTCAATGGTATGGTTTACACCAGTTACAGCAGCACAAGTGTATATGACAAGCTGCAAGGTGGAAGGGGAGAAGGCAACCTCTTCCACCAGCTGAAGTAAACATTTTGTAATGCACACTTCACTACAAAGAAAAGATGGAAGGGACTACTGCAAGTCTGTTTTCTGAGATATCTCAAAAACTGCATGTATTTTTTCTAACAGCATGAAGCAATTAATGTAACCCAAAATTTAAAATAGCTGCCTAATACATTTCACACTGAAGCAAAAGAAAAGCCAAGCTACTAAACCGAAGTTTGTTAACCTGTTTTATATCTGTACATTGTAATTTTTCAGCCCTCCACCATCATCTCCACACTCATTTCACCAGATTAACTTCTCAGCAAAGACTGCCCAGAAGTGACTAAAAAAATAACAGTCTTTCCATTTCCTCAGAAAAATAGGCAGGAAAAAAATCAAGAAAGTAGAACACTTTAAACTGTATCAGTTTAATGAAACGTGGAAGTTCCGAACCTCCCCCAAACTGCCACAGTTCTCACTTTCACCGTCCGGGTACACTTCCTATTAAATGTCCACACCTAACAAGAAGCTGTTTCAGTCCTGAGTTATAAGCAAGAAGCTGTAATGAAGCATTAACATCAATACTCAGAACACAAAACACTTACAGGTTTTCTGTTCAAACTGAATTTATTTTTCAAATAACAGTTGTAAATATTCTTGTGTTTTTTTCCCCAAAGTCTGGTAGTCAAGTTTGACAGTTTAGGAAAAAATATCTCCACGCTGTATTAGTTTTAAGTGAGTGACAAAACCACACCAATTCTGAGACCGCAGTCTCATGATCAGCTTACTCCAGAGGACACTGATCACTAAAGGGGTACTCTCCTGCTCACCACGCATTCTTGACCCTTCCCACCCACCAACAAGGACAGCCATATGGCCAGACTGACAGCTGGGTCAGCAGCCTGATCCAACCAAACACATATAGAGATAGAGATACAAGAATGGCTAGAAGCGGGATCCACTCCTTCCCAAAGCAATGCAGAACTGATGGATATGTGCAGTCTTCAAACTGTAAACCTCTTCATCTCTGAGTGGACTACAGAGTAAAAAAAAAAAAAAAATTGCTTCTTCAGTAACCAGAACTAAGTTAAGCCACAGATGAGTGCAACTCCTCTAAAAGTTTTGGTGGCTGCATATGTATGTTCTCTTTCCAAATCACCATACAGTATTTCCTATGGAAACACTATGATGTACAGGCAAGTTGACTACACCGCCAGAGACCTAGATTTCGTTCTACACATCATGTGTGTTCAAAATTAGTTACTTTTACAACAGTAAGTGAATTCTAGAACACAAACTGGGCTCTCCCAACACAATCTGTGTATCTTTTTCTTTCTGAAAGAAATGGAAAAACATCAACAAAATATCAAAGCAGCATCTGAGAAACCAGGAAATCTTTCACAGCTTGTAGGACTCATCATGTATCTAGTTAACAGAATTTGCTATGAGAAATAATCCCTACACTACATAAAACAGTTAAAAAAAACCAAATAAAGCAAGCTGAAAACAGAAAGTACCAACCACCACATAATCTCACAGATAAACCTGCTTGGTTTTTAAGAAATGAAGCTTGGCTATCCAAAATTGCTATAAGAGAGGTTTCAAAGAAAGATTCAAGCTTTCAATACACAGTTGCAAATGAATTTTACAATTTCTTGATTTCAAAATCACATTTAATGTCCAAAGATGAATTTGAAACCAAGCTTCACAAGGAGAGCTTCTGGAGACACTCACAAGCCTTCAACATCCAAGTGACCCAAATAATGGTGCAAAAGCACTGAAGAGTGCTGCTACTGACTGGCAACTTGAAGCACGGCGCTTCCCTGCTATCATTAGCTGCACCTACAAGAACAGAAAACTGATCTCAGCTTTTACTATAGGTTTGTCATTGCTTCCTATGGGAAATCCAACATTTTGTTGAACCAAGTCAGATGAACTTGAATATCCATCTACTGTTCCAGTGAAAATTCTTGTGTAATAATGACAGAGGCACTTCTTAAGTATTCATTTTTCAACCCAGTCAGGATTACACTTACTCAGAAATTCAGAGACAGGCTGATAAAGCAACAGCATCTTAAGTTACCAGCTACAGCTAGTGTGCCATCTTTTTAACTGTATACATCAAGCTCAAGTCTTGTCAAGTAGTTAGTAGAAGCTAACATGCTTACTTTGTATTTACAGTTGCTCAAGAATAATCTTTGTGATCACCTTCCCACACCTTAAACCACGTGTTAGCAAATGAGATATTTTGTCCCTCTGAGAGAGCACTTGGTTTTTAGAACTGTTTTTACATAGCTTATGCTACATTACACAAGTTGAAAGCAAAATACCTTCTTTTTTTTCATCTGTCATTGTATCAAGACACAAGTTTGATCTACATACAATTGGCTTAATTTGGAAAGGTTTTTCCGTCTAAAAAAACCCCAAGAACAGAAGGGGTGGGGGAAGAAAAAAATGCAGGTCTTACTGAAGTATTTTCTCCCTAGGGAACCCAGCTGGAGAGCCAGTAGGATTCTAACCTCAGACACAAAGACCTAGAGGAGTTCATGCAACTTCTAAGTTAACTAAGTTTGTCAACATATACTGAAGTTGCATGTCTGAAGGTCTTGTAGAGAAAATACCCCCTGCCATGCACATACAAATAACTACTCATCTAAGAACAGACGAAGGAAACAGGATAGTATTCCTACAATTTCCAAATATAAAGAGAAGAGTAGAACAGACATTTTCAGACCATGTCTTCACACAGACTTATGAACAGCAATTCCATTTATCCTAGTTCCTTTTTAACACAAGTCACAATCATTCTTTCAAATAATGAGGTCACTTTTAGGAAGAGAAAATGAAAGCATAACTAATAATCTAGTATTTCTAGTTTATACAGAAACTTTCAAAACAGTACAGAACTAAGTTATAAATACTATTTGATTTGAAATTGTGTACTGCATTTTGATGGTCACACCATCTTATCCTCAGAGTTTAGAAGGAAACATGACACTAAATGATTTACTTCAAGATTTCCAATTTCTTCATAAAGAGCGACCTTTCCTCAACTAAAAGCTACCCATACCATTGAAAACCTAAGATGGCACCTCTCAGAGAGCAATTATTTTTCATCCTTCAAAAGCATGTGTCTAAGTCAAGTATATTTCTGTATTTGTTCTCAAATACAAAGCTCTCAAAATCATCTCTACTGGCTTTCATTATCAGCTGTCAACAAAGGATTAAATGTTCAACTAAGCAGAAGTTTTCAGTGAGATTTACTGGACTTTTCACCCACTCATGCCTGTGCAGTATCCAGTAAGATTTTACTTTCTGGGTGGCTGAAAAAAAAAAAATTCTCATCAAAAGATTCAAAACAAAGGAAAATGAGTGAATTTATGTACTCCGGTAAACTTATCAAGTAATAAAATAAAAATACAGATGCCCATGTGTACAATAAGCTTTCTTTTCAGGGGCCTAAGCACGCAACGTTCTCTTTAATAAAGAATGTTGATTAACTAAAGAATTATCGATTCCCCCACCAAGGGAGAGGCTCAAGCCCACAAATTAGTAATTCTACTTTAATACACCAAGAACAGTATCTCATGACTTTTACAGTGTTTACACGAGAGTCCTACTTCAGTACATTTCAGAACTTCTTCAGCCTCTTAAGACTTAGGGAAATCTTTGAACTTAATGATTTATCTGTGTGAGCACACCTAGCCTTCCTTTCTTTTGCAAGACCTAGCCTTTGCCTCTTCTTTTCTAAGCCCTCACTGCCTAGCACAGACTACCCTAAAAAGAGATGCTCTACATAATTTTAATGGAAGATCTTTCAACAGAAGCCACTTCCAGAAAAAAGGCCCTTCATCCCCTGTATTCGCCTGCTATGACACCATAGTTATAAAAAGTACCAACAGCACCCACAGATACACATCAAAAAAACCCACCAAAACCCAAAACAAAAAACCTATGGTCTTCATGAGAACAGTATCACCAATTTTCACTCTCTTCTGCCAGAATAGCCTCCCACACATTGTTCTAACTTAAAATACTATGAAAGTTGACCAAAAGTCCATTCAAATAGAATGGCTAAGCCAAGTGTAAATGAGGTCCAAATTATTTATTTTAAAAGGCAAATAAAGACACTACTAGAAAGGGAAGCATCCCCGCACACCAGTAAGAGTGTGCTTATCTTCTTTATTACTTCAAAGTACTGAATGGACGAGAAGAATGTTCACCTGCTAATTTTCGTTTTTAAAATACGCATTTTGAACATGATGGAAAAATATTTTTAGAGGATTTTTGTATATGTTACATACAGCAATCATTTCAAACCATTTTATTGTACTGAAACAACTAGAGACGTACAGAAAGATCTGCATTCTTTCTCATATGGAGGACCAGTGTTCTTGTGTGCACACACATTCATACGTATTAGTGACAAGTTTAAGACAGACATCTTGTCCTATCTATACCTGACAGTATTCAGACAAGGATCAAAAAAAATCCTCCAATTCTAAAACTTACACAAAAGCTCTTGGCTTGCTGCTTTTTGTCATTTCATTTTTAAAACCAGCAAAATCCCACAGCCATTTTTTCGAGCAGGAAACTACACTTTGCACGTATTTACAAGTAAAGCACAGCTTATTTCATTTGCAACTCACCTGTACTGACTAATTTACAGCTTGTATTTCCACCTTCTACAAATATAGAACCCTAGTCTAGACTACTGTATGATCTAAAGGGCTAGTTAAAAAGAAATAATAAAAGAGTAATTGTGCCTCTCTGTTCGAAGAGCAAAAACAGATTGAGGGCTTCAAGGCTGGCATGAAATTATTTTTTAGTATTCCCTAATTTTAGCTTGGTATTAGAGTGTTTTGAAGCAAGTCTTTAGGCTACACGTATGTTGGTATTTTTCTGCTGGACACCTCGCGCCCTCTGAGGCTCATTTAATCTAGCAACACCGAGCGGGTCCCACATGAACCCTAAGCAACCACAACACCCTTTTCCTCTTCTGTCACAACTCGAACCGTCCAAGCACCACGGATTTAGTAGCTCCTATTTCTAAAAATAACACCTTAAAGGCCGCTTCCTTCTGATCTAAGACTCCCAGAGGGGTAAGCTTAGGGCGATGAAAAAACCGAGAGACTCAAAAATTAAAATAAAACCCCAGGGTGGGGTGGCCGGCGGCCCCCCGGCTTTGTGCAGACAGCTCGCACAATGCAGTTCCGTCGGAGAGGCTGAGGCGGCCTCCGCCGCCGCCATGTTAGATCCCGCTTCCATGTGCACGACCTCTGAGGGGAACCCGGCCCGCCGCACTCCCTCCCCGCCACCCAACGGCTCCGGGGCGGGGAGGGGGAACGCTGCCATGATTATTTTTTTTTTGGTGGGGGGAAAGAGGGAAATGGCATGGGGGG
>JANZLQ010000022.1:27231905-27268813 GCA_026212715.1 Elanus axillaris | reverse complement strand
CCGCCGGCCCAGCCAACGGTCATCCCACCGTTCCCTCTCACAGCCCTCCCCCCTGCCAAAGGCCTTCCCGCCGGTGTCCGGAGGGCCTCGCTACCCTCCTCACCGCGTACGTGTGGGAATCGGGGGTTCAGAGGGGCCGTGGGGGGAAACTCAGTGCGCGGAGCTGTCGCTCTAGGAACGGCTGCCTCAGCCAACTCCGGCCCCGCCGCCCGCGCTTGCTCCTGCTCCCTCCGCACCGCGCTACGAGGGGAGAGAGCGGGGGCGCGCACGCCAGCGCGTAAAAGGCAAGGCGGCCTCGGGAGCGAGCGGCGCAGGGTCCTCGCTGTTTCAGAGTGTCCGCGGAGAACGCCTGAACCCGCCCGTCGGCGCCGGCTCTTCCCCGGCGGAGGAGGCGCTTCCCGTCTTTCAGCTCGTCTCGGGCGGGTCTTTCAGGCACGCGGCGGGCACCTAAGCGGCAGACACAATAGCCAGGCGGGGCGGCCCGCCTCAGGCTTCTGTCTGCCGCCGCGGCCCCCGCCGGGCCTGCACCGAGCCGGCACCCTCCGTGGTGGCCGGCTTTTCCCCCGCCAGCTCCCACCCTCCGCCCGGCACTGGGTTGTGCCGGCCGTGAAACAGCCGGCGGCGTGTGGGCTGGTTGCGGGCTGCCCCTGAGGAGCGGGGCGCTGGCGGGCCTTGGCTCGCTGAGGCGATGGGTCTGAGGTGGCGGGGGTTGTCTTCCCCTCAGAGGAGCCCGTCGCACCCCTCCCGCCTTCCTGGGGGCGAGGCCGTTCCCGGCATAAGCGTGACTCCAAAATGTTTTGTGCCTATTCGTGCCTTTGAGGCGCGTCCTTAAAAATGTGGGAGGGTTCCGGAGAGGTGGCGTGCCGCAGGTGTAATTGGGCCTTAATAGTTGCGTTTCAGTCACTGGAAACAGTTGCCTCTTTTGTCTTTCATACTGGGGTTTGCGGTAGAGGTACCTGCAGCTCTCTCCAAATACAATCCCTGAATGCTACATAACATACTTGATTTGTTTTACGCGTTTCTGTGACCCAAAGCTCCACCGTGTCTAGCTAGCACTTGCTGAACCTTTACTTTTGTGCTGACAACAAATAATTACTTCAGTATTAAAGACATTGTACTGAAATAGCATCAGGTTTTCTGTGAAATAAAGGAAATTTTTGAATGAATGTTATGCCTTCTTACAGAGATACAGCTTGGAAAGGAAATGCCTCTGCCTTCAGCAGGCCAGGGATCTAAATAACATTGGAAAGGTTCTAGTATTTATTCAGTTGTCTTTCTGGAATTAATGGATGGAAGACTTTGGGATATGAGGCTCTGAAAATGTAATTCCCAGCAATTGTGAATTTGAGGTGGAATTTTTTTGTAATACCAGTTTTTACCATTGTTTTTTAAAGCTGAATTTTTCTTTGATCTGTTTAATCGTGGATCCACACAATCCTCTACACTGACACAACAAAGAGCACTGTTGCTTGAATAACAGGGCCAACCTAAGGGTTCTCCACCACCAAGAGCGAGGTATCTCATTACCCTTCCTCACCAAATCCCTGCACGCAATCACGCAGTCCTTGCCTTTGTTTCCATTCTGATTCTTGCTTCTCAGGAGTTAATTCAAGTTGATAATCCAGCAAGAAACTGCTTGCTTTGACCTCACGCTGTAGTAGTTAATTTTGAAGGGTCAGATTTTTTCTTTGTTCCGTCTGTAAATATTGCTTCTTATGCATCTACTTTTGATGTATGCCTGCTTTTTCTGTAGCAGCTCAATGCTTTGTCATTTTATATTAGATTATTTGCTTTCCAAATCACCTCTTTTTACAGGTTATAAGACAAGTCAAATAAATCACCCAACCCAATTATTTCAGCTGAATAAATGAAGTATAAAAGAAATACCTTCAAATATTGGAAGTCCTTTTCTTTTCACTATTTACCAAGAAGATTTTGTTAATACCGTTATATTTACAAGATTTAATTTTTATGCATTTACTTCTCCAAGCTGCTTACACAGGGGTTGAAATTACCTTTTCCCCCAAGTCAAATGCAGTTTCTTTGTGAGCATGTGAAGCACACTGATGCTTTCTGACCACAAAATATAACGCTTTAAAATAATACAGAATTGTTTCATCCATTCCTATTGATGTCTCCTTTTTCTTATGTTGTTGCCATTGCAATTCTGCTTAAGCTCTAGGCACTCAACAGCTTAGGGGTGTTTTTCAGCCAAGTTGTAGGATGCTAATGTAGCTTGTGCTCAAAACCTGCATTGCTGAAGAGGTAAAAAAAAAATCTGCACTAAAATAAAAATCAGAGCTGATGGGAGAATTGGTGACAATAAGTTAAGAATACGTGTTGGGCCAGAATAAAGCCCTGATCTTTTCCACCAACATGAGATACGTATTCTTCGTCGGAAAGCGTAACACAAAATAGCGAAGGTTCATGGTCTCACAAAAGCCAATGAGATGATTACATGACAATTACTGCATCAAGGCTCTTCGTAATTACAGCAGATGCCTTTTTGGTTAGCCAAAGATGGAACTGAGACCACTGCTAAGTTTTCATGCTGAAGCATAAGTAACTATAAGTGAAAGATTAAGTACTCACCTTACACAGGGACTGCAAAAGGAGGACTTTCAGATTGTACTAAAAAAAAGGCGACTCAATAATTTAGCATGGGATAAGCCTTACTAAATTCATTTAACAGATTCTTCCTATAACATGGCAACTTTGTACCAAAAATATCTCCCACTGTTGAATTTTAGCATAGTTCACCACCAGTGCTATGCTGCAATCGCTGTGTAGGCTCCATACTAGATCTCCGGACCCTTCAGCAGGCTCTTGGAGCAGCCTGGCAACAGCTGAAGTACACATGGTGCCCCAGTCTGCGTCAACTTTAGAAGTAAAACTTCCATACTTCCAAAATTCACTCAAAAATAACTTCTACACAAACAAACTGTACTGCATAGTCCATCTCAACTCTTAAAGTGCTTATAATTTTAGGCAGGTCATGCTGTCATATATTCATCTACCTCTTTCATACCATTCCTCAAAAAACAGTGACTACAAATTCATCGTACTTCTGTGCCAACAATACTGATCATCCACGCTTGACAGAGAAAACCCTGCTGCATAAGAATTTCCTATGATCAAAGAAGAGTTGAGACCTCATCCTCTCTACTTTAAGGAAGCGTTGAACCACTTCTGATATGTGAGTAAGCTTTATCCTGGCAACTTCTAGCATGACAAACTTGTAATTAGCATGTGGGTCTCAACATTTACATTTCTTAGAGATAAGTACCCCCTTACTTACCACGTGTGGCATGATCTCCCTGTAAATCTGGATTCAGGTCTCTTCGCCTTTGACTTCTTTGATGTTAGCTATCCGCTTGAAGTCACGCTTCAGCATAATTAAGGTGGAGATCAGATCTTATTTGTAGGGAGCTGGCTTTGTATTTCATGTTTGTGAGCTGTGTAAATGAAGGTCAGCTCTGGAGCTGCTGATTTTGGAGTCGTATTTGGTTCGTCACTTTAGAAAGGCAAGAGAGAGAGAACGTCCACCCGGCTTATGTAGTACTTCCACAAACGTGAACCTTTAGACTACAAAATTGCTCAAGATCAGGGAGGGCTCCACCTCCCTGCAGGCAGTGTGGGGATCCAGGTTTAGGAGATGCTTAGCTGTGCTCTTCATGTTCCAGGGAAACATCTCCCATGCTAGATCTCTCTGGGTTTTCAATCATCATTCTTTTACATCAGCTGTAATTGCAAAGTCCGAATACACCTTTTCTGTCTGTTTCTCAGTTTCCAGCCCTCAGATAGGCAAAACCAAAGACAGGTGTATTTAAAACACACATAACCAGCCAGTTAAATGAAAAGAAGATGAAGGGGAAGAAAGTCTTAAGCTTATTGGTGTAATCAGGGCTCAACTGTTTTATAAATATTCTGCAGGGACATAGACCCTCCTCACTGAAGTACTGTCTCAGGCAGGGTTTTTTTGATCCTTCTTTATATCACTTTTTTCACCCCTGACACACCTTCCCAGCCCTGCCCTTCCCATTTCAGATTTCCTCCCTTTGCCCACTTGCTCTGGGACTTTCGACCAAGCCAAGCCTTGCCATTCCCTCTGGGGAAAGTCCTGCAGGGAAGTACTACTAGTCCCCTGCCCTTTTTTTTTCTCTCTCCAGGTAAAAAGAAAGAAAGAATTTAAAAGAAGATACTGCTTTTCCCCAGTGTCCTGAGAGCTACTTCCAAGCAAGAGTGAGGTCTCATGTTGGTTCCTTGTGAGCTTCGAATATGAGCTGTGTCTCCCTGCAGCTCTGCCTTGTTCTGACCATTCCTATGCAGGCAATCAAAGCAGATAAATGAAGACATGCTCCTGTCTCCCCAAACCTGGTACCCCAAAACAGCAACGGGTCTTATATCTCTCCAGCTTTCCCACTCTGTTGATATGTTCTCTGCTTCCTTAAACCAGGAACTCTGACCCACAGTGCGTAGTGTTCTCTCCTTAATTGCTAGGTCTGCTCCCTGGTCATACTCAGAATTATTCTGAATAATATAATGCAATAATATAATAAATTACTTCTATTTATTCTGTGTTGGGTTGGGGGGGGGTGGTGGGTTGTTGGTTTTTTTTTCAGTAGGATCCATAAGACTAAAATGAAATTTCCCTTCTTGCACATTATCACAGATCTATTCATCAATCAGTTCCCTGACTGATCTCATTGAATGTTATGAGACTGAGAACATGACAGTAAGAACAGGGATAGAGGTAACTATCACTTAGGTTGAAGAGCAGATCCTATTCCACTGGTGGTGCACAGAAAATAAGAAGTACCAACCTCTATTCCCAGTTCCCAGATTTAGTATACAAGGGTTATGGTTAGAAAAAGAAACAAACCAAAATACTTCAACTTATAAAATAGCCACATTTGAACTACAGCAATGAGGAGGAGTCAACAATATCTTTTATTTGCCTTACAAACTTACTTTGGAGAGTAGAACTGGATCTACAGCAATACCAGCCCAGAGCAGGAGTACTCTTTGGGAACAGGCACCTGGGAGAATCTGAACTTTCACACAGTTTTACTGTCTTCAGAGGGGCCCACTCTGCAAATTTCAAAAACTGTGGTTCCTCCTGCTTATCAGGCAGTTTTAGAAAGCTATTGCTTGCTTTTTAATTAGGTTTTCTTTTCCCAGAGGAGTTTGCTCAGAGGAGAGAAATGCCCATTCTATCCAAACCCACAGGCTGGCTAACTTTCATAATAAAATTAAACCCAGACAAAATAAACCTCTCTGAATAAGGATTGAAAGCTCAGTATGTGTTTTGGTCTGAATAAAATTAAATTATAAGTTTTTATCACAAATGTTAAACACTGATGTGTTAGCAGCAAGATCAATTAAAAATTCAAAAGATATTTGGGTTCAAAGGAGATTAAATGATGCCTAATGGTATGTATAGTCAAAATTAGCATAATTCCAATCCAATACAGCAAAAAATTGATTAAATGCCACTAAATGATAGGTTTCCCTACATAGCCATGGATGGGAAATCATTATAAAACATATTTCTGTTTCTACTGATGTCGCACTTCTTTGGCCCTTTCATGAAGCAATTCTTTACAAAAGTCTTCAGCTTACAGAACTAAATAACCAGGCTGGGACACTACTTTGCTGCATAACCTATATGCAAAGTAGATCAAACATTCATTTCCATGCACAAAGTCCTGACACAGGAAGGGAGTAGGCTGATCATACATACCAAAGAAGTCTCAACACTGAAAAGCAGCTTGAAACCGCTTAGGGCTTTATATTTGCCTGAGTTAGCTAATTTAAATGAGCCGAGTTTACCACGCTATCCAGACTGTTCTGTGCCTGTCCTCCCTCTAATTTACTTTTCTAGTCATCTTTTTGTATTTGTAAATTATATCAAGTAATTCTGTATTTATTTCCTTACTGTTAAGGAAAATACTGGGTAGTGTTATGACAAATGCTGCAGCTCCAACCAAAACATCTTCCTAAACAGCAATTTTCTATGCAGTTTGGGGTTTTTTTTTTTGCACCTGTCAGCCACTTCACTGTATCACAGCAGTTTAAATGAGAGTATAACAAGGTTGAAAGGCAAACTTAGGCTTATCACAGTCTAAGTATCTTAGAGCTCTACTTCTGGAGAACATCTAGAGTGGTTGTCACCCAAAACTTGTAATCACCTCAAAAAAAAAAAAAAAAAAAAAAAAGACAAACCAAAACCTTTTTGCTTCAAAAAGCTGTTCCCTAAAACTGTGGAGATAAAATGGTGCTTACTGAAAGGAAAGGATGTTCAATCCAGTGCTGAAAGGTATCATAAATATCAGTAGTTGGAGGGCAAAGATACTGTCAGGGAGCAGCGAGGTCCAGCTGCTCCCTGAGAGAGGCCAAATTTTACTGTAGATAGAATGGGTAACATGGGGCTTGTGATGTGTCTAGTATCATTTTTTTCTCTTTATTTCTATGAATCCATGAATGGGGGAGTCCAAATAGTTCTTCGCAGCCCAATGGCCAGATCCAGCTAGTGCCTGCCCACTTAGCCCCCAGTAAATTTGTGCCCAAGCCCTTAATCTCTTCAGCTGATGTGGTCATGCACAGTCATTAGAAAAAAACCATTGTTTTTCTAATTCGTAATATTCAGATATCCATAATATTCAGATGTTCATAATTTATTCATGGTCACGACACATAGTTTCGAAGTGAGCTTAAAAATTGCTAATCAAACCTCATGTTCTCCAACTGGCACATCAAAATCTTCCTGCATATCACATATATAAGAAAGGTAAAGGAGGCGTAAATTTGAAAGTGACTTGATTTTAAGGAATCCATAATGCTGGTATAGGACAGGCTGGACTCAGGAAGCAGTTTAGTCCCAGGATGGCCTGCTAATGTCAGCCTCCCAGGCAGTTTATTATTAAAAATAATGCTTCATGATTATTTCTGATAGAAAATTTTCTTTGCATGTAATCTGAATCTCTGTTACTCTCATGTTGATGCTACTTCTCATCCTAAATATCCTGGACACAAGTACTAGGTATTTCTCTCTGAAGCTGTCTTTCTAACACAGGTGTATTTCTTCACAGTGTTCTTTGCTATATCAAGCAACCCCAGTTCTTTCAACCTTTCTGTATAGGTGAAGTTTATTAGACCTCTAATTATTCTTGAGGTTTTCCTCAATGCTATCTCCAGTTAGTTTGTATGTACCTTCAAATGTAGCGCTCAAAAGAGGATACATTACTCCAGCTGAGTCCTTATTAATGATGATGTCACCATAGAGTTACATGATGTGTCTCAAAGGATACATGCACCCAGATACGATGTTTGCTTTTTCTGCAACAAAATCACGCTGTACACAGAGGTTCAGCTTGTAATTTATTATCACCTCCAGATCTTTTTCTGCAGAAGTACTGGCTAACATATTATCCCCCAGCATGAGTTTACTTAAGTTGCTTATTGCTGCTTAAGTGGACTTCTCCACATGGAGTTTCATCTTTTTTTTTTTGACCATTTTGTCTCTAAAGTATTTGACTTTTTTTCACAGCTGTCACACCCTCTGTTGTACCATCTAGGTCATAATGAAAATATTAACTAGCATGGACACATGAGCAAATTCCAGTGATACCTTGCTTCATTCCTCCTTTCATTTTCACAGGGAATTGCTGGCAATTATTCTTTAAGTAGACTAGCCTTGCACCCACTTTACAGTAGTTTCATGTAGGTCATATTTTCTTAGGTTGCTTATGAGTCGTGTGAGAAAGTATTAGAAGCCTTATTAAAGTCAGAAGATTGCATCTGCTTCTCCTCTGTCCATGTGATATTCTGCGCGGAAGGAAATAAAATAGTTTGACACAGTTTGGTTTTGACAAATTTGTTTGCTTACTCATCTCCTTTATTTCCCAATCACTTAGGTTGTTTCATGAATAGAGGTAGAGCATCTCTAACTTAATTTAGAAAGACGAAGTATACAGCTCAGTTTGCAAGTGACTGGATCAACTTGTTGCTTTCATTTCCCAGCTGAAAAACTCTTATTACGAGCTTTCAAATGGCAGGTTCTCCTGATGTGAAAACAGAATATAGTGCTGGTGTGTAAATCCCTGTGCACTGAGATGAGAAGATGTCTCTTTGCAGTCTGGCTCTTGTGTACTTGTTTATGCTGACCTGCTTATCTCAGGCTTTATCATATCATTTACACTTCTTAACCTAATGTCTGGTTTTCCAGTACAGCATAGTCAGAAAGGAACAGGAAGTAATTAAAACCTCTTATACAAAATATTCTTACATGGAAAATAAAGTGTGCTTAGTAAGCATGACTGAAAGAACTGGAAGCTGCTGTAAACAACAGTATTTGAAACCTCTGCACTTAACAAAGGACAGATACAGGTTGTACACTGCAATTCCACTGTACAGTCTTTAAATCCTATTCCTGTAATCATGAAATAAAAGAAAAGAAAATCACAGGATGTTTTATCATTCTCTTTATATCACATTTATGCACAAATGTCCTGTCTTTCAAAGATTCTGAGGAACTACAGTTCTCATGCAAGTCAGGTATATTTTAAGGTTCACAATATATTGACCATATTTAAATACTCTTCTGTCTGCCTATCTATCTACTGTTGTAGTGTCTACCCATCTATCTGTTTTGAAGATAAAGTAATAATATAGATGACATTTCCTCACAGTGAATAAAGTGCATCTCACAATGAACACTTGCATGAAAAGAATGTGGAAAGTCTTTATCCAGGTAGCTATAACACACCTCCAGTCCAGGGGAGAGCAAGGATGAGGTGATAATTCACACACTGCAGTCGGTACTGAGGCTCAGCTGGGCTGTTCTGAGGAAGACTAATCACAGACCTTATGCTTAAAGGTCTATCTCAAGAAAAAGTAATGATTGCATGAAACAAGTATTTCCAAATACGTTGGTGTCACAGCTACCTTTCAAAGGCGTGCTGTCTTTAGGAGTGCCCACTGGCACTGGAGCCCTTTTTCTTCCTGACTGCTCAGCACCCTCGGAGGCATACATAAAGATGTCCTCAAAGCCATATACATCCCAGGGAAGCTAAACGATTCTTCCAGTAAAGAATTGCAAATGCTTCTGCTCAAAAGAGCCCCAAACAAACAATAAAACTCTCACAAAACAAAACAAACCCTGCCAAGCCCTAAAAGTCATGTAAAACCAGGTAAAGAGATTACCTACATAAATTCAGATTTATTCCTAATTTTTGCCTGTGCTTCATAGGGGTTTTTTTCAAGCCACCGAGCCTCAACTATGTTGTGGAAGGCCCCTGCTCAGCCCTGTCCCCTGCTGATCCTGGCTGGACCTCCTGGCCAGACCCTGACTTGTCCCCTCACCTTGTCTGATGACTTCTCAATGGAAGCCATCACTGTCACCAACCCGGCCCCAGGTGGGTACCTTGGGATTGCGCTCTGCTCAGTGGGGTCACTGCCCCTACGCTGTCCTCGCGCTCGGCTCCTGGCTCTCCTTTGTGGAGCAGTCCCTGAGAGCCTTGATGTGACTATAGTCAGTTACTTTTGGCATGACATCTTTTGCAGTCATGAAATTAAGTTCAAGGGCTCTTCAAGGTTCAAACTCTTCAAGTCCAATGGGCAATTCTGTTCCCCAGCACCCCGCTGATGAAGGGGTCATCAACGTCTTTGAAGAGCAATAGAGCTATTCACCAGGCAGCTATCCAAGTCAGAAACACATGGGGTAAGACCCTACCGCAGCTGAGGAAATAAGAAATTTGGGAACAGCTTTCCATCAGGAGGCTGTAGCACACCTAGTTTATCTGAGGAGCAACAGAAGATTTAAGGTTTTTAAAAAAACTCATTCTGATTCAATGACATTAGTAACTAAGATATTGCAATATTGCACTCTGAGAATTGCAATGGCAGAGCAATTACCTAATTAGAAAGTAAAATTAATTACATCATGTTTTAATTACTTAATAACCGAGAAATTGTCATCAGGATGAAGGCTGGGAAATGTCACGAAAAAATTGTCAGGGAGTGCAATTTGCTGCTTAACAGAAACTTTTCCTTGCAAACATGGAAGGAGACTTGCATCAGTTCCTCGGAGGCCCACCACCGAGTTTCGTTTTATGTCACCACGTCTGCATCAGATTCCATTTGGGGACAGGAGGCCTCGTCAGACCTGAAGAGCTAAAGGCAAGAGCCGAGACCTGCGGTTGGCGGCAGTAAGTAGGACACGTGCTAGAGAGGAAGAAAGCTCCACTCCAGCAGTGAGCTGGAGGAAGCTGGAAGAGGAGCTTGGAGAAAGAGGAGCGCCGAATTCCAGTTATTTCGGGACTACAGATTGCTGCCAGGAAGTCGGCGAAGGCTGATGTAATTTAGAGCAATGCCAGGTGTGCTTGGTGCCGTGGCAGGAGCTGGTTTGGTCCAGACCTCAAGAGCCTGCAAAAGTGCCATTATTTGGCAGATGATGGCTCACATCATAAAAGATGAGTTGCATCAGTTGCAGTGAAGGAATATGCCTCAAAATCCAAGTCTGCAAAATGTGCGATTTGGAATAAATATTGGGGATAAAATACTTACCAAGGACCTTATATGACCCAAGATTTTTGTGTAGGATTGTTGCTGGAGCAACTTTCTGAGTTGCTTCAGACTACTCGAAAAGCAGCCTGAAGTTTAAACTCATGATGGTGATTAAGGGAGTAACTGTGATGAGAGAGGCAGACCAACAAGAAGACAGTCTTGAAATAAACAGAGAGTAGACAAAAAAGAGAAAACATTCAAATAACGTGTGTCTGTGAACCAGTGTGTTTGTTTTTGCAAGACAGGTTGCAATTAACATTTGAAAAGGTATGTAAATAATGTTTCATGCAAATATTCCCTTGGACACAGGCTTGTGATCTATTAATTATTCAAAACCAACACAAGCATTTTGTCATTACTGTCTGTGGCATGTTCTTTGCTTTAATCTGTCCTTTGGTCTTGGATCTGCCAATTTCCATAACTGGGTCACCTAGTTCTTTCTCAACTTTGCTTTCTGCTGTGAAATTAAAAACTAGCATTTTCTGTGACATATATTCAGGGCTTCTATGAGGAGCTTGAATGGCTACTCTAGAAAGTAAAGAATCCTGAAATATGTGGGAAAATATGCAGTAAGGAATGAATTCATATTTGTGGATAACATGAATTTCCAGTGACCGCTAACCTTTGCAAACACAGTCCGGGGTGAAAACTGTTAGCTGGCCAAAGAAGAAAAATGTTACTTGATGCACAGGAATGATATTAGACTCACTCTTTGTACTTTGTGTAGCGAAAACCACTACTCTAGTGCCTAAGAATAAAATATAAAAAATATTATAATAATTATAACAGCAGTTATAACCATAATTTTAAAATCTTTTTAACTCGGAGATGCATGAGTCACTGTGAGTGTTTCAGTAATCAGAATCGCGTTGAAAAGGTGATAGGTGGCATTTAAAGTATTTGCTATTTTAACCACTAGAGAGCGTTCAAGAGCTGCTTTAAAAATCCACTTTTAACTCATCCCTTGCCTTCCAAAGCAGGGTTGCTCTGAGCTGCATGGGGTAGTCACTGAGGTTTGAAGGAGGAATAGGGAGACATCTCAGAGAGGGGCTCAGCTCTGAATTCTCCTGGCCTACGCATGCCACTGAAGAAGAGTATGACGAAGGAATGGGGGCGATCCTCAACTTTTAGATGTTCTGCCACAGTTATTCTCAGCAGGTGACACGCCGTCGGGCGTACACGTCCCTAGTGGCAAACAGCACATCAGAGAGGATTGTTGGGAGAAGAAAAATCTTGGAAGTGTTTGTCCCAAAACCTGTATTTTTTGGTTTAGTTTTGTTAAAAAAAGATACAGATTGCATATTCTGAGGATGAGCAATGCCATTTTATTAAGTCAGTAGTGATAAAATTTTTTCCTAATTTGTAAAATTCTTCATCATATTAGAGTTTTGGCTGCCAGTTACTGAAGATTACTTCTGGGACCTCTACAGAGACTAAAAAAACCAGTGAAGCCCTTCAGAGGCATGACTGCTACCAGATGCTGCACATCTTCCTTCCTCTTTAAAGTGCAGTTTCCAAAGCCAGTTTTATTAAAGAAGCCAGATATGTCTCATTAGCAAGGGCAGTAGAGAACTCAGAACCATTACCTGCACATTCAGTTTCCAAATTTTTCCAGCCCTCAAACTTTGGGCACTCAAACCAGCAACTTTATGGGAACACAAATACCTGTTAGCATTTGGCATCCCATACCAATATTTAATCCTAAACAATGGCAAATAATCTGAACTGGCAGTGTAAACGTAAGATGAAAACAAATTTCTGTTAGGTTCACAACCCCACTCATAACACCTGAACCTCCGGATTTAACTGGAGAAGGGAGAATTTCCAAGTCAGGACAGAAGCGAGAGCATCACCTTACCTGATATAACGGGAAGCCGTAGAAAGAATAAGCTCAGCTTTAATAACGAGTGTCAGATGGTAAGAGTGGAGGTGGGGAGACAGATTGGTCTTATCTTTACTTCTTTGCAAGTGGGAGTGGGTGGCGAAGGTCTCAGTGATGCTCACTTGAAAATTGACTCAAGCACTTGACGCCTTGCTCGACAGCAATGGTGCAGCATCCTGGGATTCCTCATCGTGCCGGCGGGATGTAAGTCTCATGAGAAGCCATAGGGATCTCCTGAACATGCTTTCTTCATGTGAAAGTCAGTGTCGGAAACCAAATTTCTATAAACAAAGTCCATGAAACTCCACTCTGGGAGGAGGGAGGGAAGCGGGTGGCACAGGCGGTCTGTCTCGGGAAACAGCTCTGCTGTCCCATTTCTTATTGCCCCCAGAGACTGCACAATTTCACACCAAATCTATGCTCCATAACCATTGCTGCAGACCCTCTTCTTTTAAGGTCCTGTACTTTTCAAATGCTTGTTACGTACTTGACGTCCTTCAGTTTTTACAGCCCACTAGAAAGAGCTGTAAGTGATTTACCACAAATGGGAAGAAGGCGGGAGATTGTTAGTCTTCCCTGGTGCTCCAGTTTTAATGGACTTAAGATGTGATAAGAGGTGAGGCTTGGACACAGACCTACAATGCCTGACCCCAAGCCAAGGCTGGGTTCCACCATGGCCCCCAAAAAACAAGCCAAAGTGGCAGGGTGAGGATTTGAGCCAAAGGGCAAAACTTTGGCACCATTTAAAGTAATGTCAAAAGTGTCACTGGCTGCAAAAGAGATGTTTCCTCCTGAGGCCTTTGGAGTTGGTAGGTAAGGATCAGAAATACCGTTGTTCTAACAGGACTTCTCGAAACCTTGTGACTGTGGATAGTTTTTATGCTCAGGGAAACTTGAAATCAGAGAATCACAGAATAGTTCAGGTTGGAAGGGACCTCAGGAGGTCTCTAGCCCTGTCTCCCAAACCTCCAAAGGTTCTGCACAACCTCTCGGGCAACCTGTGCTCCTATTCATAGAGTCCAGGATGTCGTTGGTCTTCTTTGCTGCCGGGAAGTCTGTAAGCCCATGTTCAGCTCGCTGTCCGCCGAGTGACTCGGGTCCTTTCCAGCAGAGCTGCTCCCCAGCCAGTCAGTCCTAGCCTGCGTGATTGCCAGGGGCTCTTCCTCCCCAGAAAGAGAAGAAACATCTAATTGGAGAAGTGGTTCCATTGATTTTATTCTCCTACCTGAAAAAATGTGTATGTGTATCAAAAAAAACAACAATGAAAGCCTTCTGTTGGAAAGTAATTCCAGCAAGTCTCAACCAGCTTTCCCCTTGCACTGCTCATCCAGGGTTCATCGGGTTAATTTGTAATTTCTGGGGTACGGAAATGTACAGATTAGGGGACCTGTTCATTAAGCTTACATCAAGTCTTTACATTTGCAGTCATCAGTTTTGAGGCTAATATGTCATTAGCCTAATTTTCAGATTTCTAGAACATCAGTGTTAGCTGTAGATACAGAGCTCGTTTGGAAACTGAGCAACGATTGCTTGTACGGAGTTCATACTAGGAGAGAGGAGTTGGCCTTTTACCATTACAATCAATGGGAGTCAGGGTGAGAAGTGAATGCAGCATTCATTGTTATGAGTAAAAATACCAAGATTTTTGCTTGAGTCTGACCTTCAGGCCTTGTTAATAATGATGTTGAGGAATCCAAAGCTAATTTTCCTTTCAGTAGTTTTCTCTTTTCCCGCTGCAATGCTCTCCTATCTTTTATCCACTAGAAGGCAGAAGTGAGGTTATATGAGCACATTTAGCAAAAAAAATTGCACCGCAGGAAGATTTGTAGCAAAGTGACTGCCGCTCGTTTTCTGTAGTTTCATCATCTTCGTTCTATCAACACCTCTCATTTTCAAGGGTCCCAAAGCCTTCACAGACTTGACCTAACATAAGCATTGCATGCAGAAATTGTGCTATCTGCAAATGGTAGCTCAGCGGTGGGCTGTGACACTTCTTCACCTCACAGGACGGGCATGGGAGAATATATTATCTAACTGAAACTTCAGGGGGAAATTTAAAAGGCAGATTGTAATTAATTGAGTTGGAATTTGGCCAATGCAGAGACTTTAATGTGTCTCCTTTCTTGGCTCGTTTGTTTTGCAGACTCAGGAGTTGTCTAACACCCTTGTCTAGAGTTTATGTCTTTGCCAAACCCATTTCGGTCCCATTCCCGTCAGAAAGGTCTGGCCACGGGGCTGGGGCTCGGGTTATCCCTTAGCCATGGGCGTCCGTGAGTATCTCTGGCGTTCTCTCATCCGGGTCCCTTCCCCAGGATCCCTCCTCATTGTCACGTTTTTCCACCGTAGCCGGTCCCAAACCTTGATTTGGCACCCTTGCCTGCTCCTAATTTCTCTGGCATTCTTACACTGCATAATGCCCGCTGCCTTTGGAGGAACTCCTACATTGGCAGCAGTCGGATCTCTCTTATTTAACGCAGCCACTTCTGGCCTGTAGACTGTTAGTGCTCTCTTTCGGTACACACACGCTTTCATGTTTTAAGCTTTTGGCTAAGCACATCTTTTTACTCTTTCCTCCTTTTCCTTAGCACCAATTAAACTCCCTAGGCATATATAAAAAAATGCCTAATTCTTTCCAAGACAGAAACATTTTCCCTTATTGATAGATTTTAAAACCCAAGATGACTGCAGCAATTTTGTCAATTAGCAAAGAGAATCAACTTTACCTCATTTATCTGACAATTATGCAACGTCATTTGCATAATGTGAAATTTAGATCTTCCATTGTCACATGCTTCAACTCATTTACTATCCTAATGTCCATTTGAAGTACATGATGAAAGCGCTGGCAGATTCATAGTCCTTTGTTTCATACCAGGCTTGGTTTGAACCAGTTGCTTAATTTTCTCCCAATTCCTATAGCACTGCAGGAGTTCCCAGCATTTGCACTACCAATGTGCTTATCTGAATGTTGTATCGTTCTTGCTGTGTTCTGTAACGGCTCCTTCCAAATAAAATGCCTTCATAGCATCAAGGAAAATAACAAGCACTTTTAAACCCCCTTCTTCCTTTTTTTCCCCCGTCAACTGTAAAAATCTGCATATCTGATTAATGCAACTTCATCCTGATCTGAAGCCACACTGTTTTTCTCTCACTACTCCCTCTAAAACCAGCTTTGATCTGTTGACTGTTACTTTCATCAGAATTTTGCTCTGTACTCACAATAAGCTTTCACCTCCATAATTATTTTGATCAGCAGGATCTCCTTTTGCCTGGATTGGGACAACTATTGCCTTCAGCTAGTCACCTGGTAGTCTCTCTCGCTCCCGCAACTGTTTGTATTTTTGTACGTGCTCCGCAACCTTTCTCATTTTTAACTGATTCACTCACAGCTCTGGTTGTTCTTATGATCCTGGCTAAATACTGATTCAGCACTGCCTTACAAGTTAACAAGTCTGTTCTTGCAAAGTGTCATGAAATCATTCATATACAAAGATGTTCACCGTGCCAGTGCTGTGTTTGATCCTTCATGCTTAATACACAACCGATTTCTACCAACTCACAGTAACCGAGTCATTGCCATTAACAGGTGTTTCTTGGGGGTCTTCAGCAAGTATTGATCTTCTTTAACATGTGAGATGTAACGAGACCACTGTACAAGAAAGTATGGCTTAATTCTTGAAAGGATGTCTATTACAGTCACATTTTTTAAAATGGAAGGATCATACCATGCTAGCCTTTCAGATTGCATCCCCATGGCCCCGTTCCTTGAAGTTCGTGAATAATGACAGTCTGGGTGGAAAGAATACTTAACAATTCAGGGGGCAACTATGGAATGAAAAAACCCACCACCAGGACACTCTCCTGTTGGTGTCTGCCAGTAGTCAAGCAGTTTAAAAAAACAGGACTTTTTTTTTTTTTAAACCTGGTCTGTATGGGAATGCATTCATTATTTGTACAAATATTGTCAGATCCAGTCTGAAATCTTTACATATACCAGGTTTTAAACATCATGGCAACAAGTTACATAGATTAACTGTTCATTGGGTAAAAAATAAAATCTTTGTATGTTAAAAAAACATATTTTCTTTCAATGCCATGAAATATCTCCTTACTTTTATCCTATGGAGAAGGCAGACTGGACCATGACTTTGACTTTACTGTGACTCTTCCTGTTGTTCATTATTATTCACGTCTTTGTTATGGGCAAAAAAATTAGCACTAACTATTTATGATTTGAGCTTTAAAGTCCTTCTGTGTATTGTTCCTATAAACATGGTTGATTATAAAACCAGATGCACTCAATTACTTCTGTGACAGTAAACCACGTGGTTTCTTTTCATTGTGTTCCAGCTACATCTTTGACCTTAATCATATACAGCTTCTCATCCCTTAACTTTTCTCTCTATTCTCTCTACTAGCTCCCTTCAGCTCCTTTAATTTTTATTTTCCTCTCCTCTCTCCCCCTCTCTTCCCCCGCCCGTGATATTTTCACTTCCAGAGCTCCGAGAACCACTTCCCTCCTGGGAACCCCTAATTGATTATATCCACGTGTGCCTTGAGTGAAGCTGCTGAGCCCCTGCAGCTCCCCCTGCAACGGAGTTGAAGGTGCCCAGCAACTTGCAGAGCAAGTATTTGGGTTTCTCAGAGCTTAGTACATTTTGTACACTTCCCTTTTTCGCTGTCAGTGTGAAATATATATGTGACACATACTGGGACATGTGACGGAAGGGCGTACAGGGGTGTCCTTTCCTGACAGAAAGAGAAAGGGACCCTCAGAGCTGACTTCTTCATGTGGATGTTTCATTATGCAGGGTCATGGGCTGCCAACTCTGCCTTCAGGGTCTAGAGAAAAAAAGAGCAGGGAAAAAAAAAACCACCAAAGTTTTTGGTTTTAATTCTTTTTACAGGCCATTTCTCAGTTGGTTCCGTTGCTATCGCTTTGAAGACTCTTTTACACGCCCTTGTGAAAGGAGTGTTAGCGTCTCTGCGGAGGCCGATAAGGATGCGTGAGAGGCGGTGGGCTCACCCCTCCCGCTGACCACACAGCCTTTCCCTTTCCTCCTCCTTCGCCCGCTCGTTTGGAGATGCCAGGACATATGGGAGGAGGGATAGCTGTCTCCTCATTATCATGACGCTGCAGAGAAAGCACTCGGCAACATCCGCCTGAGCTTCACTAGCCGTGTTTATACCTTGTGTTTCCAGCTCCGTTGTTAAGTAACTTTATCAGCTCCTTCCGCTGCTCTTCAGCGACACACGGCTCAGGGGACAATTTGGCAGCGTATTTGGGAAGCTCAGACCTACAGCCCTACGCCCGCAGAATTTCGGGAAAGGATGGCCTCAGGTGGGGATGGATGGTAGGTTTGGGCCAGCAGTACCGCATATTTCTGGTAACGGCTGTCACTACATTTCCAGGAGACCAACTTGCCTTCAAGCAGTTTCCTTCATCAGTTAGGGATGTGCCAGAAATACCGTTTAATCCTCCCACCATCCCTCTTCAAAAGCTTTTACCCTTTAAGGAAGGACCTCAAGGGAATACCATACGTCACAGAGTTGATTTCCTCTCAGCTTCCCACAGCTAAGTTCTGGTGGGAACAAGAACCGACTCTCTTCTGGGAGCTCCCACCCTCAGAGATACCCACAGCCTTCCAGGGGAGCCAGGCAGGCCATCCCATATTCCCAGCAAAAGGGCTCTTGGTCCCCCTGTCCTCACCCAGAATATCACCATCAACCCCTCCTCTTCCCATTTTTCTTTTTTTTTTGCTAGCAGGGTGGGTCACAGCTTCATAACCCTTCTTGCTGAATATTTCTCTCTCCATCTAGTTGTCACTGCACTTCTATTGGGTAGGTGATTTTACTTCAGTTGTATCTATTTTACCTTTCGTAGAACATTCCACCCTGGTAGTTCTCTTAAATGCTAGTTTTGGTTAGAGAAAACTGAAGTTCTGCTTATTGGTATTGATAACACGTATGCTCCTGATCTGGAACCACATAGGCACATAATTAACCAAGAGATTTTATGCAGCCCTATTGAGTTCTGCCCAAATATTTGCACTTCATGAGGATCTTTGGAGGACTAGGCTTTCGTCTGCACATATTTTAGGCCAGCGACCGTTTTTATGGCGTGGCTGGTGTAACAGGCATACACCTGACAGCTGAAGCCTCTACAGACTGCTCTGATGATATATAAAGAAACTCAGGGAACAAGGGAGGGGTTGAAACGCGGTCCAGATGATGTGAAAGTTTCCTCAGGTAGAGAAAGGTCCCAGCTTTTTGCTTAGAGCAGACATTATTGTAGTCTCAAAGGGAGCTTTCCTAAATTAACACTGGCTGCATAACTTAAGCATAGACAAATTTCACCTGAGTCTCTTTCCTGCTGTCTTGTAAGACCATCAGAAGGGGATCTATTTTACGAGATGTGTATCCACGTTATCAGCCTGCACTAGAAAACCTTTTATTTTATTCTGAGTTTTATCACTAAGTAATCTTTCAAGTATTTCTACAATTAAGCAGATGTTTAGTAGCCAGGGACAAGTCTAGCATTGAAGAAAAGATATTTTCAAAGTAATTTTGAGGAACCTGACAAGAATCTGTTACTGCTGGCTGCTAACTGTGTTTTCTTCCTCTTTTGATAGATCTGGTTGTGTCAAGAAAAGTCTCTATGGACTTGGTTTAACGAAGGCATGATGGATCCGACACTTTGGATTCTTTGCCATTAAAGCTAGAAAAATGTTAGCTTTTGACTCTGTTGCTGTCTTGCCAAACATCATTTTACTCCCAGGAAAGAGTGCCTTTGTATCATGTTAGGTGCAATGGTTACCCACCTGGGCTTGTATCTTTTATCCAAGCATGCCAACTTTTTCTTTCCCTTTGTATTGCCAAAGATTTTGATTTATTGTGCCTCTGCTCTTTCTGAGTTAACGTTACTATCTTGAAAGAAGGTTTTCCTGATCAGTTGCCATAAAAACCAAAGGTTTCCTTTGCAAATCTGCCTTGGATGATTATAGGCATCAAGCACATTTGGATCCCTATTGTTCGTGATTTATTATGAATGACAAGGTATATATGGGATGCATGGTTAGCAAATTTAGAGGGGAAAAAGCACTCCTGTCCCCATTAGGCTGGTGAAACTAAGTAGTAGGGAATGGTGAGAGACACAGAGATAAGAATGTTATTTCTGATAATGTAATGAAGAAGGAGAATCTCTTCAAATAGCTCCCCCAAATTTTCACTGTTCATTTAATATCTGCCTGCTTGTTAGAAACAACTTCCCGGGCTTGCTCATAACCCTGTTGCTAATTACCGACTCATCTCACAGCAAACTGTTTGAAGGAGGTTAAGGATTGTGATTCTTTGGGTAATATGTGGCAGCAATAGCAACTGGGAAGCCTTTCTGGATCCTGCAATTGAATCAAGCCCCGGAGGTGCCAAATATAATGCTACCGTCAAGAGGGAGAGCAAGCTGGTTCCTATCAAATACACAGGATGGAAGGAGGTGCCAGACAGTCATCCCTCGGGTACCTCGGTGGAAGGAAGAAGTCCCAATCTGCTGCCTTTTTGTTCTAAACCAGGAGGGCTTGTTTTGTGGTGGGCTCTTGTGCTACTTACCACCACTCCAGGACTGGTATGAAGTAGCTGTAATGGGGCTTTACCATGGTTGTGCCAACTTTGAGACAAGGACAGTGTGTGGGATGTCTGAGCCTGGTTAGATTGAAAATCATCCCCCTTTCACCTTCCCAAAAGCCTGGGCTAGTTCCAAGAGGTGCTGGCTACAATCCAGGCCAAGGAGAGCTGACATGGGATAGCTGCTGGATTTCTGATTTTAGATACACCTACTTTTTGGAATGACTTTCAGCTGCATGATTGGAGTATGGCCAAAGAATGCAACATATCTAGGATTTGCTGTGGTGTTTTGTTTGCACAATTTTATATAAATACCAAAACGAATTCTGGAAAGCCCTGCTGATATTCTTGATGCTCTTGTTTCTTTGTTGTTTCATTGAGTATATAATGAATTTTCTCTCTGACTAAACCTTGACACTGTTTTGGCTGGGGTTTGAGTTGCAGCCATAACTTTTTTTAGTTTTAGAAGTGCCATTCATATTCATAGCACCGGATTCAGGAGAAGAATCTAGTCATACCTTCAGAAACTGAAAGATGCGCTGCATATTTCAAGTTCACATCAAAATATGAAACCCCAGCCCTCTTTTTCGCCTCTCAGATTGTAACATAAGACATGGATAATTGTTTATAAAGGATTATAAAAAAGTATTTGTGTGATCGCAACTAAGCCAAAAGTTCAAATTTGCTAACCTTCTAGTGGACATTTCTAACTTGGTGGAATGTTAAGAAAGAATTCGTTAAAGATATTTTCTTGTCGATACATCTCTTGTTTTTTAACTCCAGCACAGAAAGTGAGACCAACCTGACTCAAGGATTTAAAGTGAGCACTAGTGCAGTACAAAATGTTCTAGCATTTTGCTAGTTGAACTGCTCATTTTTAAAACAGTATTTCATAATGAAATTTCTTCCCACCAAATCACTGATTCCATTCATTCTGATGTCCTTCTTTGTACTCTTACCTCAGCTGGGATCCCAGTGTGACAGATGCTGTACAAACAAGCATCTCGGAGTCTGAGGTGGATCCTACACAAACAGTTTCCAAGGACAAGCCAGGCAAAAGGTGGTAGGAAGGAAGCAGTATCACTTGACTATGCAAATGGAAAACTTCCAGGGGCGGACGAGGCAGTCTTCCCAAGATCACCCTGGGAACCTCTGGCACAGCCAAGAGCTGAATTAACATCTCCTGAGTCCTTCAAAGATGATCCTTCCTCACTCCATCAGTTTATTTTCTAATCCAAAGCCGGTGGAAAGAACCCTTTGATTTCAGTGGTGTTTGAAGAGAGTCCCAGATGCCCCCCCAAATCCGTTGTTGTTTTCCCAAGCAATGTAAAGATAAGACCTTATCCAATGCCGAGAAGAATTTTAACCTCTACTTTTGTCAACGTATGCCCAGAAATTCAGTTAAAGCACGGTAGATCAGCAGAAGCTCTGTACCCTCGCTGGTAGTCAGTGTACTGAGAAAGTGATTTATTTTTGTCACGTCTTGTTATTAGCCATGTCTCACATGGGTTACATTGGTACCATCATTCTCTCGTTTTGAACCTTGCAGTTTGAATTCAGACATGTTATTTTTGCTCAGCTCACTTTGTGCTTGTATACAGAGTACTTAAAGGAAAGTCTTTTTTCTGACAGATTCCACGATGCTATTGCAAATCCAATATACAGACTTGAGCATCAAATATGCAACTTTGCTGTTACCACACTTATCCCTTCTGGATTATTCTACAGTGGAAAGTTTTGAGGTATTTTGGAGTTGAAACGAGAATCCCAGCTGTCACGGTATCATCAACATTGTTCAACTTTATTGTGTATAAAAAAGGCCAAACATATGGTTAGACTCTGTAGTGTAAATCTACTGACTTCAGTGAAATTACATCAGCCATAAATTTAGGCCATTAGTTTCATCTCTTGCGATGAGAAGACCCACTGTACCGATTTTGCATTTTTATCATTCCCGTTGAGGCAGTAACCAGAAAACAGTTGAGGCAGAAGCTAAAGTTTGTAGCCTGTATTTCCATGAAAAGCAAAGACCTGTGTTCTATTCCTATTCTAATCCTTGTGCATCTATCTGCAGCATCTATTTCCTACACTTGGCAAAAAACCCCAAACCCCTAGAACCAAACCCAAACCCAAAGGACGCCTCTATGTTTTTGTTCCAAAACCTCCCAGGCAAACTCTGTCCTGGCAGTCAGTCTTCTGCATGCCTATGCAGCCTGCACAGAAAGGCTTCAAAGCAAATGTTTACAAAGCACATTGAAATGCCCATACGAAGCCTGTTTGGTTATCAGCTAATTTATTCTCAGGAGTAAAACGCACACTGGTGAAGTCATCCTGGGTAACTGGGCATCCTGAATTTTTTTTTTTTTTTGACAAATAACTCTCTGACTGACACACTCAATGTTTTTTGGCATCTGTGAAAAAAAACCAAAAAGCTTTCAAGTTTCATTAGGTAGGTTTTTCATATGTCATTTTAGATGCCTTTACACATTTGACAACTTAAACATCAAAATTAATTTACGCAAGAATCCTTTTTGTCCAGTGTGTATTTAATACACTTGTTACTCTGATATAGCTATCCCCTATTTTTATTTAGCATTTACCCAGCCTTGTTCGCTGTATTCACCTGTTGCATCCTTTCTGATACTGTTATAAAAGCTTTCCTGATCGGTCTGTCTGCTCACGGGCTGGTTAAACCACACGGCTACCATGGAGTCTCTGTTCCTGCATCCGACCTGAGATGCTACTACAATTACAAAGGCAGCAGCAGGAGTCTTGATCGCAGCAACAGGTATTTTCATTTCATCCCTGGTATGATTTTACTGCCGGACACATACGAAAGTCGACCTGCAAACCCTCCGTGCTCAGCCGTGGAGATGACTGATGGACAGTGCTAAAAGGGCGACGGTGAGGGGAGAGCAAGTCACAAGTGGCGTTTTCTTGTCACCTTACGAGCTTCTCTCCTATCAAATCGAAGAAGAACAAACGGTCCCTTTGTTGCTGAGATGCTGCCCATCTGTGGCTGTGTCTAATCCGAGTTAATTATGGCGAGCTGAGTCTCTGTAATACTCCTGGTCCCCGAGCTCTGAAGGACCCACTGCTTTATTCTGTAGCTTCCACTGCCAACCGCCGGAGCTGCCTATTATCAAGCACCAAAAGGTAGAGATTGTACAGGATCCCTGGCAAGCAACACAAAGTATCCCAGCTTAATACTAAAGCGATGACTAATCAGGGTATCCCAGGAGGAAGCTTTGCAATAGCTCTTGCAAGGGTAATGAGGACAATTTCCATAGCTATGACACTTTAAGCCGAGCAAAACGCAAGCAATCTTGTTTATTCTTGTTTATTCTTTTGCGGAGCAGCAGGTAGCTCAGACCCAAAAGAAAATTACTCTTCCTGGGAGAAGGACTGCACTAAGAGGGGTTGCAGGATGCACAGCCACGGCTGTTGTTTTATCATAGCGGGACTAATAGCTAAATTCTATTAATTGCTGAACGCTGTTTTGTTTGGCAAATACAGGAAGCAGTTTACATGGCTACGCAAGTGCTCTGGTTCACAGCCCTTCTGAAATACTATTATTGTAACGGGATAATACTGATTAAGGACAGTTCCCTGAGGAAGGAGGGCCTTTTGATGATTGAGTCATTTCCTTTCCCTGCTTGACATCAGCAAGATAGCCCCTCTCTCACCACAGACACACACCCTTTGTAGCCAGTGACTTCTCCAGTGAGGAGGTCAAAAGCACACGCCTCAGCCTTAGGTGGAAATGCCTGAGTGTGTGAGTCCTAAAGAAAGCACTGAATCACCAGAAATAAGCCAGGAGTCCAAGCAGACACTATTTTTTCCCCCCAAATATTCTCTTCGCCAGTCCCCTTTCAAAACTACAGGCTAATACTGGTTTTGGCTACGCCATTCTGCTGGAATAACCTTTCAGCCCTTTGATCTTTGATTCTTTGTTCCCATAGAGGTTTGGCGTATGAATTTGAAAATAGCGCTGGGTTTACCAGCTAAAGCAAAGGCAACACCACCTCTGCAAACCACTGACGTACAGCCTTCTGCTTCTGGAGGTGGTCACCCACCATCAGTGAAGAGTTGACCAAGGCCACTAGCTCAGTTAACACAGATCAGAAATCGGTACTAGCAAACGCTCTTCACTCCTAAACTAGAGCAAATCCTGATTTGGGACCTAGAGGGAAAAGATTCCATGTTCTGTCACAACTGACGGGCACCAACACAAGCCCAGCTCCCACACCGTGCAAGCAGCGGGGGATCCTGATCATATAGGAACGTGGTAGATAAGAACAAGCCACAGCCTCTCCTCTCTCTTTGATTTTTGTCACGTGTTGCCATGGGAGATGCTTGAATGAGCTCAAGTCAAACCACGGCTTAGCAAGAAAATGTTCCTGTTATCACTTCTGAGCTAAAACTGGGTTCTTCTAAATGTTTTCCCTTTTGAGGTACAGTAATTGCTCTCCGATTAGGCAGGAAACTGTACCAGCATTATTGCTCGAAAGGAGCCAGCGTTATCAAAAAACAACACATCAGGGCCTGTCCTCACAGGAAGGGAATCATAAGTAATCGGCAGTGCAATTGGCTGCTGGTCCCTCCACGCCGAGGGGACAGAGGGCAGAAAAAAACATTTTAGGACATCTGTTTGTGCCCAAAGTATTTTAAAAGAGCCCTGGTTCCTCTTTGCCTCCCTGCTTGGCTTCTCCAAACATTGCTGTATTTCCTCAACAGAAGATAAAAAAAGCCCTCGGTGTGTGCAAGAATGCAGCGCGGGGTCCTTCCACCCAAAGGGTTATTTTGCAAACTGGTGCTGTCCCTTCCCCAAACGCTCCACCAGTTTGCACTGGGAAAGCCGCCCTTATCAGGCAATGTTAGTCAAGGAGAAGAACTGCCCCAGGGTGGCAGGATGGTGAAGACCCTTGGGTGGCACAGTTCCTACTCTTTGTTCCCTTTCAGGTTTTCTCCCTTGGAAGTTCCTTCTAAAAGAAGATGGGTATTCCCCAAAGTCTGTGAATATGGCTCAGGAGCAGTGCTGGGTGTAAAGTTGGTTCTAGTTGACATAATGGCCTCTTAACACTGTCCAAGCAGTAAGAGAGCTTCATTTCATCTACTCCCCATCGTCAGGTACATCAGTATCATTTGACTGTGAGACTGACCAGGACCTATGCATCCATCCATCCATCCATCCATCCATCCATCCATCCATCCATCCATCCATCTGTAAATACACCCACCCCCAAGTAGACACTATGAGAACCGTGCAGAGTCTTTCATCTGGATTACGTAGCGAGAGCCAGCCTGCTTTCAGCGTGGACTACAAAAGGAAACAGAAATACTTAATTTGGTTATCAATACAAAATCTGACTGGAAAACTCACCTGGTCTTTCCAGGTAAATTCTACTGAAGTGCTGTTTTGCTCTGCTTTTGCTAGCTGTGTGTTTTGGGATTTGTAGGGATGTGCAGAGATGAGGTCTGCTGTTGACCTGTCCAAGTTCCTCCCTGTGTCTTCAG
The DNA here is from genome assembly GCA_026212715.1 of Elanus axillaris. Taxonomy (NCBI): domain Eukaryota; kingdom Metazoa; phylum Chordata; class Aves; order Accipitriformes; family Accipitridae; genus Elanus; species Elanus axillaris. The sequence goes on along the minus strand of JANZLQ010000022.1, from coordinate 27,243,228 downwards.
ATCAGATATATATATTTTTTTTAACAGTATTTACTAGTCCAGCAGTGAGAATCAGAGGTATCAGGAATCCAGGAAAACTGCCACATCTGTCAATGTTTGGTCTGACGGGTGTTGCAGGATGTGTTCCCATCGTGACACAGATGGAGAGGGACAGTCACTCATCACTCATTACAATCTCAGCGTGACACTGAGGTCGGTCTTTGTAACACTACACTGAAGCCTCAACCTCACGACTGTCTGGAATAGATAGAATTTTACAGAAGGGTAAAAAAAAAGTCCATCCTCAGGGCCAGTTGTGTGAGAAAATGTCAGGATTTTAACTGAAGTAGACAAAGCAATGAAGAGAACCTCCCGCAACAAAATGCAACGCTAGCCCCCTAAAAGTATCTGTTTGAAAAAAAGAAGACAGCAGGTAACAATTTCAAACTCAGCAAGGGCCTCAACATCTGCTGAAAGTGGCATCTGAGATTTCCAAAGAGAAGATTCTTAGATGCTTTTACATTTTTTTTCTCTGCCACGATTAGCATCAGCGAGTGAGCTTCAACCTGTTGGTTGTCCTGCTAGAGTGGTTTCCCAGGACTGGAACGCTGCTTGAGCCTCTCAGACCTGCAAAATGCTGCTGGCAGGAATCCCCAAATTCTCAGCACTGCATTCAGGACTCTACTGCTGTCTGTCACACGTAAGCCGGTCCCCAGACACCAGTTGGGTCTGGAGTGATGGCCGGGGAGCATAGGATGGGGTCAAGGGAAGGCAGGTTTCCCATCTTGCTGGAACAGAGATGCGGAGTTATAGGTCTCACCCCCATCAGGTGGGTCTGGGGACATGGGGTGGTGAGATTTGTGAAATTTGTGAAAAGAACTGCAGGAGTGTCTCCTGGAGGAGAATTTTCATAGCTGTTTCTACTCAACTGAGTCCTCAGCACAGACCTTCTGACAATCCCTGATGGACGAGAAAAGGAAGTAATAGAACAGAAAACAAAAAATGCTGCCAATGGACCATTTTGCACTGTTCCGATGTTTTGCTCTTTGGTGAGTTTAACTGTGGGTAACAAAAAGGAAAATATGTGAGCCTTGAGCTGCCAGAGGAGAGGTTGGAAAATCAGATAGTGTCAGGGAGAAAGCTCGCAACCTTTTATGCTTATCATCTGTCCACAGAAATAGAAATATTTGTCCTTCTATCTCTACTTTTCCTGTCTTTTTTTTTCTCATCTGTTATACATGGAAGTGCTCACTGCTTAACTGAGCCCCCCCACCAGCTTGGTGGCAGTATGCAAAGGGATGTGATCACGTCCCCCAGTCCCTCATCCCCCACACAACCTCTTAACCTCCATCTCAGAGGCCTGGACTGCTAAAAGTTCAGAGATACAAAGTCTGCAGAGACAAAGTAAGAACATCCTCCTTGCCAGGGAGTCAGCATTTCCCCATTTGGCCCGATCTAGTGGTCACCGTCCTTCAAACCTCAGCAGAAGGCTTTTACCTCAAGGGGTATTGCAAGTACCGAGTTGCTTTTACATCTCAGTTGCTCTCCCTCAGATGACTTTTGTCAGTTTGGTTGTTTGTTTTAGTGGTGATGTTTTTAAACTGAAGCCTGTGTGCCCAGAAGGCACATAAAATAAGAGGCTTTTAAAAGCCAGAGGATAAATAAAACACAACCTTGAATAAACAACAGGCTTTTGTCCTAATTTCCTTCCATTCCTTAATGGATGCTGATAAACTATCTGAATTTCTCAGTGTATTAATGCCACAATGACAGTAATATGAAACCCACAGCCTCACAATAGCAAGGGTTTGACCAAATCGTTAGCTTTTAGACAAGCAATTGTTTCATTCAGCGTGGCTTGTAGGCTATCGTGGTCTTACCAGGCTGCTCCTTTCTCTACCCCATCATAGACTATTTCACCGAGATACATTTATCAAAGAAAACTGCTAGACCCACTCAGGGCTAATAGAGTTCATAGGAAAAAAAATCTTGTTTGATCAGGTAGGAACATGCACATCATGTTTCATTACTGATTTTGTGCTCACCACTCTGTTACTAAACAATACTGCTTATTTTCTGGATCAAAACCTTTCTTGCCATGTCAGACTGTGGCTAACAGAAGTATTAATACTTTATGTTGGGGTTTTTTCCTATGCAGAGCAGCAACAGAGTAAAGACATAGTATTTTCAGGACCTAGGAACATTTTTTTTGGAGTAAAGTAAGAGAACTGGAGGAACATGCCAAGGAGACTTCTTCTTTGGGAAGTAGATTCACACCAGGTTAAGCACAGTCCATGTCGCTGCTTTTGTCAGCCAGCGCTTCAGGTCTGGTTATTCCGGAGGAACCAGCTGGTCCCAGTTTTGCTAACTAACTGAGGCATGAAGAGGAATTCTCAGCACGGCCTGAGCTGAGACCCTCACCCAGCAGCAGAGATCGTAACAACCATATGAACCACAGGCTAGTTGTAACGATGACATTAAGCTCCACATTTTCCTAGAGCCTGCTGGTGGTTGTGCCAACACATCACACGCTCTGGCAAGTATCCCTGTTGCCATATGACTGCGAGCAGTGCCCATTTCATCCCCATCGTCCTGCACTGGTATATCTGCAAAAGCATCACCACGGCTCCAGTTGTGCCTATTGTCCTCTACAGTCACTTCCACCACGACGACCTTTCCTTTATTGTTCATTCAATGCTCACACTGGCCCATCCTGGAAGACTGTGGTCAATTCTTCCCTTCACCCACGTTTGTGTATTTATGTATTTTTTACGATGGGGGTGGTGAAACGCTGGAGCAGGTTGCCCAGAGAGGTGGTGGATGCCCCGTCCCTGGAGACATCCAAGGTCAGGTCGGACGGGGCTCTGAGCAACCTGATCGAGTGGAAGATGTCCCTGCTCATTGCGGGGGGGGTTGCACTAAGTCACCTTTAAAGGTCCCTTTCCACCCAAACCATTGTCTGATTATTAATCTATGAGTACTAATACATGAGCTACTAGTGCTAAATAAATGCCAAGTCCCGTACTGAAGTGCAAGAACTGCTCCTACACAGCTTCTTCCAGTATTTCACTGGCACCGTAAGTAACAAGGTGCCTTTTTAGCACTTCAGTTCAGTGAGGATTGGAGCCTGAGCCCAGGATTTCTGCTTCCAGCAGCTACAATCCATGAGTCCATTCATCCCATTTGTGCTCTAGACTCTGTCTCAAGGGCAAGTCAAAACAGACCAAACACCCACCCAACGTTTTGTTTTGAGAACATTCCCAGGGTAAGTCACACCCAATTCATTTTTCTTTCTAAAAGTCTCGAAACAAAACAAGCTGAGCTTGATAACACACACACACACACTGAACATGGCCAGAAATAGGCAGCAAGAAAAACGCCTTTACAGAAAAATACAACTTTGGGCAAGTCCAGACGCAGGCAGCATTCATTTTGCATGTGTACGCACTTAATGTTGATTGCTTGGTGATGGGCTACGTGGTAGAAAAATTGTTTCTCCTTTTTATCGATCCATTCACTGTTGTCTATTTAAGGACACGTATAACTTTTACCGAAGGGCGGTGATAATTTTCACAACCAGATTTAACTTTGCTTCAGAAACAAGCAAAACATTAAACTAGGCCAATTCATAAGAATACATTAAAATATTCCATATAAAATGACTACACATGCAGGAATGAAAGCTGAGAATTCAGAGACAAATGGAAAGCACAGTAATTTGTTATGAGAGGAGCAGATGAGCAACACCCTAAACAGTAGTAATATTTGTCCATGTATTGGTTTTCCCTAAAGGATTATTTTCTCATATAACGAGAAAAGAAGCCAGACCTTACATCATCAGAAACTCAATCTCTGAGCATCCACATGAGAATCAAGCAGGGTATGGATTCAAGTATCGAAAGGAAGACAGCACGGGTTTCCTAAACTATGAGTTTACAGAATGAAAAGGAGAGGATCTCAGCTTCTGCTATGTAAGACAGGCTGGAAAAAAAAGGTTTTTAATCTAAAATTAATATACATTTCAGCCATGAAGGCAAATTAAAGTTCTCATATGCTTGGGATTGACCCAGAACCAAAAGAAATGGGAGTCGAGCCTTCCCCTTCCAGTGGCAAGCCTGTTTTTCTCTTTCACCCCTACAAGCATCTTGGACATTGCAGCGTGCCCTCATTTCATCCATGGGAGCTGACGGCACACAGCACGGCACAGGATCAGGTCTGTGAGCAAGAAGCCTGGCTGTGTTATGATGAATTCTCTCAGTTATAATGATTTGGAGAAAAATATTGTTCATGGGGTACATAAACAATTTTAATTGGCTGAGGCACCCAAAATGTGCTTTTTTTGTTTGGCTGCCAAGGTTGCTTTCTCGCTTGCTAATTATGTTTTGCTTTAGCTTTCAGCAAAAACAGGAAATAAAGCATCCATTACTCGAATGACAATTTTTCAACAAGCCAACATTTCAACATCCATTGTGTAATTTCCGACCCAGAGCCAGCTAGGAGCTAAGTGCCTTTAGAACCATATATCCCCTCTTACGAGGGCCTTATCGACACCCCCGTGCTCCTAAATAGCAAGGCACAGGGTCTGAAACACAGCCCAGAGATGTTTACCCGCCGCCCGAAGAACCCCCCCTCCATAACACAAGATTTTATGAATCCTGCAGAAGAACATCTCAAGAGGCTTTTGCTCTCTCCCGCAGGCTGGCTGGCAGCCACCTCCTGCATCGCTCTTTGACTGATGCCCATTTTCATGGTGTTTGTTTTCCTCTCTCCCATACGCAGTCACAGGTTTCTTCTTCCAACAAAAATAGCTGGTAGCTCAAGTCAATGCGGTGGGTGTTTGATATTCACCTGCTCTGATACGGACGACAAAAGATGGAGGGAAGCTGGGAATCATCAGCCATGTGTTGGGCAGCCGTTGGCTTTATTGAGCCATCAATCCCACTCATGGCTTCATTTTCTTCACAATGGTATTCAAACCAGCTCTTTGTGTCCTCGAGGAAAGTTCAATATAAATGTATTTGCAACTTTAAATTATCATCATACAGGTCAGTGGACATGGAACTCGGTAGAAAGAAAACATCTTCAAAACTGTGGTTACAGATGTAGTTTTTCTTATGTAAACTCTCTGACATAAACATTGTGGATTTACCTAGATTCTAGAAACAGATTACAACATAGTCTCACCTCCCTTATATGAAAATACGGTGGTCCCAAGCCACACTGCCAGCAGAAGAGGGTTGGACCGAGGCGTGAATTTCCTTTTACATCTCTGTTTCTTTAGTGCTGGTATTGATTCTAAGCTCTGACATGGGTTGGGGTTTTTTTAACAAGTCTTGTGAGTTAGATCCGCTCCCCGCCTCCCTGAAATGCCCTGCCTTTTGGGGTTTCAAATCACGCTGTCAAAACCACCTAGAATAGATGCTGTGTGCCATTTCCCAGTTCACGTGTGGAGAAAAAGCTCTTATTCCTCTTGTTCGGCCAACTGAGCTGTAATTGGCAAAGCAAGCAATAGGTTTGTACCACATTGTGGGGGTGAATGAGGATGCCCTTTAAATTACCTATAAAACCCTTTGATTCAAAGTGCTGATGTTGCCATAGGCAATTTGCTAAGCTTATTGATCATCTTCTATTTAAATTAAAGTTTGATGTGCTGGAACAGGCTATTCAGCACCGAGAGCTAATGGGATGGGATGAGATACAGGGAGTGAGAGAAACACATGCACACAGGGGAAATGGATTGTGGTCAAAAGGAAAAAATAGGGGGTTATATGCTGAATAGGTTCCACAAGTCAGTTGGCAATAAATATCGTGGTGATAAAAAGAGTCCAGTGTGAATGTTGAAGGTAGGGCTTTTGCTGTGTAATTAAAGGAAAATGGGCAGCTTGCTAGAAAACTAAAATTTCAGAGAAAGGAGGTGAAAAAGAGGGTGTTAAGACTGATTATAAATGTGTGCACGCAAGCTTAGTGATTTCTGCCAGAAATTCACTCTCCCCCAAGTTCTTGGTCAGTGGGGTTCGATGCGAGCCGATACGGGCAAGAGGCGACAGGCTTCAGGTAAATGTTGGCCAAGGCAACTTGGAAGAGCTTGTCCCTAATAGCACCCCTCTGGCTGCGTGTCTGTCTCTCCAGCTGTCAGTCAACCGTACAGTCATTCAAACTCAAACAAAATAACAGCTTTAGAAGGAAGAAAAATCAGGCTTTCATAAAGAATGGAACGTACCTTGCTGGAGCTGTACCCAGCAGGACTGAAGCTTTTTTTCCCCCTATGAAAATATAGCTTGATTTCATGGTCTTAGAGTAATTTTCAAACTTTTAAGTATTTTCATTACACAAGACCCCACTTGTCCTACCATTAATGAAACATATGCACTTGCAGAAGGAATATCAAGATAAATTCTGTATTTGAGTTACCAAAGGTGTAACTGAGAGCACAATTAAACTCACTTTAAACTCGGAAACTGTGAAATTAGTCTTTGCATAGAAGAATTCAGTCCTGCAGAGCTGACGACCAAGAGACCAATGGCAGAATGGTTTGAGAAGTCTTTCTAAGCCGGGATTTCTCTCTAAGCCATGGCAGAAGCATTGCAGTAGGGCTGGGGATGTACAGTGTGTGTATGTAGAGGTTTTGTTCCTTACCCAAGAGGCAGGAGGACAGCAGCTACTACTAAGCATATAAGTACAAGCTAGGACTGTATGAAGATGGAGTCAATTTTGCCCACGCTGACCTAGGAAGTAATTTGTTAGCTCCCAAAGCTTATTAAAGCTGAAACAGTCTTGGTAAACAGTGGTCCTGTGACATGTATGTTAGCAAAATCTCCTCAAGACAAACTGACTGCTGCTGCTGATTTTGGTAGGAAACCATCAGACGCTCTCCTTTTTCTCCATTATGGCTGTTAATACGTAAGCCAATGGATCCTTTAAAAAGGAAAGGCTTGCAAGCTATGGACCTACTTCTGAGCCATCTAAGAATCCAGAATTTTTGTTTGTGACTGAGCTCATCCACTTGGCATCCAATACAGGGCATGTTAGCAGATTTAACTTGCTGGTTAGGGTGGGGATCTTGTTCCTCCATGCTAAAAGCCACTGAAGGGACCTGTAGAGTTGGTCTTGCCTCACATGTGCACCGTAAACGAAGATGCTCTCAAGCTGCATCTCTACATTCAGTACTTATCTATTTCTGTTCTCATCTCAGGGTGGTCATCCCTACCGAATTCATTCTTTTTTGTGATTTGCACGGTGGGCTAGCTCCTCTACATCCTTCTGTGCTGCTACATTCTCCTGGGATATACATTCATAGAATCATGGAATGGTTTGGGTTGCAAGGGACCTTAAAAGGTCTAGTCCAACCCCTCTGCAATGAGCAGCAACATCTTCAACTAGATCAGGTTGCTCAGAGCCCCGTCCGACCTGACTTTGAATGTTTCCAGGGATGGGGCATCTACAATCAATCTTTCCCACTTCACTGCAGCTGAGGTGAAAAGTAGCCTGGGAATCTTAAACCTGGCCAGGCCACTGACGCTGGGAAGCAAACATTCAGGCTCTCACCCAGAGCAGGAACAGAACTGTCTCTTCTACATTTACATTTTATTTCAGCAAAAAAAATCTTTATGGAAAGACTAATCATGTAAAAATGCAATGGGAGCAAAAGACTTGTAGCCCTGAACGTCTACGTTCAGATACTAAGCGAGTTTCCCCACCCTACCAATGTTTTCCCTCCTGGGCACCCTCCTTTGGCCACAGCAGGGAGTGTACCTTCCCTGATTCTGCAGAAAATCAGGTATTGCTTGCAGCATTTAGAAACCTGATTTCCACACACTGGAGAGTGAAGCTGGAGTCCTGGGAAGAGTGCGTGGAAGAAACGGCAGAAGCACCGGCGAGAAAACCCAGATATCTAGATCTTCTGAGAAGCCCAGCGTGGACCATGCGGCACAGAAAGATGGATCTCCACTGCATTTTGTGTTGCTGCGGGGTCCAAACTTGCCCTCATTACAATTTTAGTCATCTTCATATTTGGCGATCGAGAGACATCTCTCCTGCTTCCAGTCAGTCCCAGGAATGGCTCGTGCTGTTGCAAAGAGAGGGTTTTCACTGTTAAGCGATGACGGAATTGCCTTACGTCCGCTCCTGATGCTCATGTCACGGCAGCAGACAAGCAGCAGTCCCACGCTGCGTTCCATTTGGCTTGGAAAGCAACAGGACACAAGGAGGGAAGAAACTCTGGGAGTAAAGATACAAAGACTTGTGACAACAGCGGTACGTCCTACTGTCCTTCACCTAAACTGGTGAAGAGGCAGAGGTTTACCAGGAAAGCATAGTGGAAATGAGAAATACAAGCTATTGGCTACCACATCGCACCAAGTTGCACAGTTCCTAGCCCACCTCTGCTCATACAGCCCTTGGAACAAAGTACTCAGTTGTGCAAACCTCAGTTCACTGTTTAGTATCCGTCCTGTATAAATACAGAAAGCGATGAGGTTTAAATCATTAACCCTTCTTTGCTGCGAGAAGTCGGTGAAACGCACGGGCAAATATTTCATCTCTTTCCTGATACAGGTCCAAGAAGCCCGAATGACCCAACCGCAGCCTAAGCCCGAGCCCGCAGATGTTTTACAGCCACCAAACCTTCACTGCTGATGTATGTCAGCCGGTACCCAGCAAGCTGCGGTGCCCGGGAAGAGCTATCGCAGGAAGCCATCTGTGCAAAGGCAGCCTTTGCAGGAAACCCAGCCAGGCCAGCAGCCATTTCTCAATAAATTATTATTTCTCTCCCTGACAGTTTTCTCCTTGACACTTTCCCTAAACAACACCGGGGAGGAAGTAAGTTGTCAATTGAAAATCGTCACTTATTATTAGCCATGGAATGCAAAGCACTTTAGTTAAGAAACCGATGCATAGCAGATTTGCATTTATTTCCTGTAGGCGTAGTTAACAGGAAATCTATTTGAAAAAGAAATAATTAGAAAATTCCAGTGGGTGCTTTTAGAATCACAGAATCATTTAGGTGGGAACAAGACCTTTAAGATCTTCAACTCCAGCTGTCCAACTTCTCCTGAGAAGAGTAATTTTTGCCTGGCCGGAAATTCATGCTCAGGGTTTTGGTGAAGTCTTGAAAACACAGAAGGGTTAGAAAGAGGGCTGAAGAGAATAGGAGAAAAAATCAATTAGTGGACAAAGTCTGATAAAAACTTCAAACAAGTCACAGAAAGGCATTCGTCCAGAATATACCTGTAGTGGATCCATCTCAGTGGACACTCTCCTAAGAAAGCAAAGCCAGTGCCACCTTCCAAATTAAAACTATGTCTTTTCCATGGCTAAATAATGACTGAAATGGTCATTAATTCTACAACACCCACAGGGTGGTGGGAAGAAAACACAGAAAATGATGCTAAGATTGCAAACTATCCTATCGTTCATAACCGTCGTTGCAACATTAGGGGAGTTATCCCACCTTGGAAATCTTTTTCCTCTGCCCAGGCCGCTGGCTAGGTGATTATTTTATTTTCTATTACGCAAAATAACTAAAATATCTTTAGACTATTCCCTGAACAATTGTTATTCATAAAAATCTTCCCAGCTCGAAACTGTAACTCTATAAAATAAATCTAAAATCTAACGCCCCCTAAACCTATAAAATAAGGATATCACTTCAATGTAGACAACATCAGTTTAACAGCCTGGTGATTTTGTTTGCGTTATCTTAAAAAAAAAAAGATCATGATTCAGCCTTTCCCCAGACGTAAGCTTAAAGTCAGCTTAAAGTATGTCGTTTCTGCCAAACTCTACTGTGAGGAAGAGCACTGGGTTTTGGAGTCAGCCTTGTGTTCGCCTGCCGCGAATGGCCTCAGGCTGGTCACAAACCCTGAGCCTACATTACAAACCTGGGCTGGCTCAGAGGCGGAAGGAGAAACGATGCCGGATCAGCACAGCCCTGTTGGCAAAAGCTCCCAGTACGGAAGAATTCATCCTAGCAGAATCGCACCTTTGCCAGCAGAGCGTGTTTCACGCGAGGACGGCTGCAAGAAACCCCTCCAGAAGATGTTTAAGGTGTAAGCTATGGCTACAGAATCAGTGTTTTGCCGATATGGTGTAACAGCGTAGGCAAATAACCCCCGTTTAGGTCTGTCCCAAGTTTCCTACTCAGCAGGTAGTAAAGGAAATAGGAAATCAGACGTCAGGAAGGCAGTGGAGACATCTCTGAGTCTAGAGGGGAATCTCCCAAAGCAGCGACCCCCCCAGCAAAGAGGAGCGCGGGGTCTTCCTGCCCTGCAGCGGCACCCGCAGCCCTCGCAGGCTGCAGAACAACCCAGCTGCAGGGGACCGGGGGGAGAAATTGTGCAATAAGCTCAATCGGCGCTGAAATGAGGAAGGAAATAATGTGTTAAATGATTTAATTTTCTAAGTTCGCTTTGTTCCTTACAGATAGACCTAGAACCGGAGCTGATTACAGTGCCTTGTTTTGATTAACGGAGAGAGATCTAAGACGGAGACAGTTCTTTCAGTTTCAAAGAGTTTCCACATCTTGTATTTCATTTTCATGGCGGGGTCAGGAATTCAAAGGACATTTATCTTTCATTCTTTATAGCTAAAAAATTATTCTCAATGATGCTAGTTTAATGCTAGTCAACTCTACTGACCTTACATTTCCTATACTTCAGTGGAATTACTCCAGATTTACACCAGTGAAAGCAGGTACGTAAAGTATCTGACGCTAAACGAATTTACAAGCGGTAAGTGGTCTGTACATGCTGGTCCCACTTCTTGGGGAGTTAGATGAAATTTAGAGGTAATCAGTGATTTTAGCTGTGTTTCAGCTCTACGTATTCCATCGGTCAGGCTTCCCTTGTAATGCAGCCAGAATTTGGAAGTTAGTGGGCCAAGTGCAGCCTCAGATGCACCCTTGGGATGCTGTTGAGGTCTGGTCCCCCCCTCCCCGACTATCAGTCCTTCTGCCAGTGCCTGACATATCCGAGCACCTCGGTACTGCCGCAGGAGATTAAAGCAACATTTCTTTTGTACTACCCAGTAATCTTTATGCTCGGTGGTAAAGTTAATGTACGGGATTGTCATTCAACTCATTTCACACTGGCTGCCAAAGAGCCTTTAGCACACAACGAGGTTCTGTTGCCACCAGCCTAGAGCAGATCTGAGCCAGCTCTCTAAAGGTAAAATCATCGCACACCCATCCGTTCCTCAGTTTCAGAGGATGTGCAGTGCAGAAAGCAATCGCTGGAGAGCAAACACAATCACCATCGCTTCTAAATGAATCATTAAAAAGAATCTAGGATTCCTGACGCTCAGCCCTGTTGTAACTACTAGAAAGCACCTCCACCCCCCCCACCCCCCA
>JANZLQ010000022.1:27200641-27212210 GCA_026212715.1 Elanus axillaris | reverse complement strand
CCCTCCACCCCCCCCAAATATACCTTGATAGCACTGTTGTGCAAGCAGGGCAGAGGAGTGCTTATGGCTTCCTGAACATCTACTAGTTCATGGCAAGAAAATTTTGCAGATGATGGCAATCAGCTATAAACCCGATTTTTCTGTAATCATGTGCTAATGATGGAGACGAACAGGTATGAAAGGGAGTGTCGTATGCCAGGGAGAGCGGGACTCGGCTCCATCCCGCGGTGCTGCCAGGTGAAGGGTCTCCCAAGGAAGACCACGTGTTTCAGATCGCAGGTAACCATCTGCTCATAGTCTGGACTGTTCCAGGGGCAGTGGGAGGTAAAATGAGCTTCCCTCTGACAAAGTAAACCATGATTTTGACTTTTCAGAATTGCTATGAAGAGGTTTTGAGCCGCATCCTGATCTCATGCAGCAGGCTGGTGTAACGGACTCTAAAATAACTGCAATCACAGAGTTACACCAGCATAACAATAGCATCGATGCGGTCAGAATCAACGGGTATCGTCACAGGTAAGAGTTTTGACACTTGTTCCCTAAACCCTTTCCAGCAAAATTTTTAACCTTAGGCATGCTGCAGAGCTGATTTCCGCGATTCCACCTCTTAAAGAGCTTTGACTGCAAATTTAGTGTAAGGGGTCTTGTTAACATCTGGCTATAGCTTAGGTAAGAGTGTCAATAGTTCAGGGAGGCTTTGTGGTTTTGCAGCAATGAGAGCAGGATCCGTGCTTTGTTCCCACCTCACAAATTATTTCCTGTGTCACTTTTGGCAAGGTAGTTAAATATTCTGCTTCTCGGTTTCCTGCCTGTAAGATGGAGATATTATAATGTTTTTCTGTAAAATATCACTTTCAACTTCCTAATGGAAATACACGCATTATTTTGTGTAAGGTATCATTTACACAGAAAAATACATTTTAAAACCTAAATGAACGTATTTGTAAAGGAAGGATGCTGCAGGGTCCGCAGTGGATATTCTTATTTTGTTATAAGACCACCAATTTTATCTAGTCTGTGTAACTTCAGAAAGGGCTTAAGGTGAACTGGAAAAGGACAATTTGTGCCAGAAGAGCCTCCACCTGAGCAGCGGTAGGTAGTATTACTCTACCTGTATAGTTATACCAGTCTCTTGGTGGACTTTTCCCTGCCAGATTCCTAACTCTTGCTCTCCGGATCCAGGAGAGAACAGATGTCTCTTGGAATTAGTGTAATCGACACTTCACCTCTGTCCTCCTCTCAAGTACGTAAGGATTCTCTCCTGAAATCACGAGAAAATAAAATGTTCCAAAAACAACAGTGAAAATAAAAGCAAAGATGATTTAAAGTCATAAGCAAAAAGCACAGAAATCTGACCATGATATTCAAAGGCATTGTCCTTTCTATGTTTTCAATATCAGCAGTATTTTAAAAGGCATATCATCCTTCAAGATTTCCCTTCTTTGTCCCCATTATTCAATGTCATGGTAGGAAGATGAGAGCATTACCATCGATATCACTTTTTTAATTCCCTGCCCTTGAATAAGGGCAATAAGAATCCTGCATAATAGAGTTTTCAGTGGAGAGAGTAAATGGGAATCGGTTGTTAATTCAATACAGGATACAGAAGCTGTCTCTCCCATCTCTTTCTCTCAAGGTAATACTGTGCCTCCAATTGTCATTATACCCAAGAATCAAATTATTTGAATTCTGGACACATCAGCACAAAACCGAAGACTCCCTGCCAATTTCGTAGCCTGCTTGGAAGAGAACATCAGAGAGCATCACTCATTTATACGACTGCCAGTCTGAGACTGTAAATTCAGAAAACAAGAAGGCCTCAGGTGCTGCACTTTAACATGTCTTTTGGCTCCTGAATCACCCCCCCTTAGCACCCCCATCACATACAAGGTAACATTTTATCTCTGAAAGGCAAAGCTTTCAAGCATCTGCCAGGGAAAGCATAGACCCGGTATGGCCTGAATGTGAATTGAAAATGAGACTATTAAGTATATTAATTGATAACAGTCACTTGTGACTTCGAAGGAGATTCATGACACTTGGAAAAATAATCTATAAAGATTGTTGTTGCTCTAAAAAGACAGTGCAGCATCAGCTTATTTCACTTGCAGCAGGTTCATCTCTTTTATGGAGCATACTGCACTGCAGGCAAAGGGAATTTTAATGGACACTGGAAAAAAAAAAGATCTATTCCTCTGTCCCATGACAAAAAAGAGACCATAAAAAGACACAGAACAGAGAGACTGAGATACGATATCAGAAAACATTTAAGGAACTATAATTAAATTAAGATTCAGAAGTCTGTCAATGAGATGAAGATTAAACTGGCAGAAAGTTGAACCTCGTTTGAAGCAACTTGTTCCCTCCTGCTGTGGGTCGTTTTGTACCAGGCTAATGAGAAGGCACATCTCTGAAATGTTCCTAATAAACCAGCGGATCTCTGATGGTTAATTAATACACATATTTTGCAGGACTATACCATGTTCCGTTTAATGTTTTTCAAGTGCCCCGCAAACATTAATGCGTTAATGCTTTACTCTTTCCCTTTTTAACCTACAAGCCCGGCTCCATAGGTGGGGAAACTGAGGCACAAGATGAACATGACCTGCTTAAAAATCACCAGGTAACTCAGCCAAACTTCGGCAAGAGCAGAAGTTAGATCTCTTGGCTTGAGTGTGAGCGTTCAACCAAGGAGCATTTGGCAACCGTTGACAAAGCAGGTCCAGGTACCGCGTGGCTTGACTTGGCCGGCAGTGGGGATCTCAAATATGAGCGTCGGAGAGCAGTCTCAAATAGCATTTTATATGGATGCTGTCTATGAACTATGCCTGACAGTTATATACATCCCTCCCTGCGTGACAGACAATCCCATATATTAAGCTCAGACGTGTTTGCGGAATCGGGAGTTAACAGCCTGTGGGGACATTTGGGCGTGGCTGGTAAAAACCCATGAACTCCTGCTAAAATAAATGCATTTGAGGACATCTATGGCTTGCTCTTCAAATCCAGAGAGCGAGCCACCATTTCAGTCTCTGTAGCAATTAGTCAAGCAATGCTTGAAGCACCTTTAAGCCCCCTTATCTGTGTTCTTCACCATTAGCAAAGGGATGATCAAAAAGCTCCTGTTAAATTGTTTCTCTATTAAAAATTTAGTTTTCAAATAATTAATTGGGGGGGGGGGAATTTAGTTTTCAAATATTTAATTGGGGGGGAACAGATTAAATAACCTATTTAAGATATTCAGGGGAGAGATTTTTCTTTTTTTAACGAACAAGTTGAATACACTTTTTGCTGAATGCTTCTTGATCATCTCTGCTCTCTCTCTGGCATATTCTGGTTACGTTTATAGATCAGCGTAATGTAGCAAGGCCTGTAACCAAGGGTAAGCAGACTGCAAGAAGTTTGGTTTCTGCAGAAGAGCTGGAATGGGGGGCAATGAGGGATGCTGTAACAGGAGTGATTGGAGTGGTGGAAAGTAGCCATTACTCTGCTGTGTTGAGAGAGGAATAACCTTTTAAAGCCATGAATCAGGGGAACTAATTCCTTTTGTAGTCCAGTAGCTCTGTGCCAGCTACCTTTCATGCAATCCCTGAGATGTTTCCTCTTCTGGGCTGTATCTTCTTGGGTTGGCTGGTAAAATCTCAGACTAAGAAGGCTATGAAAGAAGCCTGAAAAGCAAGGTGGGGTTTTGTTTTCTTGCTTTGGTTAATCATAGCAGCCCTCTGTCTAAGAGATAAAAAAGTAAAAGCAATTCTCTTGTGTGAAAGCTGCCACAAATGTTTGCCAGGCTACTCATGGCAAAAACCAGCAAACCAGCACCTGAGATACAAGCAAGGAGGCAAAAGCCCCTGGATATAACAGCTGAGAGCTTAGAAGACTTTATTCATAACCAACTGATGATCCTCATATTAGTGAAATACCGTATAATGACTCCTGCTCTCTGTGTGTAGCTTCCACAACATAAGATGTCAGTGACAAGATGTATTTTTCCTTCCTATGGCAGCAGATTTGGGTGCTTGTTAGTACAGGGAGTAGCTTTTCAACCATGACAGCTGAGCCCTTGACTTCAGTCTCCAGCCTTCTGACTGTTTTAGACCCCTGACTCTGGGCTGGCATTAGGGCTTTGGTTTTCTTCTCTCCTCAGATACGTGCCTTGCATCTCATATCAGATGACTTTACCGATGCATTTCACAACAACCGCGAACTGGTTTTGAGGTACAGATGATGTACTTATTTACATTTATTTCAAAGAGACAATCATAATGAAACTGAAACTCTTCTTCGATAAGACACACAGTCTTCAGTCTGACAATATCCTGAAGCATCTGGACAGGTATCCAAAACGATGTTTAGATATCATGTTGATATCTCACTAAAAAGGTGTAAGACCTACAATCATCAACCCAAGGATGCTTTGCAACACCAGGAAATTCTCAGTCGGCTTGTAAGACAACACTCCATCACAACATGGTTATGGGTTTTTTTGCAGTTGGTAGGTGCAAGCCAGCGCCGAACGAGCTGTGGTGCAGTTGCTCTGGAATTCTTGGAGCTGGACCAGCAGTGAGTTTGACCCAACGTGCACGAGAAGCGTGTTGTTCAGCTGATAAGGAAACTGAGAACGTGCATCAGCAAATACAGTTTGTTTATCCCATAATAACTGTTTTTGAGTAGTACAAGCAAAAAGAGGCTGGGTCTGCACTAGACAGATAAGAGCTCTGACCAAAAGGACGACCAAAGGTCGCACCAAGCCTCCTGGAAACTTCAAAAGAGAAGTCTTCGGTGGGAATGGATGACTAAGGGAATTGCAGAGGGCTTCAGGAGTCTTTTATCTTTGTGCTACCTCTTCAAATCCAGCTCAACACTTCAGTCATTTATTGTTGCCACCGTCTGATGAATGTACGCTGGGTTCAGCCTTGTTCCTACTGCACAGGTGTTTGTACCCAACAAACCCCACCGCTGCGGCCGCGGCTAACTGGCCGCCTCGTTAATGATCTCGGCTAATAACCTAAAGAAAGAGCGTGTGGAGCTGAAAAGTGAGCTGCTATCTGGTTTGTACAGATGGGTTTTTTAGGTCAGGAAAAACTCAACAGCAGCAGAATTTTCTCTAGGGGTGCCTCATTATTCTTCGTGTTCCTCGTGTAAAGAAAGATTTTCTGAGTTCCCGCACAAAAGAGCCAGAGTCCCAGCAGTTTCCACGAGATCCTGAAATGTTCCTCCAATCCTTGCTTTCAGTGGGGTCTTTCACGCATCACTTAGGCTGTGAATCATTGTCAGTGCATCATGAATCACACCCAGTGAAAACGCTGTAACTGCATGAAATTATAAATATTCCTGAGGCTTTATTACTGCCTTTTTTGACCAAGTTAAGTTTACAATTAGCAATCTTGGTCTCCTGCAAACTCTGTCAGTGCTATTCTTTGTCAGTATTAATCCAGCACGCACAACTGTTTATGTACACAACCCGAAAGCAGGTATTAGCATTGCTGGCCTGTGATGAAGGCACCTACTAATTATCCACTGCACTGAATTTCTCTTCTACGCTGTCTGCTTAATTTAATGCGTTAGCTCTTGGAGGTGAGAATCATGCCTTTTGATGCTTGTCACACCCTGTAAAATAAGTAAACTTTATTTTTTATACTTTCACAGGTTAATGTTTACATTTGTAGCAATCTCTTATATTTGATTTGTGTGAAAGAGGATGATATGAAAGGAAAACCAACTCTAAGCTAAGCAACCCTGGGAAAGAATAAAACTTGGGCATGCCAGTTTGTGTCAACACGGAATCTTTCATATGAAGAAAAAAGCCCAGTCTACCAAAATTACTCTCTAAGCGGGATTCCAAACTGTGCAAGCATACATAAATATTTTAGATCCCTTTTGGAGTTAGAAGCTGAGACAAAAAGATTTGATAATACAAAAAGACAAGCCCAAAGTCACAGAGCACCTTGACTCAGAGCTGTGCCACGCAAGATAGGGGAGGACCAGAGGTGGCTTTTTGACAACCATTGGCAACCGATGTCGACAAGAGCATCCAGGTAGGGCCGTCAGACGATTCCAGATGGAGCGGCCACAGTTATGTTGCCACAGTTCTCCTTCCCTACCTCATCTCCGCATCAGCGAGGGTCAGAGGCACGAGGACATGAGGCTCAGACTCAGCTTGCAACCTTCCGCGCTAAGGGACCTGCCTGGATTACTGCACGTGCGTAACTTGTAGGGTCCAGAAGGATGAAAGCAGGGAGTAGACTCCGGCTACGGTTTCTTCGAATCTTTCACTGTGACCACTAGATAAAGTCCACGGGTTGAATTCTTGGTGGTTCCTTTGACTTCATTTGAACTTGGAGCTGTCAAGGGTAATTCACTGTCATGTGAGAGAGATTCAGGAGAGGCGTTGTTGGCTGGGTCTACGTGGCAGTAATGAGGAAGGGATTTTTTTTAAACCTTTGCTTCATTCTGTCAGAAGGCAGCCTGAAGCTGTACTCTGACAGATATCCCATTTGTTACTAAAATGTCCGACAAGCTCCTATGTAATATTTAGTTTATTCACGTACACATTTCACTGAAGTTCTGGCTCTGATCCCTTTAGCTACCTCCCTGTCATCCTTCAAATCTCATCTGAGATTCACTCCTGTGAAGCCTGAAAAAGTGATTTGGTTATCAGTTCATATGTAAATCCCCCACCTTTCAAAGGACTGCTGAACTATCTTTATGTTTATGTGGTTCACTGGAGTCACTGCATGATCATACAGCTCCTGTTTTTTAATTTTTTTACCTTACTCCTTCCAGGCTCTTTATTACAGGCACTCACTGTGTTCTGGTTAATTCTAGATGATCAGATTTCCAAGCGAAGATCATTGCCTAGGTGTTCCTGTGAAGCGCTGACCTTATCGCATCTTTGCTACAGTAAAGAATAAACCCAGTAATAACAGCATAATAACAATACAAATTTTCTGGACCTCAGCTTATTTCTCGCTACCAATTCCCCAAGCTGTGTACTCCCCTCCAGGTCTCAGTTTTGCCCATTTATTATTGTCCATTTAGAACACTAAGCAGCTGATCTTGTGAAATGTAGACCATCCCCTGACCAAAAATCTTCACGCATTAGGTAAATTTCAACAGACACTCAGCACTCGGTGGTAAAGATCCCTAGTGTGCCATTTCATTAGATTTTCAATAAGTAAAAATAAATGAAGGATGCTAAAAGCCTCATCATCTTTCAAAGATTAAACATGGGATGTGCAAAGCAATCTGAGAAATTTTCAGCCTGAGGAATACCTCTGATATATTTAGCCATTTGGGCTCTAAGACTGGTGATAATGGAAGAAAAAACTAGGCTCCATTATTAAAGTGGAAAAGAACATTTATGTCTAGACTGAGATGGAAAAATGCCGTCATAACTTACCTGTTTCCACAGATTGTGCAGCTGTCAGTTATTTGTTGGAGAATGCAAAGCCTGCCATTGTTAAAACATTTAAACGCTATAATTTTAAGTGAGTTTTTTGTTTCCTTTTGGTTTGGTTTTTTTTGGGGGGGTAGGGCAGGGATGTTTAATTTCTATTTTGCAAATTTTGTGTTGAGCTTCAGGAACAGGTATTTCTCTTTTACTGTGTGTTCTTTGCAATTGTTGAGATATCCATTAGGAAAGTAAAATGACAGCTCTTTGATGCACACTCGAGGAGCCCCTATCCAGTGTGGATAATTAATTTTAATCATTAACTCCTGCAGAACTATAGGCCACTCCTTCTCATTCTTCACCACTGCCTAAGCCCCCGAATAACACTGGTCCTGGATACACTTACCCATGCTGCAGTCACACCTCTGACTGCTGGCCAGACTGCAGTTAACTCTCACAAAAGAAACAAAAGACCTAAAAACCTTGAGAGCTGTGGATGTGGAGCTGTGCTCATCCACTCACTGCGGTGTTAGCGATGGTGGAAATTTAAATGCGAAACCACTTTCCAGACAGTTTAAGCTAATACACTTATTTTGGCGGGGCGGTGGGTAAAAACGACTATGTAATTGCTGCAGTTCAGATGACCAGCAGTACTTTACAAAACTGTAGTAACTTAATTCCTTGCAAACACGGGCCTACCTCAAACATATGCACATGTCAGTTACCGTCACTGATATTATCTGCCAAACCCACAGTGTCGCGGCAAAGTACTTTTCCCGATTTTTTATCTTTCCATCCACTGTTGCAGATCTTCAGAAATCATTCAGCTATGTCCTGGTTTCGGCTGGGATAGAGGTAATTGTCTTCCTAGTAGCTGGTACAGTGCTGTTTAGGGTTCAGTATAAGAATGTTGATAACACACTGATGTTTTCAGTCATTGCTAAGTAATGTTTAGTCTAAGGTCAAGGATCTTTCAGCTTCTGATGCCCAGCCAGCGAGAAGGCTGGAGTGGCATAAGAAGTTGGGAGGGGACACAACCAGGACAGGTGGCCCAAACTGGCCAACGAGGTATTCCATACCGTGGGACGTCAAGCCCAGTATATAAACTGGGGGGAGCGGGGGTGGGATGAATCGCCGCTGGGGAACTAACTGGGCATCGGTCGGCGAGCGGTGAGCAACTGCATTGTGCATTGCTTGCATATTCCAATCCTTTTATTATTACTGCTGTCATTTTAATATTGCTATTATTATCATTATTAGTTTCTTCCTTTCTGTTCTATTAAACTGTTCTTATCTCAACCCAGGAGTTTTACTTTTTTTCCCCCCCGATTCTGTCTCCCATCCCACTGAGGGAGGGGGGCGAGTGTGAGTGAGCGGCTGCATGGTTAAAGCACCACAAGCTATTTTTCTGTAGCTTGGCACGTACTTTCTGTGATTATTCCCTTTTCTTTAATCCCCAGATTTCCTTGGTGTTGTGAAGATTTGGAGGCATTTATGCTCATCGGCCATTTTGTGCAGGTATAGTTAAAAATTTAAGGGCAGCTATGAACTTTTGAAAGGCGATGCTACAAATTGCCCCTTTTTTGAATGGAAGATGATCACTGTGATACATGATTATCAAATCTGATAACTTGTAAAGTGTCATGTGTTTTCTGCTTCCTTAGCAAAATCACAAAGATACCTTTCTAATTCTTTTTGTATTTCCTTCTGTTACAATTTCTGCTTTGTTCTCAAATCTTGATTATTTGGCTTCCTTTCCACCCACTGACTTATTTTATTTCAAAAATTCCAGAAGCGTTTTAATTGTTCAAGGTAATACACGCTTTATGTTATGCACAAAGGATAATGTATACAGGAAAAATATGACGTATGAATACTTTTTAGTCTGTCTGCTCTTGGTTTTCTATTTTTTTTCGGTCTGTGTGACGTTTCCTACTCCTCTGATAGGCAAATGTTATTTAAAGCTGTGGGCTGTCATTCAGAAAGCAAAGGAAAATTCAGACAATGACGTTGGATTATAGCAATAATAGAGGGATTTAAACACTAAAATAGGAGCAAACAGCAAATGAGAAAGAAAGGTAAAGAAGGAGTTTGAGAAAGAAAGAAATACAAAATGTAGTTTGCACAATTTTATAAATATCTAACTTGGCTGTTTGAAGGACGAAATCCTCCCCAAAATACACACGCATCGCATGGAAGTCATCTCATGTCAATTTACATGGAATTACATCAAATCAAACGGAGCACAATAGGAGCAGAGGAAGATGGATTCAGCCATTGAAACAACATGAAAGAGTTCAAGTAGGTTTTCAAAACGAAGATAGAAAGTGTCACAAAGGAAAAGAAGTCCCCTCAAGACAATATTTGCAAAAAAAAGGTAACAATTGACAGTTGACAACCAATGCCAGCCTTAGAACTATGCAAATAGTAGAAGCAATACTATCCAGGCTTTGGATCTATCTTTTGGCAAATCCTGGCAGAAATAAAGAATTATGTAGATCTCTTAGCTCTGCATTGTTAGGTTTTCATGGACCACAAAACCAAGAACACAAATACAAGTAATAGCATTTTAGTAACATTTTAAGTATACTTTTACTATTGCATTATCTTCTCTACAGGGAACTTTACAATTATACAAATTATAAAGGATACAAATCTCCCCAACAGCTCGCAGAGACGCAGTCATATAACCACTCGCTTTTTCCTTTTCAGTTTTTATTTGAGGGATGTTGCTAGGACAATGAACTGTTTCAATAACGTACTACTGGTATCTGAAAAAGAAGAGAGAAAAAAGGATTACTAGTGTAAAACCATGCAGTAGAAACAATTCCTTCTTTTGAAAAAGAATATTTAACTCACTAAAAGCGAGGGACATAAAAAGAGTAGTTTCTATTTTTTTCTGCAGCTGTCACATATCACTGATTTCTTCCATATAAAATGTGATCTATTTAATATTTATCTGCCTCAGAGGATGCTTGTGAAGCTTAATTCACCGTCTGTGAAATGCTTTGGGACTGTTAGTTTTACAGGGCTATCGCATTATAAATTAATTATTTTTGTGACTATATTATCTAATAGTTTTGCTGAGCAAACAGATTTTGCTTGTCGAGCTTGAAAGGTTTCACCTGCAACATGTTGGGTTTGACACACTTTCACTCAACTCAAGATTTTTGCGGACTAGCTGATGGTCGGAAACTGTCAGGCCTGTGGTTCAGGATGGGATGTGGCCATGGGTTTGGGTTCCAGATGTTCCAGCAGCGACAACGCTTGGCGATGCAGCCAAGCGTCTGAGCCACTGGGCTTTTTCACACAGACCTGGGAGCTTGGTAGCACAAGACCTCAGGTTTGCAAAAATTTCTGGATTCCAATTGCAAAGCCAGAGCTCAGAATCCTCCTTGGAGGTCTTAGAGGAAATCAGTTCTAGGGACAGTGCTCTGGAAAAGGTGTTTTTCTGAAATGATTTAAAATGAAATGAAAATACACTTTTTCTGAAAACGTATTTCTTTTCAATAAAATGTGGAAGAAACTTAAAAAAGATGTGGGATTTGCATATACCCTTAAGACGCAACACATTTTCTTAATGATATTCATCTCAGTAAGTTTATTTTCCCATAACTATGTGTACCATTACCTTTTTAACTTCAGTCCTAGTGGATTCTAATCATCCATTAGAATCAGCCTACAGAGGCTGGTTATATAAGCAGGTTTGTATTTGTCTCTTCAGCGCTAGTCTAACATTAGCTCTTATCCCTGAGGTAAACAGAAAACTACAAAGCAATTCCAAGCCATCTGATGTTGGCAGGAGTCAGTGCCCTCACCTGCCTGGGACGTCCGTGGTCTGACCCTACCACCTCGTACCCACGCGAAGATTCAGTGGTCCAAGTATTCCAGCTGAACACAAATTATTTTTCTGTTTCGGGAAAGCAAATTAAGAAGCTTGACCTCTCGATACTCTTTAATTTAAAAAGGAAAAGCAGAGCTTTGTGCGCATGTCTAAGTCCCAGACTGCCCGAAATGTTGACAAGGTGGGCTCCAGCCAGTGGCCTAACTCCCGGAGCGAGATGCCATCTGGGATGTTTTGGGGATAACGGGGACACCTGCCCAGGCCTCACACCTCACACCTCACCCACGCACGTCGAAACCCGCGCTGTCCCGGAGCCGAGACAGAACCTCCCCCCC
>JANZLQ010000022.1:27156959-27172545 GCA_026212715.1 Elanus axillaris | reverse complement strand
GGGGGAGGAATATGCTCCCTTGTCATACACCATGCAGTGGATTTGCCCTCAACACAAGAAGTGTTGGATCATAAGTATAAACTTGCTGCAGTCTTCACGATGAGTATGGCAGTATTTAGTTTCAAGTGATGTAGACTCTTTGTTCCCATCACTGTAACATTTTTGTTTTCTTTTTACAAGCCAATGATATATCCTTGTAAGTACTGTTATTTTGGGAGGAAGCATCTACATTTCCTAAACGAAAACAAAAATAATGCTGTAAGTGAGAAACACCTTCCCCTCTTTTTAAATTTCCATGAGCATGCAGACAACACGTTAGCTGCTTTTTTTATTCCCCCTTATACTTTATCCATGTCTAGGATTTTAACTAAGCATGTGCTTTGCACTGAGTACTTATTGGTATACTGAAAATTGTTCATAAAACGCTAAAGAATTGAAGTGGCACATCTAGTTTATTTTCCCACATAGTTAGCTTTTGGGTTTTGTTGAAAAAAAGTGATGTGTAAACTTAACCCTTCAAGCTCCCACCTAAGAGTATTAAAAAAAACCTTGCAGAACTTTATATTTTGACTTCTATGCAACTCTATAAATGCCAGTACAAAATATACATGTATTTATATAGCATGAAGAAAAAACGCTTGGTTTGTATGTTTAAGAGGTCTGGAGCTGAACTGGTATGTACATTGCTCTGCCTTAGTGGTGGAGACAGACCTTTGATACTTCTCTGGTAGTTGGGGGCCCTCTCAGTCAGGTACAATGTCAAGTTCTGGTTTTTCTCTTCTGGAGCTCTTGGCGTGTCCCTGCAAGAGTTGTGGTCCATTGCCAATGGCATATTCTCTTTCTGAGGACCCTCGCTTGTGCTCTGCAGGGTGCCAGTGACACCAGTTCACCCAGTCATAACAAGGGTGTTACTCCAACTCCATGATATATTCTGCAATATATCTTTTAGTTAAGCTTATTTTAGCTATAAAAGCATCCTGGGATCTCTCTGGTCACTCGAAATATGGGAATCATCCTGTCTTTGATTAATAAAAATGTCAAAAAAGAAAATGTAGAGAGTGTGGCTATTTATTGGTGCGCCGTTTACAGCTGGACATAACTCTAGTCGTTTCCGCGCGAGATGCGTCCAGGCTTCCCATCCAGAGACTCAACAAGTTGCAAGTAGACTTCGCGCACTTCTTCTCCGGAGATGGGCGCTATGTATAGTCGGTTAGTTTTGACAGAGTGGTTATTTGCTTTAGGGAGCTGTTTGATAGGACAAGGGTTAATGGTTTTAAACTAAAAGAGGGTATAGTTTCAGACTAGATAGAAGGAAGAAATGTTTTACGATGAGGGTGGTGAAACACTGGAGCAGGTAGCCCAGAGAGGTGGTGGATGCCCCGACGCTGGAGACATCCATGGTCAGGTCGGACGGGGCTCTGAGCAAACCTGATCGAGTGGAAGATGTCGCTGCTCGTTGCGGGGGGGTTGGACGAGATGACCTTTAAAGGTCCCTTCCCACCCAAACCATTCTGTGCTTGGAAATGAGGAGAGTTAGCGATCTTTCTCTAGGTGAACTAGCAATGATGTGGCACTGGGGGGAAGCAGTAGAGTATGTGGTCCCTCAATCTTTTCTACTTGAGAACTGTCTTGTTGGAGATAGGAATATGCCATGATTTGGGGAAAAAAAGAGTTCTGCTTGCGTGACTGCTTTAACAGCTAAAGCATGGCATGTAACATGCTTACTGTGACTGCTCCTGGAGCAATCTTCCAAGAGCATTTTATTCTCCTGTGTACTGACTAGACTTCTTTGGGAAGTATTGCTTGGTTCTTCTCCTTCCTCTTCTTCCCCTACTTAGTTCTTAGCTGTAGCTAACTTCTAGTACCTGCTTCAGGAGGGAAAACGGTTGCATGTGATACTCCCCAAGTTGTAAGTGATCCTAATAGAAACTGTTGGCTTGAAGTGTGTGGCCAAGTTGAATAGAAAGCATTTTAGTTGGTATTTGTGAAGCCAGACAACTGGAAGACTATTTTTCCTCCTCTCTTATGGCTAATTATACTTTGAACCTTTTGATGTGAATTCTCAATCCAACAGGTACTAGAAATGATGATTTGATGTTGTGCTAGAAAACAGCCCTTGATTTCCTACTCTCTTGTCCTTCCACCTTTCTATTTCCCCTCTCGTTAACAAAAGCAGACACTTAAAAGACAGTAATTTCTGTGCAGTGGCTCTTTCCACTGATACACCACCATTTGTCAAGCTCTTGCTCATTTCAGATGAAAAAGTGGTATGAAAGCATGGACTCAATATACAGTTGTGGGAAGGTTTGTAAGAAAGAAATTAACTTGTGTTAGACAAGCTGATAGATTCCTTATGCTTAAACCATTTTTCTTTTCTCTGCTGTATTGTCGATGTCCCTCTTTTGATGTTTGGCACTTTAAAACCTGTTTTATTGCTGTATGGTCTGCATAGTAAAATATTCTTCTTTTATATATATAAGCACAAAAAGAAGGTCTGTATTTTGTCTGTCTGATAATAGTTTGAAAAATAATTTTTAGTATTTGGGTTTTGATAGCCTTGAATACTTTCTTGTCTAATCTATCATATTTCTCCTTTCTTTCTCTTCTCCAAGCAGCTTGAGCAACAAGTCCTTGGTTTTGTACTCTAGAAGGCCACTTCTTTTGTAAAGATCAACAGGAACATTGTTTAATTCTTGTGGTGCGAATGCATGTAGCAAAGTAAGAGAATTTGCTATGATAGCAAACAACTTTCAAAAAAATGACTAGATTCCAAGTAGAAAGTATCCCTTTTGTCTCTCTCCTGGGAAAGGTAGATTAGTTACGTAGGCTGAGTCTCATCTCACGCTATTTACGAGCTAAACTGTGATGCAGGTTTTGTGTTTTGGTATATATTTGTGTCTTCTAAGCTGGTGTGGTCTGGCGGGAGAGCTCTCCTGCAGAAAGAGTTATTGACGAGTGGCTGCTGCTCTATTATGTCCAGATTTGATGGCCAGCCCTCAAAGATGGGTGGCCAGAGCCATCAAAACCTTAGATCAAATACAATTCCACTTAGTGATGGTAAGACAATATAGAATAGGGTGCCAGTGATCAATTCTGCACGCAAGTATCACGTTGGCGCAAATAATTGGTTTTGCTTTAGGTTTGCATACGCTCTAAAGACAGGTCCACATTTGCTCCAAACTACAGAGCAAATAACCCCCATCAGGTTGTTAGAGAGAATTTTCTATAGCATTAATTGGTCTTTTTTTGTGTACTTTTGTCACTGTTCACTTTTACATCCATCCCTGTTCTTAAGTCAGTGATTTTTCACTCTATGTAACAGTAGGGTTAATATGACGATAATTTCTTGACTCTTACTTACATCTAATCATGGCCCTGTTACTGGATGCACTGGAATTTAGCTCCTTGCTGGTTGTAACAGCTAATTACAAGGAACTGAGGGACTGGTGGGAAGTCACAGAATCACAGACTGGCTGAGGCTGGAAGGGACCTCTGGAGGTATCTGGTCCAACCTGCTGCTTGGTCACCCTCACAGTGAAAAAGTGTTTCCTGATGTTCAGAGGGAACCTCCCGTGTTTCAGATTGTGCTCGTTGCCTCTGGTCCTGGCACTGGGCACTGCTGAAAAGAGCCTGAACGATTGTCTGGGAAACGCCGGGGCCGTAGCTGGGACACACCACAAACCAGCCAGTGCCAGACACTGCTAGAAAGCTGCAGTTTGCACACAGGAGAAGTGACTAAACTATTACAGAAGGCAAAATACAAAAGCTGCTGCTGCCAGATGCAATGTACAGGTTGCTTTTGTACTTATACCCATAGAAAGCTGGAGGTGGTTTTCTTTTTTCTGCTTAGAAAAAGGACTTTCAATCCATCCCTCTCCCTGAAAGCAAGATCCATGTAACTACTGTTATAAAAATTCCCTTCCCTAACTATACAGCAACCAGTCTTTGTAATATCAAAGTGTTTTAAATTTGTTAAGGTATATATCACTTTTCATTATACACTGCGATGTAGTGAAGTAGTGGAATTTTACTGGAGACTTTGGCATTGTGCATCTCTAAGTGTAACAGACTTAAGGACAGCCTGGAAAGAAGGACTTTGGTTCTTGGAAGCTTAGAGCTGTCTCTGAAGGATAAAAGATACCCCCGAACAACCAAGGTAACGCCAGCGTCGTGTTGTACCTGAACATTTGAAGGGTGCAAAGGACCCCGTGTAAAACCACATTTGGGGTGCCCCAGTTTGGCTGGGACACCTCACGCACATCAACTCTTTACTCCTGGGTTTCTCCAGGGTACGTCCTCGCCCCTTGCCTTGGTCGGCACAGGCCGGTTGCGGATTTTCGTGACGCCCTGTGCACCCCTGCTAACCGCGACAACCTCCGCCGAATGAAATCCCTTCTCTCTACAGGAAATTTATCACAGGGCTTCACTTTTTCCTAACGTTTAACTTCATTTTTCTTGCTGAAATTTAAGTCCATTGCTATCGTAGGCCCATACAGGCGGAAGATGTTCTGGTCCTTTTAGGCGGGGTCGCCTTTCTCCCCCCTACAAACTCTACCTCAGGTTGGGAAAGTGCCTCTCCAACCTTTCCTTGATCATTCTGCTCTCTTCCACTGAGAGATTACCTTTCTCTTTTTTTAGTTGTCTCGGGGGCTTATTTCTTATTTTTTTTCCCTCGGGAAAACGTTTTATTCTGGTTCTATTTGCGAGGGAAGGNNNNGGTGGGGGGTGGGCTGCTGCCGCACCGCGGTCCTCCGCGCCGCCAGGGGGCGCTGGCGCCGCCGGCTGACGTTTCCCGCCGGGGCGTGGCGGATGCTGCGGGGGCCGCGCTGAGGGAGGAGGAGGAGGAGGCGGAGGAGGAAGGAGGAGGTGACCGGCTGCTCTGAGCAGGGCCCGGCCGCCTCACCGGCACCCGGCAGGTGAGTGGGGCCGCAGGGGTTCGCCTTGCTGTGTTTTATTCCCTTTTCGCCACCGGTAGGCTCTGCCACGCCTCTCTGGGCCCGGTCCCGGAGCCCCTTGGGCCGCAGGCAGAGCAGGCCGTGCCCAGGGAGGTGGGGCGGGGAGGAAGGCTCCCGGCCAGCCCGGTCTCCTTGCCTTGTGCCCGGGTCTGAAGTGGACTAGAAAGTGCTCCCCGCCGTGGGGCTTGCTGCGGTGAAGGCGTTCAGCAGGGGGAACCCCGCCGAAAACGGGGCGGGGGGGTGGGTTGGTGTCGTGCACCTCCTGTCAGAGGCTGCTGATAGCACTGCACTGCAGAAGCACCAGGCAGGGGGAACCGCATCCGGATGGAAAGAGCTAATTCTTCGCACCCCACATGCACCTGCGCTTCACTGGGGCCTCTGCACTGGTATCTTGTTTCTCCAGTGGTTTACTGTTACAAATTAGTACTTCCCTTGTATATTATTTTTAAGAGGGAAATGTGGTCAGTGCTATTGAGAAATAGTGCTTATAAGAGACACCAGTAATAGCCATATAAATGTCCTCTTATATGAACTTTACAGAGTGCTTGTGGTTTGATTAATGCGGCCTTCAGTTTTTGTGCTTCTTCGCTGTATGTCATATGTTCGTGCAGTTTTTGTCCAAAAGCTTTTAAGTCGTAAGTGGCACAGACCACTTGAAAACAAATTTAGCTTATTCAGCGGAAGAACCAACATCTTGGCAAGCCATCAAACAAGGATAAAAGCAACAATGCACAGATACAAGTAGAAAATAATTATATTAAAATGCTTTTCTTTCAGTACGTGTGCTTAAAGCACAAAATTGTTCTAGGAAATAGATTTAAAATATTAAAACACATCCCTGAGTTTTTACACGCTTCTGCTATTGTCTGCTCTTCTGCTGTAGTCTTGTGGAAGAGCGGAGAAAGGGGACTGCCGTTACCTTTCTTGGTAGTAAGAGGAGTAGAGTTCTGCCTCAGAGTTTGCTTCTATCATCTGTATTTCTGCAAGAGAAGGAGGAAAGGTCCTACCTTAATAGCTTCATAGTGAGAACTCGAACGAGTGCTCTTTGAAGCCATTTTTTATATCCGAACGGTGTTGTAATAGATGTGGGGAAAGTTAAACAAACACGAGTGGCTCTGTGGGTGTCAGCGGACTGTTTCTCTGCCTGGGTAGTTATCCAAGTAGGTGTTTGTAACAATGCACTTCAGTATTTTACCATGTAGATTGCTCACCCTCAAGCTGTGGGATTTCTGTGACCGCTTCAGTGTGAGCTGCTGCTGAAATCTGTCCTGTGTGCTGTTTTGTGCTCCTGAGTGCCCCTTGAGCTGGGTCCTGTGATAGCTGACTTAAGGGGAGTAAGTAGGCTGGAAACTACCCAGATGAATAATATACGGTTATTTTTTTTAGCTGGATTTGGTTGCAGCTCGTGCTGGGACAACAGAATGGAAGAGTATGCAGGCAAAGCTGCCAATGGGAATTTTTTTTTTTTTTGTGACATCCCGATGTGATAAGACCCAGTTGTACTTTGAGCATCAGAAGAAACTCGTTTCATAAAATTAAGTGGGCCTCTGTTGTATCTTGTGGAATTTGTGA
Organism: Elanus axillaris; assembly: GCA_026212715.1. Classification (NCBI taxonomy): domain Eukaryota; kingdom Metazoa; phylum Chordata; class Aves; order Accipitriformes; family Accipitridae; genus Elanus; species Elanus axillaris. Next base: position 27,166,018 of record JANZLQ010000022.1, on the reverse strand, counting down.
AAGGTTTGAGTATCCTGCTTGTTATTCTTCAGTGAAGAAGAGATTAATGGAAATGAGTGCGTAGCAGGTGACAAAGAATGGTCATCAACACAGTAGAATATGCAAGATGAAGAGCAGGGTGAGGTCCTGGCAGTGATGAAGCAATGTGAAACCTTGAAAGTGAGGGTGAGCAGTTTGAACTTACAGGGGAAAGACAAAGTATCTGTCACTGTGAAAACTTCAGAGAGGGTAGCCACAGATGATTTGGACTCTCTGCTTCTCTTATGCTTGATGCCTGATAGTGCAATGTCCAGGACATAGTCCTCCCAAGGAAGGAAAACGGTGATAGAAAATTTAATTAAATTCTGTTTAAATATACTGCAAGGAGAAGGGATCGAATTGAGCAGTCCAGCATTCAGATTGCAGCTTCACCAACTTTAGTGCTTTAGCTTGCTGTCTGTACCCCAGAAGAGCAAAAACCATTATTGGTTGATTTCATGCTGGGTAAGGAAAGTCTGTTCAGTTTCATTTCCCAGCTTGATTTGGAAAACTCTTCAACTTTTAGTGTCCCTTATGTAAATAAAAATACATCAGAAAGTAGCGATTAAGGTATTCAAGTAGGAATGCTGGCACATGAAGTGAGCAAAAGTATTGCATCAGTTGGAGCTGGAGGTGAGGTAAAATATTCATAAATTAAATACAAATGCACCACCACATTATATCTAGTGAGTCATTTTATCCTCTTTGTACCTGGGTAACCCTTTTATGTATCTGGAAATGAGCTTTTCAGTGAGGACAGATTTGATGTTACGGCTCTGGAGGAGTATATGAGAGGGTTTTTTACTTAAATATTCTGTAATTCCCATCCTCAAGCCCATGGCTCATTTGTTGATTTTAATGTTAGAAAAGATTCTTGGTGTAATCCAGATAATGTAGGCCATAGATTGCAGTCTGTGATTCCTGGTTTTAGCTTTGAAATGATAAACAGCTTTAAAAGTAGCCTCTGCTGTCATTCTGCATACTTTTTAAGATAAGCTATGTGCTGATGCTTATTGTAAACTGTTTTCCAAATTCAGGACTGATCTGTGTATGCGTATTTCAAAAGTCTGTAATACAGATTAGAAAGGACAGATTGTTTTCCTCTGGGTGTTGCTAGTTGAGAGTGAAAATTACTGAACAGGTACAGCTTCTCTTCTCAGTTCATGCTGCTCTGTGGATTATCATCTGGAGGCAGAGCAAGATAAGTTAGTCTACTCTGAAGATTATCTCTCCGAGACACAATTTGGAATTTACTACATGGGCTATTTTATAGACTTTGCCCATTTTTTTTTCTCAGGCAAGTTTGTCACTATTATTCAGTAAAGGTCTGAACCTTTGAGCTGCCTTGTACCTACCCTTTAGGATTTTGCTTTTTAAAGCCTTGTTATGGCCTATACTTGTGTTTATTAGGAAGTTACAGCTTTCTATGATCAGAAACTGTAATTAAGTCTGGTAATTACTGTATTTATATAATAATAACTGTAATTACTTTGGTGCCGTTTAGAAATTTGTGGTGCTTGATTGTGAGCAAAAGAAGCAAGGAATACTTGCTGTTCCTGAGGTTTCAGATGCAGGCATATTATATGCTGATCAGCGACCTCAAGGGTCGCAACACTCCTTGTATTTTTCAGATATGCAGCAGTCACACAGCAATTAATGCAGCTTGATGCTCTTTATTGTTTTTAGTCTTTATGTATGATTTTACAGAAATCTTCATTGATATAGTCCCTGTTATATTGCAGTGGCAGGCAGTGTTTAAGGTCAGGGTAAATATTAGCAAACTAATATAGTTTTGTATCTTCTGTTTAAATGTGGGTGAAGCAACTATGCTGAACAATAATTTATGGCATTTACTCTTTAAAGACTTCTTTGGATTATGTTTGGTAGTATTGACATTTTACTGACTAGCAGCTTTTGGAAGAGGCATATTATGCATATTTTATACATAATTTCATAATTTCTTAACAACTAGTAACGTGGTGGAGATCAGAGGTGCTGTCAGAACTGACCAAACCAAGTTTCAAGCATTTTACAGTGAAATATGTAGAGAGAAGTACAAGTGAATTACAGCTATCTGAGAATCACTGATACTTACTGTGGTATTATTTAATTTATTTTTTCATAGCCATCGAGGAACTATGTGGAAATGGGGTAGTGGAGATGCTTCTCCTTCCAAAACCGTAGTAAGTACTGAATCACTATGAAAATAATATTTTCTTAAGAATTTCGGACTTAGAGGAGTTTTAGTTGCTGATATACTAATCGTGTGTATTTGCTTTTTCATAAATAAGTTGCTTAATTATTTTTACCATGACTCAGTTTTAGGACTTTCAAAGTCAGGTTGGGTTCTTGCTTCTTGACTGCTTGGTGTTGAATCTCTTGTGCGTAACACAGCTGCTCAATTCCTCTTCACTATGCTTCTCTTGCTTTAAGAAAACAAGCTTTATCCCAACTGTATTTTTTTGTGTATAGTGTGTTCAATATCAATATTTTGTTGCCACTAGGTTCACTAACACTACTACTGGTTGTTGTGATGCAAATCCAGTAAATGAGGAAATTCAGCTTTAGATACTTTCAATGGTTTTGCTGTATTTCAAACTAATATTCCTAAACCAGTTTCTAAGATTTATAATTTCATTTGTCTATCAAACTTGCTAAAAAAGGTCTGGTATAGGTACCTATGGTATATGCAAGTTTTAGTTTATTGCACTCTAATAAGATTTGCTGAATGTGTTTAAAAAAACCCCAGATAAATACCAAGTGAAGACTTTTTGCAGAGGCAGTGTGGTCTGCACCATTTTGTTTGTTCAAGGTTTACTTAATGTCTGCAGGCTGCAGGCTCACAAGATGCAAGAAGCATGTCGGTGACAGATTTGACTGAACAGCTGACAAGTACTGAACAGCTGGTAACACAGCTAAAGGAGCTTGTCAGAGAGAAGGATGCTGAGCTTCGAAATAAAGATCTTCAGTTAAAGGTACCATGCCTGTATTCTTGTCAAAAAGAGTGTTTAAAAAACCCCTTCAGTCCTGTTTAACATGAGTTGTTTTCATAGATACAGGCTTATAGTCAGTTACAGCAACTGTAGGAACACAAGAAGCGTTGGTCACACTTAGCTGTTGTGGTTCCTGGATGTTACCGTTTTTTGCCCGAGTGTCTTCTCTTCCAAAATTGTAACTGGGTTTGGGTATTACACAGGCAACGTGTTCCTTGCATGAGCAGATGCACTTAGTAATTGCAAGGGACAGGCTGACTTTCCAAGAGCCAGGGGTGCATGGTCATTTTAGGCTAAACATGGGGAAAAACACCATCCAAATTGTTACTGGGCATTTAGGGAGATGCCAACTTATCTCAAATTGAATTTCTGCACATAATTTTTTATTTCTTCTTCCACTATAAATGTCCTTGTTGTATAATGATCTTACTGTTAATGCGACTATATATTATCCTCTGCTTTTGGCTGATGTTAGGAAGGATGGCACTAGGAAGGATTTGTATCTAATATCTGGAAGACTTTTGAGGGTTTGTTATTCTTACTAGTCGTAAGGTTGGTCTGTTCCTGCAAGAGGCTTATTGTTACACTTTTAAAAAGATGTCCTCTGTGGATGCAAACAGCCAAGTGTTAAAATACTGTTAAAAAACTCAGTTGTAAATTAAGTCATCTCTTTAAACAAAATGAAATATGCTTTTTTAGCATTATGAAGGTGTCTTCCTTTTTGCATCAACCCCCCCCCCCCCCAAGCGTCCTCTTTTTGTTAAAGAATCAAGCCCTGAATTGTATTGCTGTCAAAACCCAGGAAAATTTCCAACATCATAATGCTCTGGATTCTATACAAGAATAATAACCATGTGCAGAGAGTTAAATAATGAAAGGAGGTTTGTTTCATATATGCAGATCTGTTGCATGTGACATTATAATGTCTCTTCAGGGGAAAGATTTTTTTGGTAATCACTTTAGATTTCTCTCTGTCTCTCTTATTTAATGGAAGAATCGAAGGATGCACTTGTTCATGTAGCTAATTTAGTTCTTCATGACTTTGATGTTTGTAGGAGGAGAAGGAATCTGCTGATGCCAAACTTTCCAAGTTGAAGCTGCAAAACAAAGCCAAGGTTGCATCATTAACCTCACAGTTGGAAGAACTTAAGAAACAGTTATCAGTATCAGGAGGCTTAGAGGCAAAAGCAGAACAAAAAAGGGTAAGTGTCCTTATATTTTAAAGCAGACATAATTTGTGTAAGACTGTAGACAGTTTTACGTGCTGGACTCAAATGTGGAACTGAAGTTCACATTTTGAGCCAAGTCATTTTAGGATCAGGGTAGGCTGGGTGCTGTTGGTCCAGCTGTATATTTCTATTTCATTCTTCTTTTATCTTTCTCTAGAAGATTAGAAAATTGTACATTCCTTTCAAGTTGTTTTGCTAAAAAAATCCGTATTGATCTTCATCTTTTTAGCAGCTCAAAGTTTTAACACATGTGAATCGTCAAGATAAGTTTTTGAGAAGAAATGAAAATAAAACCTAACTTGTTAATTTAATGTCCAAGACAAAAATGGAAATAGAAGAATGTCCTTGGTAGCAAGATGTAAATTAAGTGTAAGAATGTCTTATTTAAGTGACCAGTGTTTTACTGTTAACAAGGATTCTCAGGTCTGTTTGTACTAGCGCAGTTGTGTGAGTATACATGCATTTCTTCAAAATGGCATATTTTTGACTTCATACACTTCTAAAATAACTTTAGTGAGGCTTTAATATTTCTAGGGCATTTGTTTTTTTAAGGTATGCTGAAAGGGAACAGAAACAGATCAGTTTGTTGAAGTCCCTAGTGTCCTCAGAGACAAGCAGTATTTATGGTTCTGATCCATTTTGCTAATAAAAATGTATTCTTAGCAGTTGCACTGGATTTCTTTTGTAGTATACGTACTGTAGTTATACGTATTGAAATTCTGATGGGAACATTATGCTTAGGAACAGTTTAGTTTACACCTTTCCCTGTCCCCTCCCCCCATAGTCCTTTTTTCTCTCTGAGTTATATGGACTACATTTGCCAGATTATATGGGTTAAAATTCCTAGAGGAAATGAATGCCCTTATTGCATGTTTTAGTCCACTTCACAGCAATAATTATCATTAATAATTTAAATACAAAGATCTTTACAAGCTTGATGTAAATTATGTGCCTGCTTTGTCTAGCTCCTACATGCAATATGTAATATATAAGAGAACTGAAACACAAACCACTTTTTAGTAAAGTCCGCTTTTTCTCACCAGTTTTATCTGAACAGTTGGAGGTATGGAAGTCAGGTGTTACCTATTTATGGAATGCAAAACTCCTGTTTTTGCAGGCATCAAAAGATGGTGACCAGGAAAATGCTGCGGCAAATCGTGGAAAAATATTAGTACTGAGAAGAAGAATAGAAGAACTAGAATCCCAGGTCACACAAAAAAATGAAGAGTTACAAAAAAAGGTGGTGTTTTATATGGTGCTAAGTGTGTGGTTTTTCACATTTGTGGTGTAGGATTATGTTTAAATACATTTATTTATATATATTTTTATATTTAATTATATTTTATATTACTAAACCGATATTCGGAGAGTTTTCTGTTGAGTAGACAGAGTAGTTTATATGCTACAACCTGCCCGAGCAAACGCAGTGAGAATTCTGTCATTGTGTCTTCAGTGAGCAGTGAATCCTCAAGCATGCTTTTGTAGTTCTTTGAAAAGAAGATAACAAAAACTGCAAAAATAAGATAACATGAGGAAATGTAGGCGAGGGATGATGTATTGTTATGGTTTTAGGCTGTTGTGTGCAGTGATGTGTTTTGTGGACATGACTGTGGAAAGCGGCAGGAATGCGAATGCTGCAGAATTTCAGAGCGAAAGGCTCGGTAATTAAAGATTACACCTAAAACTGAACCAGGTTATAAATTTGATTGTAATTTTTTCACTACCCTAAACCAGGCAATAAGGAAATAACGCAAATGATGCTTCTCTGCTGTAGGTGGTGGAAATATAGATTATAAGCAATGCTGTCTTTTCATTTTCAGTGTGTTGAACTGGAGGCCCAGTGCTGTCGGGGGGCTGAAATGGATGCCATGCTGGCAGAGAAAGAAAAGAAGTTAGCTGAAAGAGATGCTTATATCGTCGATTTACAAATAGCATGTGGATCAAGTGGTGTTTCCAATGAAATACTCTTGCCGAATGAAGAATTGAAGGTATATTAGCAGCTCAAATATAAAATCTCCATAGAGGTTTCAAGGAATCAGCGAATTCTGATGCGTTATACGGTGGATCCTTCTCTGAAGCACAAATCCTCTGCAGTTATTCATGTGAATAAAAATTCTTTACTGATTATTTTCATTTATGTTAGTAGATCTATATTACTTTACTTCTTTTGTCAGTACCATTTATATGTATTAATATCGACTTCAGAATCTGCTGACAAATTTCATTCAAATTAAAACCAAACCTGAATTTTGAGTTTAATGGTGCTTTAACTGAGGGAGGGGCTAGGAGGTGGCTTCATGATAATTACTATATGTATTTTCTGGGTCCATTCTTCTTATTGTCTTTTGGTTTGCATTCTAAAGAATCAGCTGGCTCTTAAAGATTCATCACTACAAAGCATGCAGATTCTAGTTCAGAATCTTACCAAGAAGGTTGGAGACAGTGAAGAAAAATGTAGCTTGTTCCGGGAACAGATTGAGAGTCTTAAAAATAGTCAGAGCAAAGAAAGAGAGCATTTCCAAGGAAAAGAAGCTACCTATATGGAAAATGTAAGTAAACACACTGCAAAAATACATTCTTTGGTGGAAGAAGTGGTATCTTGGCTGTAGTGTTTCTATCTCAATAGTTTAATGCCATTTTTAGTTTTGGATGATTCTTGAGTAAAGATCTATGTGGTGTTCAGGTGAAATGAGAATAATGAAGCAGTAGACGGTTTGTGCTGGTGATAATTCAATTTGAAAGTTTTGTGCAAGAAGGGACTTTAAGGATGTGGCTGGTGTTTGGGCATGGAGGAACTAGTGTGTAACGGAGTGAAATGAGTTGTGCAGAATCCCAGTTCAAGAACCTCCAAACATCTCTTTCTTGTAGCACTGTATCTTAAGGTGCAAAACCGCACACGTGCAATGGCTGGTAGTGTTTTGGGATTATTGCAACCGTTCTTGGCACAAATGGCTGTTTGACAGATCACTTTCACTTGTGCTGTGAGGTATCTGGCACACTTTTTGGTATAAGAGCATGGGAAAAAATTGCGTTTGTCTCCTGACTGAAAAATAGATGAAGTTTGGTATACTTAATGGGAAACTTTTCTAGAAGTTAGCAGCTGATTAACAGGCCAAGACAAACAACAACTTGTTAAATAATTAAAAAAAAGAAGAAGGCATAACCAGGGAGCATGTTACCCATTCCTTGATGTTACCCTGCTCTTCCAACTCCCTTGGAAGCTAAATTTCAGATTTTAATGCAATGTGTCTGTTCTCTCAGCATTTGAGGTCTACCACATATGAAGCTATTAATCTCAGTATTTCCCACATCATTTGATGTCTGAGTTTATTTTATCTCTAACAAAAATGCTACTTTTGATCCTGAATGTAACCACACCTGTTCAGTAGCACACAGAGAATTAATTTTAATACAGGAAAGAAAGAAAAAGACAAACAGTTGAGACTATGCTCACCAAAATGGCTTTTACAATGTTGTCAGATATAAATCTGGGTAGGACTTTATGTGAATTTATTCAAAATATCATTAGCGAGTTTCTAAAATTTATATCCAGTTCTTATAAAAATTGTAAGATAGCTAACAAAGACATGTTGGGAGTAGAGTACAAGTTTTTGAGGAGGAGTCAGCTAGGTTTCAAAGCTGCCGTTTGGGCTTAATTGATAGAAGCTTGCTGCAAAGGAACATGATCAGTGTAATCTTTTAGAAATTAGAAGTCTCAGAACAATGGCATCCAAAAAAGAAAGGTGAAGATCTGTGACATTACACAAAAATGAATGGTATCACGCTTCTCGTTAAAGGTTGTTCTTATGGAATTGAGACAAATCTTCTGTAAGGTGGAGGTGTATCCGCATGTACCACCGACGTTAGTAATCACTGACTGATTAGTGTCTTAATTGGAAGCAAAATTCAGACATAAGATAGAATACGTTATCTTGCTGTACCTTTAGTTACAGTTCAGTGTACTTTTACTATACCTTTGTGGACTGGTTTCATATTTACTTTCTATGTGTTTTTAGATACGTGTGTTTCAAAATATTATCCGGGAAAAGGAAGAGGAACTGGAAGCACAGAGAGAAAAGCATGAGCAGGAGCTCTTCAAATTAGCTGCTAAATCTGATGCAAGTGCTGACCTAGAACAGGTATGTTGCTTTGGAAACTCAATAGCTTGCTTTGACTTAGACATCAGAATTTGCAATCATGTAATTGCTAACCTCTGCAGCACAGTTCAGATGTCTGGTTGGGATAATAAATGTGAGTCTTTTTCTTTCTCTTCCGAAAGTTTTAACTCCTTTATCAATTGCTTGATTTTTTTTTTTTTTTTAATTTTTTTTTTTGCTAGTTACTAAAGGCCTTGAAACAGAAGCTCCATGAAAAGGAAGAAGTCATGCTGGGAAGGACACAGGTGATAGATGTCTTACAAAAAGAATTGGATGCCAAGGACCAGCAATTGAAAGTACGAAATAGCATACATGCACAGCTAAACCCATCAGGTCAATTACAAGTTCAAAAAGCTGTTTAGTTGTGCACAAAATATAGTTTTGCATAAAATATTTAGGCAGTTCTCTGGGAGGCTTCGACATGTGCTAATAATGCAAGCATAGTGGTGCAAGCAAATATAAATTCCAGTCAGGAAACTAACTTAAACGAGCGGTAAAATCCATAAAATATAAAACTGTCAACTCTGACCCATAGTTTGTCTTGATTAATTTTAGGAACTTGCCATATAGGGAAGACTTCTTGCTGTCAGAAGATTTCAGCTTCTCTAGTTAGAGATTGCAGTGAGCCCCAAAACTGATGCTCTTTCTCCCCCCCCCCCCCC
>JANZLQ010000022.1:27110036-27156859 GCA_026212715.1 Elanus axillaris | reverse complement strand
CCCCAAAGAGAGTGTTTTGCTAATTGTCTGCCTTTCCTTTTGCTGTATTTCTACTGATTGCAAAAGCAATACCTAATGAAGGTTCTTTGTGTTTAAGCACCTAGCATGAAGTCTGATTATAGCCTTTGAGTGTTGCTTCTTCAGTTCAACAGTGTAGAAGGAGGATGTTGCAGTCTCTCAGGCTTTTGGGACTCTGCTGAAACAGACGCATTATAGCCTGTCTGGGGTGCCAGGTCCAGCGTTTTAGCTATACTATTTCCAACAAATTTTCAACTCATCAAGAGGGCTGCCAGAATCAAAATCTTACTAGAAATAATTTCAGCTACGTACCCAGGTAGATGTCCTGCTCAGGTAGTTAAGCTCCATGGTAGTTTAAGCCTGTTCCGTTTACGCTTCCCGTTTGTTATGGCTTCTGTCTCATGCAAGGTTTTGTTGTGGGTTTTTTTTTTTTTTTGGGTTAGGTGCATCTTCCTAGAGTGATGCTCTGCAGGAACTGATGGTACCTAGCGCTAGTGCATTGTGGGGACAGAAATGCACACCTTGAGTGTCGGGGCAAGGTTTGACTGTGACAACATGAAATTAAAGCACTTAAGGCTGAGATTCCATTACAGTTTGAGTATTAAAATAACAGGAAGCCTTGCTTTATTTACATAAGCAGTTTGAACCATATTTTGGAAATGTTCCCTCTGCGGCTCTGCACAGCTTCTTTACTTGGACAGTTTATGTTCCTAGGTTTATGTATCATGAAAGTAGTTTTTTGAACAGCAGGTTTAATGTGAGTGGACTGCTCTGCTACAGTGATCTGTAATCTTTTCTACCTCTATGTATTAAAATAACTAATGTAAAGGTACTAGAAGTAGAATAAGCACTAACAGAAAACTAGTTAGCAACAAAATATTGTAAAGAACTAGATCAGTTTGCCAACGTTAATTTTAATGGATGTAGGTGACAACGCCTCGGTGGCATTCTAATGAGCATTCTTAATCTTTGGGATCACTGTTAAAAAGATCTGCTTCTGGTTTTTTTTAATATTCCATGGAACCAAACATTCTTTTTTTTTTATTCCATTTTCACCTATGGGAGAGATTGCATGTAGTTTGCACTCAAATAGTGATGCCATTTTGCTGAAGTCCCCGCTTCTGTCTTGGAAGGTCAGAGCTGAGTAGCTTTTGTAGTAGAGCCAGGTTACCAACAGTAGCCCTGATTTCTCATTATTATGTATGTAGGAATACAGATACAGTATTTGACAGTGGTATTAAAAATACTTTGCAGTAAAATATAAAGGTGTTTTTTGTGGTTGTGTTTTGTTTTTTTTTTTACAGGATATTAATGAAAACTTGAAACGTCTTCTGTCTGAAAAAGAAAACCTCCAGTCTAAACTGGATGCTGAGAAACATGTAATGAGAGCCCAGTTAAGAGACATGATGGAGAAACATGAGCTTGAAATGACAAAAGTTAAGGAGAAATATAATGCTGAACTGCATGAAATTCAAGAGAAACATGAAACTGAGCTGCAAGAGAAAGATCAGGCCCTGTTTCAGCTTAAGAAACAAGTGGCAGAATTAAGTAGTAGTGCTCAGACTAACTCAAAAGAAGTTAGAGATCTGGAGTCTATAACCAAAGAGAAGATGGAAGATTTAGAAGGTATCCTATTTAAATAGTTGTTATATATGAAGGGGTACTTTGCCTCACTGTTAAGTATAATATGCCAGTTTCATACCTGTTGCAAGTAGAACTACATTAAATTAGGTGGAAGAGTTATTGCCACACTAATTAAAAAGTATCTATGATCAAATACTATAGTAATGAGGATTATAGGAATACCAAGATAATCATATGAACTATAAATTTCTCACTACATTGCTTATTGTTACATTTGTCTGTAAATGCAGTTGTCTTGTGTAAGTGTATAACTTCCAATTGCTAAAGAAATTGAACATAGGTCTTGTATCAATAATCTTTCCATGGTTTTAAAAAATTTTTTGCATCTTGTTTCTTAGTGCAAGTGAAATTGAAAACAGAAGAGGCCAGCAAATCTGAAGCAAAGTTTCTGAAAATGAAGGCTTGGTCTAAATCGAGAATCAAACAACTGGAGGATGAACTAAAAAATGTATGTGTAACATTATCTTTAATATTCCACGCCTGTTTTAAACTACTGTGCTTGGAGATTTGACTGAAAAGAAGTAAAATGTGGTGTAAATAGAATATTACTCAAGGATTTACTCAAAAGTATATATGAATTAACGTACAGAGATTGAATGGATAAAAAATTCAACAAATAAATAGTACAAACTGGTATTACCAGCATTCAGGAGTAAATTTTTTAACGATTAGCTAGTTTATTGCACTTTCAAATATTAGAAAAACAGCTATTCTAAGTAGTACTAAAAACTCTGAAAAAAAAAAAGTTGCATTGATTTTTCTGTGTTTCTGGTGCATTTGAAAAACTCATATAACTATTTTTTCTTTTAGTTTTCATCAAAGAATAATGATGTATCTGCCTTAAACAATCGTGTCTCAGAGTTAGAAATTGAAAATGAAGAACTACAGTCAAAACTGCAATCATTACATGAAATCAGAACTCAAAATGGTAAAAAAAAAAATTGTTTTCAGATGATTCAAAGAGACAAAGATAAATGAACCTTCTTATTTTCATTTTCAAAGTGTATCTTTTTTAAAAACAGATTCTAAAGTAACTTCATGCAACTTTGAACAATAGCATATAGTATTTAAGTCAGAGTTACAACTCGGTGTTTCTTTCCCTAAGTCTACCTGTGCATAATTCTTGTTGCATTTAGGCTTAGGCAGAATAGGTGTAAACTCTCCCAGGAAGTGGAAGAGGCATCTTCTTAGGAGGAAAAATGAGACCACACATACTTGGAAAATTTATCAGAGTATATATAATAAACTTTTGAGAGCAGTGAGTTGCAAGTAAATTAAGAACTATCTTTTCTTTTGTAAGGATTTGAGAGAGAAATTTTGCTTAAAAACTCAGATAGTTTAAAGTAGAGCTCTGTGACAGATTTTTCTGTTTCACCTTGTGTTATTTTCTCTGACATCCCTTCTGTAAATGGAAAATGGTAGAATTTTCAGTTCAACAGTCTAAATTGTTGGCAGGTTAGATTTAAAGCACTCATCAATATTTAATAATCAGAAAGTCAGTTTTATAGGTAGATGGCTAACACAGGCTGACAGAGGTCTTCTAACTGAAAGGAATTATCATCTGAATGTTCATTTAGAATCATTCTTCTAAGTCTTTATCGATCTTCCTATTAGTTTTGTGTCCTAATGAACCAAATTTATTATGTTTTTGTAGAAGAATTGCTGACTAAGCTGGAAGTCTATGAAGAGCAGCAAAGGAAGCTGCAAGCTGATCTTGACCAAGTTACAAAGAGGGCAGCTTCACAGGTTAACTTTAAAATTGATTTGTATGAGTTACTGATTAACTCAAACAGTGCTAATTAGACTTTGAAAAGTGTTAGCTGGATTTTGGAGCTGAAACTTAAATTAATGATATATGGAATTGTTCAGTTGGATAACAAGCTGGCAGGTTTTGACTGACTTAGAGATTGATTTCTACTCACTTTGCTACCTTTGTACCTTAAATTATATTTTTCCAGGCAGCTTACTATACGTTTAACGTGAGTCATCAAAGTGTGGCTGTTATTTTGTATACAATACAAATGGCTTTCAGTAGGAAATAATAGCTGTAACTTTGACAAATGTACAGGTCCGGATAAGAAAATGAGAAGTCTTGGAAAATATTGCTAAAGGGCTTTAGATGGATTAACAGTTTACATTAATCATGGTAACTTCGTACAGCTCTACCAGCAGACCCAGTCTGAAACAGCTAATTGCATTTTGCTAAAAAAGAATTGTTTTTTCCAGATTTTGTGGAGAAGTTGTTGGATTTTTTGGATAAAATCTTAAGATAGTTTTTATTTTTGATGGAAAGAGAGAAACATTTTTATTCTGTTCACAGAAAAGAAGTTAATAGAGATTTGTTATCCCACATAAAGACAGTTGAATATTATTTTACTTTGAAACATTGCTAAGATGAAAATGTTCAACAAAACCACTTTGATTAAAAAAGCCATTTTTTTGTTTAAAAATATTTCAGATTAAAAGTGCAACTGGCAGTAGCATTTTTGATATTTTACGAAGTGGTGAGACTTGCTTTTTATGTATCTACAACAGCAGTTACCACTTTCTTAGATTTTTATTTATGCAAAGTGGTGAATTATAATGGATTGCTTTCTCTGCGAATTGTTTGCCAACTTAAAACGTTATTGTCATTTGCAGTGGGATTTGCTAAATGTATTTTCATGTCCAATTTCTCTTGTTAGGCCAGTGAATCGGGTAGTGTGGATGAATTGCAGAGTCAGCTCTTGGAATGGCAAGAAAATGTTCCAGAGTCAGAGGAGTCCCGCGATCAAGTCAGAGAAGAGAAATCTGCCATGGCTTTGAGAATGGCTCAGATTGAGGAGGAGAGAGAAGGTGAATTGTTTTATTTACGATACAATTATCATATTTTTATATATATATGTGTGTGTGTGTTTGCTGTTCTCCAGACTGAACTGATAGCACACCACCATGTCTCATTTCTGTAGTCATAAGATTTGTGTAGTTAGTGAAATTGCTTAAATTTGCAATTTCTACTTTTCCCCATTTCTTTGAATCTTTTTCATACATTCATCTTTTTTTGTATCATTTTTGAGTAGATAAGCTTGTGCTGTTTGCTATCTGAGTTGCTGCTCTGTAAGACTGCTTGAAGTTAATTTGAAATATTATTGTCCGCATATGAATGATCAATGATAAAAAGTTCACTGTTGAAATACTAAAGCTGCCTGTCTAGAACAACTGGTAAAGGTGTGGGGAACTACAGTGTTGATTTGAATATGATGAATGAAGGTGGTGCCTTAGTAAAATGTACCGGAGACAGAGTTTCTGTTTAAATATAATTAATGAGAAATGTTTCTTATAATATTTAGTAATCTGTTAGTAAGTGTCACTTGTATAGGTCAGCTGAATAACATTAACTGGCAGTGGTTTAGAGCTAGTTAAAAATATTAAATTATCTACAGAAAATAACATTTCAAGTCATCTCAGTTTTTACAGTTTTCTAAAGTATTAATGAAACAGATGATGAGAAAGTGAAGCAGCTTCTGTTAAGACTTCCAAAAGTCAGGTTAAATTTCAGGTAGTTTTTACTGCTTTTTTCTATGCCATCTAGTTCTGCATTATAATTTTTGTCCTGTTAGTTAACTATGTGGGGATCAATGGCAAATTTTAATGTGCACAACCTAGCGTCATAATTAGTCCAGTTAGTTAATTTGAACCTTCTCTTTTTAATCTGTGATTGAATTATTTTCATTTACACGATCAATTTGGAAATTCAGTATGTAAGCATAGAAATGTTTTAAGGATCACATCTCTTCTTTTTGAGCGATTTACACATGTAATGTTTTGGAATTGAAAGAGTAATATTCCCATCATGAAAACTACCTGTTATCTCATCTGTGGTAACTACAGATCCACATGCAATATTAGTAACAGTTGTAAAATTTCATCTGCGTCAGTCCGTGTTTAATTTTGCATTTTTTCCCCTTGGGATGAGCATGACCTTTCTGTTTCTTTTTTCCTGCCGTTACACCTGATGAGCACTCAGCGTCCCTTCCCCCTCCACTCCTACCCTACACTGCGATTTGGTCAGCCAGTGAGAACATAGTTTCCCATCAGTTTTGTGCATGCAGGTTCCTGCAGCAATGGCAACTTGTAATATACTGTTGATGATTTCTTCTGCTGTTGCTTCTTTTGAGGAAATTGCCAACAGTACTTTATGAGATTTGCCATTGATGGTATGTGGTTTTTAGCAATACATGTAACAAATGCTGGTTTTAACTTGATTTTTTTTCTGCCTTGCAATACTTGTTTCCTCATTTATATTAACTGAATCATCTTTCTTCATTTTTCTTTGTTGTAACAGCTGACTCCATATTTATGTTGTAACCTTATCTAGAGAAAAATTTCTTGGCTTGCTGCAAGTTGTTGTGACTAAGTAAGAATCAAACTCATTTAAATATTCTTAGTAGTGCTTGAAGTTCAGTCGTAGGTTTGGTTTTTTTAAATTATATTCCATCCCATAAATTGCAGAACTCTGCATGCACTTATATTAGCTACCAATATTTGAAGGAATATATAAACCCACTACTCATTCAGTCAGTCTATGACAATTTGCCATATATGGTGATTGTCTCTCTTGGGTTGAATGTGTGGAGAGCTGCAGAAGCATACAGGATGACAGTATTGATTATGTTTATGGACTGGGGCTTGTTTCCTCTACAAACCACTAAAGATTGTGTTATTTAGTGTGAATAGTGACACAAGGAAATATAGACACATCATTAGTTAATCTAAATGCAGTGTGTATCTGAAGAAAGGGTTCTGGGAAGTTTTTCAGTTTTTATGTTAGATAGAATTGCAAATTAAAAGCTCCCTAAGCTGCTATAAAACATTGGAAAATGTATTTACTTGCTAATTGTTAAAGCAATGCTGAATTTAACAGAAGGTGTTTTAACACTTCCTAAGTGTTATAAATGATTCTAAAAGTCCTATTTCTGTACTTTCATTTTTCATGTGACAGCGGTAATTTCATTCTTCTTTTCATTACCAAATACTCAGGAACCTAATTATTTTGGGTTCCTAAAGCACGGTGTGTTATTCATTCTGATTACACATAAAAACAGATTACCTCAATTTCAGCTCCCAAGAAATTGAATGGTTTTTTTTCCTCCAAACAAGGGGTTAAGTTCTTATATTGAATAATGCTTGCTCCTTGAATCGCTTCACTGACTTTAATGACAGTTCTTGTAAACAGAGTTTTAAGGCATGTGATAAAAATCTGGCATTTATTTTTTGAAGAAGTATATATAATGATTTAAAAAAAATATTGTAGAATCTATACTAGAAAATAAATAAAGGTGTTACAGTGCCAGAAGCCAAAGTGTAATTAAAAAACCAGAAGTAAAATTCAATTTAGTAGTCCTACTTTAAAAGGGTCATTAATTTTTTTTTCTTTAACTTTTTTTCCCTCTAATCTTTTCTGACTACATGTTAAGTATGTAATTCTGAAATATTCCAGGAAGAACTTAAATCTAGTAGATGTTACAGAATTGTGTGTTAATGAAA
This sequence comes from Elanus axillaris, assembly GCA_026212715.1. Lineage (NCBI taxonomy): Eukaryota > Metazoa > Chordata > Aves > Accipitriformes > Accipitridae > Elanus > Elanus axillaris. The sequence goes on along the minus strand of JANZLQ010000022.1, from coordinate 27,149,671 downwards.
TTTGTGGTGTAAGTAATCCTTGGACAACTCAGATGAAAGCTGAGTATTCCCAGTTGGGCTGAATCTTCTATTAGTTTCTGGTGTTTACCTCACAGATGCATCGACTTAAGTTCTCTGAATTGTGCATGCTGTTAGGACAAGTGTGGATTGATGTGGTTAAATTGAAAGCTAAATTTGTGATTATCTAATTAATCTAACTTTCAGTTAAAGTATGGAGCCACCTTTATTTTCATTTCTTTTCACTGGCCGTTCTGTCTGCTTTGCATGAAACATCTATTTCCTAATCTGTTACCCCAAACATGTTTTGTCATATCACAAAACAGATGGGAATGTACTTTAAATGCAAAATCATGTCTAACAATGAACAGGATGCATACCTAAGCTTTCATATTCTGAATTTATTCAGTGTGTTATTTACAAGTGATTCTGTATTTGTCTTAAAAAGAATTATACTATTAATTTGTGCTAAGGTGGTTTGATGCCAGTTTGCAGTGTAACACATGCTTGTGACTTCCTCAAATTATCTGGCTTTGTAGCTCATACTAAAATTAAAGTTGAAAGGGACACATGTCATTTCCATAAAAATGAAAGTGATTATTCAGATTATAAAAACTACAGCTGTTTCAGCTGATGCCTTTATCATACAAATTAGGTATATTTTAACCTGGTTCAATTTTGAAATGAGATGTAATTTGGCATTTCAATTGGTTGGCGCTCTTTTTTTTTTTTTTAGTATCAGCATAACCTCAGCCATTCCAGTCTCCTGTATAAAGTCTTCATTTAGAGCTGATGAAGAAGTAAAGTTAGACTTCAGTTTGCTTCTTCTTAATGAGATATGCAGAGTTTATTCTTATGTACTACATAGTAATGTTGGAGGGAAATCACAAGGTGAATGCAGTGGATTGCTTCTTTAATCTCATTCCTGTCAGTCATTCATAAGGGACTTCAGCCTGTCCCTGGTCTCTTTTCATGTAGCAGTGTCTGATATAAATGTAATTGCTTTCCTGTGGCACAAAACTGATTGAGGATGACTGGTTCTTTCCTGGCTGCTCTGATCCAGCCATGGTCTCAGGGCAACAGGAGCTGGAGGAGGAACTGACCACAGTTCAAGGAATGGGCAGGCTGCAGCAGGCAAGAAGAAAAAGCAATCAGACCAGCAGGAAGCTTCAGGTGGGTTAAAAGAAATGAGTTTATTTTTACCTGTGTGTTAATAAAAATATGGAAAAAACTTTTATTTATATGGTGCTTTACAGTTAAAAACATTAACGGCTTAAGAACTTAGATTAGTTGTGTAGCTGAAATCTTGGATAAATTCAGTGATTGTCTTATGTAGCCAGAAGATGAGAAATTCCAATGGCATCACAGCCCTCTATTTACACTGAAAAATAATGAGCTTCTCTCTGGAGTAATTCACGTGCTTGAAGCTATGTCATGCTTAATACGTTAAGGCCATTTTTGGTTTAGATAGAATCTGTAGAAATATCTTTGTTGGTGGAGCTTTCCTGAATAATTAGTAAGTAGCGTCAGTTCATTCAGGTGTACTTCTAGGTAGTTGGTGCTATAACTCGCACGAAAAAATCATAATCTTTTTGTAAGAAGAATTAGGATGTTATTGTCACATTAACATACTGTTGGAAGAATAAATTTATGTTTAGTTAACTCCGATACTTTACCCTGAGATTCAGAGGACCCTATTAACTCTAGAAATCAGGGGACCAATTAAGGTATCCAAACATAGTTATCTGTTGGTCTTTCAGATGCCTGAGGGTGTCTTCAGAGGTCTGGCAGATACCATACCAAACCTGTGGGAGACTTGGCTTTTCTGGAAATAATAGCTGGAAGCTGGGCAGGTGACTAGTGTCTGGAGTGATCCCATATACCTATATTTAGGCACCTGAATCACTCCCTGAGTTTTAGGACTTCTAATTGAAACTATGCTTTTAATAACGGAATAGGTATTTTACCCTTGCTTCCTTTCTTCTTTAAATTAAACTTCATTCTCACGTTTTGTGCATAGGAAGAATACAGCTTTGATAGAAAACAATGCTTTCAAGAATTGAACGTCACCTTGGATAGCACCGATTCAGCTGAAGGAGAAAATATGGGAGGTTGGTGGCCAGAGTACACTTCACCTGATGCAGGTGTGATAGCGACTAGACAGTTTATTAAAGCATGCACAGCATCTGTATTTTGTGTCTATTTTTGTTTTCAAATTCAACTAACAACCCATTTGTGGTGTATTCTAATCTTTGTTGAATTTTTTTGGCTTGCGTTTTCTTCCTTTTCATTTTAAAGCATGTGCGTGCTGGATGAACTGCCTAGTTTTGGTTCAGAAGTAGAATATAAATATGACTAAACACTGGAACTGGTTGAGCCTTGGTGCCCATGAAATATCCAATGTGGCAAGATCATGTGTTTTTTAAGTTACAAGTCTTGTTGCTGTGAATGTGTTTCCAATCTATGTAACAGTTATGTTGCAGAACAACTGCATTCCCTTGCTGTGTGCTTTTAACTTAAAAATAAAATTCTTATTTTTTTAATGCAAATATTTTTATATCTGTCATAGAGGCTGCAAATATATCTTATTGTTAAAATGGAATAGACTCACTTGCAAATTTTGATACAGACCAGTTACTTTGTTTATTAATAAATGCTCAAGATCTGGTGGTGCAAGTACATGATTAACTTGTGATTAAAGTAACGTGAGCCACACTATTGACAGAGACACAATATTGTTTAGAATGTTTCTGCCAGATTCTCTTGAGTTCTTGAGCTATGCAACTTTATTTTGGTTTTTCAACAGTTAAGGGTACTTTTGCCATCTAATTTTTGGAAATGCAGGGCCTCAGGCATTTCCACTGGAAATGGTTGAGATCTGACTGTGCCCAACCCTAGTGCGAATTTTGAATTAAAAGCTGAAACCATTTCTAGACTTCAAGAATTTTAGTAGACCTTTCTTGAAATAATTTTTCTTCTTTGATTTAAGTAGGTTTACGGAGCGTGGTTGAAGAATTGGAATTGGAAAGAAATCAACTTCAGGAACAAATTCTTTTTCTAGAAGAGCGTTGTCAGGATTTGGAAGATAGATTACAGCTTCAAGGTAGAATGGAGGCTCTTCAGGTGAGCTTTTGTAAAACCTGATGATGTAAGAGAATAATTTTCTTCTCCTTATTCTTACAATCATAGCTAGCAAAATGTTTAAAGCCTGCTTTATACTTCATAATTATGTTGGCAGAGAGTGTACAGTATGCTCTGAAGTTGAAGCCTGTCATTTATATTCAGCAAAAGTAAAAGTCATCACACAGAGAAACTTTTCTGAAAGTAAGCTTTGTTATTTGTTTTAGAAATAGAGTAAAAGGCAACATGACTTTCATTGTTCTTTGTAGGGGGCCTTTGTCAGAAGGTCCAGAATTAGATTTTGTTGCTACTGGCGTAAGTCTCCCTCTTCTTACATCTCACATGTTTATTTTATATAAATGTTTCTCTGTGTGTATGTATATTATTATTTTTATATATACACACACATTTATAGAAAAGAAACTGTGTAAATATAGAAAGTAATTAATAAATTCATTTTTATTTATATATATGTACACAATGTAAACCCCAAATACTTATTTGATACATATTTATTTTGTAAAATTATTTAGTGAAGGCACCAAAAGGAATGGTAAAATAAATATTTATCAGCAAAGCTATTTTTAGGATTTCCTGATTGACAAGTTACTACGTTTGATAATTTGGAAACCTTGTTTTCACTAAATAACACAACTGATTTCTTACTCAAACTCCTTCAGGCCTTCTGCATTTTTCATAGTTCTTTACCTGTTAAGTTGCACATATATAGAAAAAATTAATGATTTTAAGGTGAAAGACAACTTTATATTAGTTATTACTGCAGAATCTTGTAACAAAGCCTTTCAATACAGGTAACGTTTGGTGTAGATGAAGAAGGGCAGCTATTGAGGGCGGTACAGGTGTGTTCTGCCTCCTCCAAAATCGTAGCTTATTGTTATTAGAGGTGACAAGTTTGCCATGTTTGTCATGTTTGCTGTTGATTCTGGATATGTGTTCTGCTTTTGGTTTTTGGTTGCTGTTGTCAGATTTTTTTTTGGTGGTTTTATTTTTGAGTTGGTGCAGTGGATCTGGCTAGATTAGGAGACTTGTACTGTGTTTAAAGAAAAAAACAACTGTGTGAATGAAGCTTGCTTCCTTTTCCTTTTCTCTATGATCCCCCATATACAGGTTTTTGCATTCCTTCAACCTGAAAAACTAGGCAAAAAAAATTTGCAAGTTTGATACTGTCTTCAAACCAATGAAGAAAGTATTTTTTCAAAGCAGTAGCTTCCCTTGTTAAGTAAGCTGCCTTAACACAGTATGAGTGTGTGTGTTGTTTGGGGTATAACAGCAATCATCCTGGAGTTCATGCTATCATAGCATTGCTGAAGGAGGTATTTCTGAAAGGTGGGTTACATCTATTTGAACTAATATCATGTCTGAACCTGTGATATTAGTGTTGTATTTTGCACTGATATCTGCTGAAGTACTAGAATAACAGTCTCATGCTACCGTGTAGGAGGTAAATCATGCTACTGTGCTTCAGGTAAATCTCCCGAAGAGTCAGATTTTCATGACTCCAGTTATCTCATGCTATTCTGGGTGTTTGTATGTGATAATGCTCTTCGTTATTGTTATGTTGCAGAATGAAAACGAACGTTTGCAAACTCAACTCACCCAATTACGCAACCAACAAATGCGAGATGTGGAAAAGCATCAAATTCTGATCGCTAGCTTGAATGAGCAGCTTAAAGGGTAAAATAAAGGTTCTTTACAACTCCATACAGGAATTTGCTGTTTAACCTTTAACCTTTGCTTTAACATTCAACTTCAAACATTTGAAACACAATTACTAGATCTCTGCTTCTGTTTGCAGTAATGTTATTTTTGTACTTGGCAGCTTAAATGGAAAGTCTAAAAATAATTACTCTTTTAGGAAAATAGTTTGGGGCTACTAAGTCTAGAAAGCTTAAAGCAAGCTTTGTTTCCAAAACGTCTAAATATGTATTTTTTTCGTAGACTAAGTGACAGAAATAGCTTCCTTGAAAATTCACTTGGAGAAAAAGAACAAAAACTCTTGAGCATGACAGAAAAACTGGAACAAATTGAAACTTTGAGAAAACTGCTTGAAGAAAAGGATCTTCTGAACAAAGAGCTTGGTGATAAGTTCATGCATACTGAGCAAAAAGTAAGTTAAAGTTATTGTTAAATAGTATATAATTTATTAGAACTGGCGAGCATTAGCCATAACTTTCTATTTGTGTCTCGGCAACAATATTGCTGTTTTCCCTATCTGAAGGTTTTTGTTCTGTTTCTTTACAGTTTTGTTCACTTCATGTAATTGCTTTGCTTTAAGTTGTGTGTAAGGATTTCTTAGACCCAACACAGAACTTTGTGTGAAAGTATTTATGTTTTGTTGTGGTGATAAGTTATCCTTGTTTATTATTTTCAAAGTATAAACTCTAGTGTGGTGTAAATTCAGTATTACAACTCTAACATCACAGTTTTAATATAATTCTATATATTTCTATCACACTGACTTTTATTTTTAATACTAAGCTGAATGAAGTATTAAAGAAATGCAGCGCGTATGAAGTGGAGAACACTGAGCAGAAAACAGTCATCAGTGATCTAACAGAAAAAGTTGCTACACTGAAGGAAAAGGTAACTCATTAAAATAAAGTAAGAGAAGAAATTTTATGTTCTTTTGACATGGCCCCATTTAAATGTCAGCAAAATAACAGCATCAGCTGCTTAAAATTTCATACACTAAACTTCCCGTATGCTAAACCAATCTAAAGAGTAACATGGCTATCTTGTGACTATACAGTTGGGTACAGATTGATGACCACAGATAATCATTCTACCTATGGACTGTAACTTCCATTCTCCCTCTAATGTATGTTTGAATTGTTCTTGTAACGTTATTTTCTTGATGTTTAGACTTTGAAACAAGATGGCGTGGTAGAGTCGATGCAGCTGGATCTGGACCAGACAAATGAAGAGCTTGACAAATTGAATACCAGCCATTTAGAGGAAAGATCTCAACTTATTCAAGATCTCCAGAAACGTGAAAGAGAAATTGATAATCTTAAAGAAGCAATGGCAGAAAAAGATAGGGAGATGTCTGTCTTGTCTTTGAATATGACAGAATATTCTGAACAGGTTATTATCCTGAAGCATCAAGTGCAATGCAAAGAGGAGGAAATACGAGGGCTGGAAGAGGCTTTATCAAAGGCTGAAAGGGAAACTCATTTACTGAAAGAAGTACAAACAGCTGATGTAAGAGATGCAAGCAAGAAGATATCTGTCCTTTCTGAGCAGAGTAATACGATGAGACTAGAGCTTGAAAGAGTCAGAGTTGAGAATGAAGCTAAAACCAAAGAAAACGAGGAATTAATAAGACAAAGCAGTGAGAACAGCATTACAATTAAGCACCTCCATTCTGAAATCAAGGCCAACAATGCCGCATACCGTAACAGACTTGCCGAGTGTGAGTCACAAATTACTTTGCTGAAAGAACAAATAAGTAAATCATCTGAAAAGCTACAAGAAACTGAGGATAAACAAAGAAAAGAAACTGAATGTTTGAAATCTCAGCTTGAGGAAAACAATACTCTAAAGGAAAAATGGAACAGTTTGCTTAAAGAGAAAGAGAGTAAGGCACAGACACTTGAAAACGAGTTAAAATCAATTAAAGATTCATACAACAAACTGGTTTTGGAAAATGCTAAAAAAGATGAAGAGTTGGCTGAGTTATCTAGGAAGCTTATAGAACATACTGAACATCAGGACACAATTAAAAAAGAATTACAGGAGAAGCAAGAGTTCATTATTTCATTAGAGCAGAAGCTTGGGGTTTTGGAGCAGCAAAATGAAGAGACTAAACTTAAATTAACTGGAGACCTGAAAGCCAAAGAGACATGTTGCAATGAACTTAATAACCAATTAGATGAAATACATAAACAAATTAAGAAAATGGAAATAGAGACACGGGAGAAAGCTTCAGCTAATAAGCAGTTGCATGCGGATCTTGAAGGCAAAGAAGTAAAATTGGCAGAGCAAATAAAAGCAAATGAATATCTGAAAAAAAGTATAGATATAGTGGAAAAAGAGAAGGAACAGCTAATCAGTGAAAATGAGAATTTGTCCAAACTCCTGGATGTAAGAGAGTGTGAACTGTTAAAGAAGATCCAGGCTGTGGCAGAAATAGAGAATAAGTTATCTGCTAGCACTGCTGAGTACGAAAAAACTGTTTCAGTACTAAATTGTGATAAGAACACTCTGGCAAAAGAGATTGAACAGCTTTCAATACTTGCCGAGCAAAAAGAAAATTCAGTTGCAGAACAGCTGCAGGAGAAAACAGAGGAATGTAATTTGCTAGCTGATCAGTTGTTTGAAAGCAAGGAACAGACACAACAGTTGCATGAACAAATGCAATCACTTCTCATTCAGCTGAAGGATACTAGAGACAAAGAAATAAATAAAGAAGAAATGTTAAATAATAAGTTATCTGAATGCAGTAGCCTAATCCAAGAGCTCAGCCATAGTAAGGAAAAGAATTTACTACTGCAGGACCAAATTCAAAGCATAACTGTGGATTTTGAAACTGTGAACAGGTCTCTAGAAGAGAAAATCCTTCAAAATTATTTGTTATGTAAGGAAATGGAAGAGACTAAGCTTTCTGTTGTAGAGTTGCAGGATGAAATTAAAAATCTTAAAGATGAAAAAACAGAGTTATCTCGGTTGGTAGAGGAAAGAGACCTGACTGTAAAAAGTCAGGGTTCAGAACTTGAGAAGTTTCATAGGCAAATTTGTGAAAAAATGGAAGAAAGCACAGTGTTAAATAATCAGCTACAGCTATTAAGCAAAGAAGTGGATGTGCTTAGGCATGAAAAGGAGGACTTTTCAAGCTTATTGAGTGAGAAGTCACGTGAATGTGAGTTTTTTCAGTCACAGTTGGTACAGCAGCAGTCTGAAATTACTTCAGCAAGGCAACAAGCACATACAGCAGCTCTAGAAAATGAAAAATTGAAAGTAGACATTGAAACAGTTAATGTTACTGTAATGAAAAAATCGGATGAAGTAGCTGCTTTAACTTCACACTTGTCCCAACAAAGTCATAATATTTTAGCTCTGAAGGACCAAATTGATGGCCTGCTGATTGAAAAAGAAAACTTAAAAACTGTTTTGGAAAAAAAAGAAGCTCTCCTTTCTGAAAAGGAAGCTTTGATTCAGCAAATGAAAGACAGTAAAATGGCAGGAGAAGGACAATATATGCAAATCATTTCAGGTCTGCAAAACCAAATACAAGGCCTAGGTTTTGAAACCAGCCAGCTTAGACACACAATGCAGGAAAAAGAAAATGAATTTAAGAGGCAAGCCCAAGAATTAAAGTTACTAAAAGATAAATCTGAAGAATCTGATGTACTGAGGGTTCAACTGTCTGAGAATATGGAGGTTATTTCTGACCTTCAATATCAGCTTAGAAACATGACAGAGAAATCATCCCAGTTGAATGATTCAATTATGCAGAAGGATGAATCTTTAAAGCAAAAGTTAGATGAATACATTAGTTTAAAAGCACAGCTTTCTGAGGTACAGGAATCTTCTGTTTTGCAGGAGAAACAGTTAGAGCTTTTGGTCTCTGAAGCAGAACAATTAAAAGTACTCGTTTCAGAAAAAGAATTAACCATAAGCAATATTTCATTATTCAGTGAGAATTTAAAGACACAACTTGAAGAGAAAGAGAATGAATGTGAGGTCTTAAAGAAACAGGTGGTAGAGCTGGAGGAAGTGAAAGTGAATTTACAAAAAGAAATACAACATCAGAAGAATGTAATAATTGAGATGGACCAGTCTTTATCAGAAAAGGAATCATCTCTTAGGGAAAATAAAAGTCTCCTCAAAACTCTGAAGGAGAAAGCAAGGAAAGATGAAGAGAAGACAAATTTAATTTCTCAACTCCAAAGTCATGTGCATGAACTAACACAAGAACTACAAAAATCTAAAGAGCTAGTCCATGAGAAAGAAAATGCCTTTTTATCTCTTCAGGACAAAATTGAAGCACAGTATGAAATAGGAACTGAGTTGAATGCAGCTCTTGGAAAAAAAGAGGAAGTTATTGCTGGACTGCTTAATTCTTTAAAGGAGAAAGATACCAGTATTCAGTTGGCAGATGGCAAGGTTAATGTTCTTTCTAGTGAGATTGAGGTTCTCAGAGAAAAATTAGAGAAAAGTGGTACAGCTGTGAAAAACCTTACTAATGAATTTCAAGAAAAAAATGAGAAGCTTGATATTCATCAGAAGAAAATTGATTCTTTGACTGTTGAACTTGACTCTCTTAAAAACGAACACCAAAAAGCACTGGACCAAATAAGTACATGGGAAGAAGAACTACAGCAAAAAGAACTGGCTGTGGAGTCTTTGCGTGTGAAGTGCACTGAACAGGCAGATAACATAGCATGTTTGAAGTTAGAGTTGAACAATGTAAATTCCAAATCATCTCAAGACTGCCATGAGAATGCACTTTTAATAAGTAGTCTGCAGTGTCAGGTAGAGTCTTTAGAGAAAGAAAAAAATCTGTTACAAGAAGAAGCTGATAAACTGATGGCTGAAAACACACAACTTACTGCATCTCAACATCAGTTGCAAAAGAAATTGGAAGAACTTCAAGAAATCAATGAAAAACTAGAAACCAGTGAGAATTATTCAAGAATGCAGATAGATGCTGTCAAACTGCAGATGAAGACTGAAAAAGACAAGTTACAGATGCAGGTTAGTGTGAAGGGTGAAGAACTTTCTAAATTAGAACTTAAATTTGAAACTCTAGAGCAAAGTCTACTTGAGTCAGAAAACAAATGGGTGACAGAACTTGATAGGGCAACTTTACAAAATAATAATCTTACTGAGCAATTGAGCAGTTTAGAAAGTGAAATGAAATCAAAGGATAGCAAAATCCAGTCTCTGCAGCAGGAGCTGGATCTCATGAAAGAGGAATTAACTCAGAGCTTATCTCTATTACTTAGTAGTAGGCTTTTATGTAAAGAAAAGGTGGCACAGACTTCAGATTCTGAACTGCAGCTATCTGATAGTAAAATTCAGTTGGAAAAATTCTCCACTCTGGTAGCCACTATTTTGAGCAAAGAAACAGAAGGAGAACAATTGCAACTGGTGCTTTTAGAAAAACAGAAAGAAATAGAGATCATGAAAGATGAATTGAAAAGTATGCAGTCACTTGAGAAGCAGAAGGAGTTGCTGCATAATGAGATTGAAAACATGAAGGGCAAATGCAAATCTGAAATTGAATGTCTGACAGAAGAAATGGTCACAGTCAAGGAAACCTTATGTAAACGGCAGTCTCTCTTGCAAGAAAGGGAAGAGTCTTTTGCAGAAATAAATAAGCAGGTTGAATTTCTTCAAGACAAGTTAAATAAATCAGAAGAAATGGTAAGAAACAGTCAAGAAAAACTGCACATTGAAGGTGAAAAAGTAGCAAGACTCCTTGAAGAAATGGGGAAGAAAGATCAACTCATTGAAAACTTAACTTCCCAAGTAAATCAGCAGAAGGATTTAATTTCTGGTCTAAGCCAGCAACTGAAAGAAAAGGACTGTTCTGTTACCCAGGTCATGGAATCATTGTCTAATGAAATGCTGAATTTTTCTGAGGAGAGGAATACATTAAATACCAAACTGCAAGACCTTGAAGCTGTTCATAATAGTTCTGTAGGAGAACTAGACCGAGTATTGCAGGAACTTGAGGATTGTAAGAAAGAACTGGAACACAGTCAGGTTACATTAAGGAGTAGAGAAGCTGTGTTTAAAGATTTAATGAATGAAAAAGAGGAGATGCAGTTTAATCTTGAGAAAATGGGCAAGGAAAAAGACAATCTGAAAAAGAAACTTCAAGCAGCATTGATAATAAGAAGAGATCTAATGCAAAAAGTTGGAAAACTAGAAAAAAGTGGACAGGAAGAAATAGAAAAAGAGCACAAAAAAGCAGAGGAGTTGTTGAATAAAGTTAATGAGTTAACAGACAAGCTGAAACTAACTGAAGTACAAAATAAAGATTTTGAGTCTCATATTGGAACTTTGAAGCAACAACTTCTAGAAAAAGATGCCAAAATAAATGATTTGACTGAAATTTTGTCTGCAAAAGCCTCTTACTTAGAGGAACTTCAGGACAACATTGCAGAACGAAATGATGTCATTGCTGAAAAACAAAATATATGTGAGCAGAACCTGAAATCTTTAGAGGAAAAGGACTGCATGCTTGCTCATATGCAATCTGTGGTTGATGAAAATGCAAGCGCATATGAAGAGGAACGTTCTCAGCTGCTCTTAGCTCTTGAAAAGTTGAAGTCTGAAGTTAAGAAGAAGGAAGAATTGTTGAAAAATTCCAGTTCAGAAGAGCCTGATTTAAGTGCTGGGGACAGGAAGAACTGTCTGGACCCCAACAATGACATTAATGTCATCAATCAATTAAAAAAAGAAAAAGAAGCCTTGGAGAGGGAACTTTTGGTGATGAAAGAAGATATAAAAAATTTTCAGAAAGAAAGGGAAGAGCACACTAAACTTGCAGCAGATTTTGATGAACAAAAAATGCACCTTGAGAATCTCAAACAAGAACATAAAGCACTCTGGGAAGTTCTTCAAACAAAATGTAAAGAACTTGACTTTAATCAGTTAGAAGAGTGCCCTCTGGGGAAAGAGCTGGCTTCACCTAAGGCAGTGCTAAGAGAAGAAGCACCTGACCTAAGGAATTTGGAATCGGACAAACCAAGAAGCAAGGTTCAGGTTGCATCCTTAAAAGAGTCAGAAAACGTTATCACTTCAGTGGCAAGTAAAGACACTGAGTTAAAAGAACTAAGAAGTAATTATGCAAAACTTCAGGAGGAAAGAGAAATGTTAAAGAAAGAGTTGAGAAAAATACCAGTTAAATTTGGAGATGAAAGAGAAGAAACAGTTAACTTAAACTCTTTGAGACAGCAGGAGCAGTACCAAGAGCAATATAATGGCAGCTTGTTGGAAGACATAAAGCAGCTACAGAAAAAGCTGAAAGTGTATGAGGCTGAAGCTATAGAGATTAAGACAGCACTTGAACATGTGAATAATGATAAAGAAGCACTTATTAAAAAAAGTGAAGAGGATTACAAGATGAACCAGGAGAAACTGCAGAGATTGAGAACTGAAACTGAGAAGGAGATTGCAGAAAAGAATGAGGAAATAGAAGCATTGCGTTGTTCACTTATGGATTTCAAAGATAAACTTGATCTGGAAAAGGAATTACTAAACAAAGCCATAAAGGAGGGTGAAGATGAAGCCCACCATTACAAAACAGCATTTGAAGAAACAAAGAGTGAAAAAGAGAAACTTTTCAGTTGTTTAGAAAAGTCCAATTTGGAACTAATTAATATGCAAAAGGAGGTAAAACATTTCAGTGAAGAAAACAAAAAACTGCTGACAGAGCTATGTGTGCTACGTGAGAAGGCTGAGATGAGTAGACCTGTGGGGTCATGCAAAGAGCTTAAGGAAGAAAATGATACTGAAAAAGAATTGGGAGAGGTTTTTTCAGAAAGTAATTTCCTTCAAGAAAAGTTGCAAGATAAAGGCACCTGTTTTCAACTATCAGAGACTAGTTACTCTGGGAAAACTAAACTGAGAGAAACAACAGAATGTCAAATTCTGAAACAAATGCTAATGATTGAAGAGCCACTGGCAAAATCTGCAAATGTTAATGATTCTAAACTACAGGAGCAAAGAACTATAGCAGAAAGGAAGTCCAGAGATCACCTTCAAAGAAAATTACAGGCAGCTTTAATATCACGTAAAGAAGCCCTGAGAGAAAATAAATGTCTAAAAGACCAGATTGATAAGCTGATGTTGGAAAGAGAAGAACTCATGAACAAGACAGGGATGCTTGAACACTTGTTAGAGCTTGGTAGAGAAAAACAAAGTTCAAGTACTGTTTCTCCATTGTCTGAAGAGGAGAGCCTTGTTTCTGAAAATGCTAGACTGTTGACTGAAAATGAGAACCTCACCGCAGCATGTGAAAGTCTTAAATCGACCATGGAGACTATAGTTCAGGAAAAAGAGGCCTTTTCTTTCCAACTAACTACTTTAAAAGATTCTCAGACAGTTGAATTAACAGGATGGAAGGCTAAACATAGTGAATTAAAGCAGGAGTACGAATCACTTCTTCAGGCGTATGAGAATATCAGTAGTAAAATAGCAGATATGAGGCAAGTTATTGATCTCAGTAGAAAAGAGAAGCAAGAGGCTATTCAAAGACTCAGGGAAGGAGAATCTGAGAAAGAGGCTCTTGAGAAGCATTTACAAAAACTCATTGATGAAAATGAGGTTATTAAGAATCAACTGAAACAACTCAGTGAATCCAAGAAAATGGAAGTTGATGAATTACAAAGTAAAGCAGAAAGGCAGATACGTGAGCAGGAGGCAAGGATGCAAGAACACCAGGATCATCTTCATGAACTGACTGAACAGAATCATCAGCTCATGGAGGAGAATGAGCAGCTGAAACAAACTTCTGAAAATTTAAAGCAGGCTTTAGAGAAAATTCAGAATGAAAATGATACCCTTCATAACAACATCACTGTAACTAAAGCAGCTTTGGGAGAGCTCCAAGTTCAAATGGAGGTGTACCAAAATGATATGCAATCTAAAATAAATGATGCATTACATGAGAATGAATCATTGTTAAAGGACATTAATGTGTTAAAGGATAAACTCTCTGAAAAAGAACAAAATGTGCTTGTCTTAGAACAAGAAAGAAAATTGATTTCAGAAAAAGTGAAAGAAGCTGAAAAATCTTTGGACCATAAAAATCATTGTCTAACAAAGTTGAGTATAGAATGTAAAAGTCTTACACAAGAAATTGTTAGTCTAAATGAAAAAGTTAAGATTTTAGAGGATGATAAATGTCTGTTACAGGAAGAATTAGAAAATGCACAAGAAAGCTCTTACAAAGTAAAGAATGAGAGAGAATTTCTTGAGACAGAATTGCTTAATCACGTTAAAAAAGTTGATCATCTTACTGATAGAATGAAATCAGCACAGGTACAGAATAACTTGCTGTTACAGCAGCTGGAAGAATTAAAGGCAGAAAAATGTAATGTGATTAGAGAAAAAGAAGAAGAGCAGTTATATCTTGTAAAAATGTTTGAGGAGAAGGTGAAAAGTGCTCAGAGGGATAATAATGGAAGTAAAAACAAAACGAAAGAATTGCAAGAACTCTTAAAGGAGAAACAGCAGGAGATCAACCATTTGCAAAAGGATTCTATAAAGTTCCAGGAGCTGATCCTGGATTTGGAAAGATCTGTGAAACTGTCACAGACAAAAAGTGAAAAATTCGAAAAGGACTTAAGTAATACATTAGAAAAGCTTGCGAAGTCAGATGAAGAAATATATCATCTCAAGGGAGAGCTTTCTTCACAGATGAACCTGTTGGATCAGTCAAAGAATGAAGTGGACAGACTTACAGATGAGAATTTAAACTGGAGAAAAGAACTTAAGAAGAAAGAAGACGAACTACAAACTCAAAAGAGAGAATATGAGAGAGAATTGGAATTTAATCTTCAACAATTAAAACTGGTTCATAAAAGAGAATTTTTTAAGCTCCAGGAACGACACAGTGCCCTTGAGAGAGAAAAAGACAGGGCAATTAGTGAGATTCATGGTTTGCAAGAGGAAGTTAGCGTTAAGGACTCTCAAAACAAGAAACTTCAAGCAGATTTGAATGCAGCTTTGGCACGATTAGCTGCTTTTACGAAGTGTATGTCCTCTCTTCAGGATGACCGGGACAGGGTAATCACTGAAATGAAATCCTGGGAAGTGCAGTTCAAAGAGGCCATCCAAAATAAAGAGAAACAGATAGAAGACAGTAATAGAAGAATAATGTCTTTACAAGATGAATTGAAAGACAAAATTACTCAGATTCAAGAAATGAGTATCAAACATTCTGTGGTAGAGGAAACAAAGGACGAACTGTATTTGAGGCAAAAATCTGTTGATATACAATGCTACGAAGAGCTCTGCAGAATAAAGGAAGAAAATACGGCTTTTTTTAACAGGCAGCAAGAATTGGAAAGTGTTCTTCAGTCCAAAGAAGCAGCTTTGCAAGCACTCCTTAAAGAAAATAATTCTCTTAATCATCTCATAGAGAATAGTAAAAGTGCAGGAAGAGAGATAAAAGCTCTGGAAAGTAATTTTACAAGACAGGAACAAGAATTGCAACAGCTTGTAGCTGAGAAGGAAAAAATTAATGCTGAGTTGCAAAAGCAGATTACCATTTCTGAGCAAATGAAGATCATGCTAAATAATAAAGACAAAGAAATTTCTTTACTCATGTCTTCAAAAGGCGATGAAATTTCTGACTATCTGATTCAGGTACAGACTCAGCATAGAAAACAAATCAAGGAGTATGAACTTCAGTTAAGGTCTTTGCAGGTAGAGAGACAACAATCTGAGGAGGCTTGTCAAAGGATGGAAAATGAATTGAGAGATCTCCAGATGAGAGCAGACAAAGCAGGTCAAGATAAGGCTACAATTGCCAGTGAAATAGATGCCTTTAAAAAATCAATGTCATCTCTTCAGAATGATCGGGATGATCTTTTTTCTAAATACAAAGAGCTGGAACATCTTCACCAAGATGTCTTAAATCAGCGGGACAGTCTTATAGTTGGCAATGCAAGTGAGAATAATGCTTTGAAACAAGAATTAAGGATACTTCTCAATCAGATAGATGATCTTCATTCTGAAAATGCAATGCTAAGTGCGCAGCTGATAAAGTACAGGGAAGATCTTAACCAAGTTTTATCTCTGAAAGACCATCAGCTGAAAGACTTACTTAAGCAGAAATTGGATTGTATTAAAAGCCTTGAACAGGAAAAATATGATCTTCAAAAACAAATAAAAGAAATGCGACTTTCCAATGAACTGCAAAAGGATACTGCTGTATCTTTGGAATGTGAAAATAAAAAATTAGTGTCTAAAGTAAACGATTTAGAATCTTTAATTGCATCATTAAACAAAGAGAAACTCGTTTCTGAATCTGGAGAGAAACTGCTAACTAGTGATGGTGTTCAGAAAAAAGAATGTGTATCAGATGGACAGTATGGAGAAAATCTTCAGAAGAAGATTCAAGAACTCCAGAAATCAAGAGGCAGAAATAATAAGGATGCAGATGAGGGACACAGTAAGACTCTTTTGACACTTGAACATGGAGATGAACCTGATGCTTTTGCAGAGAAGATGTTATTAGAAGTTCAGTCTCAAAATAGTGAGCTGAGGTCCCAAACTGAGGCCTTTGGGAAAGCAATGACTGCTCTACAAAATGATAGAGATAGGATAATAGAGGACTTAAAGGTACTTGAGAGCAAATACACATCTGAACTCAAGACTGAAAAAAAGAAAAGAGATGAACTTGAAGCTGAATTGGATGGCTTTAAATCACATCTTATCAATATGCTCAAAGAAAATTCTCTTATGAATCAGGCTATTTTTGATGCTGCAGATAAGGTTACACTTGATCAGATTGCTGATGAAATTGAAAATCTCTGTAGGACGTTAGTCAGTCAAGAGATGGAGGTTAGCAGGCTCTCATCTGAGTGTGGGAGTTACGTTCACCAGATTGAAGCGTTTTCCAAGGCTATGGCCAGTCTTCAGGACGACCGAGACAAATTGCTGCAGGAACTCAGCAATCAGAAGGTAACTTCTGAAACAAGACAGGGCATAGCTTCATTTCCAATTGGTTGCAACAGCATCAATGAGATAAATTCTTTTAAAAGTAATTTGGATATGCCTCAGAACGATAGGGACAGATTGGTAAGTTTTAATTAGCTACATCACTTGGTAATTCTTCTCTTTATGCAGAGAATGCTTAGAGACTTTATGGATTCTGAAGTTGAACTTTGTAAATTATGTGAGTGCTAAGAAAACAATGTGTGACTACAGGAGGTGTGCTTAGAATTTTGGGAGTTTAGGTAATTATGGCGTTAAACAGGAGCAAATGGGGAAAAAACATTATTTTGTAATTAGAAGTCTAGCACTAATAAAACTTCAACTATATAGTTTTCATTCCAGTTCACTAATCACATTTATTAAACGTAGGCTAAAGAAGGAGCCAACCTTGCAGCTGTTGAAATATCAAAACTGAAGACCAAGGTTGATGATTTGGAGAAGGCATTGCATCAGACAAAAGCCTTCCAAGCAGAAACTGAGAGAGAGATTGCATCGTACCAGAATGAGCTTGCTGGATTAAGGTATAAACGTTAAAATTAAATAGTACATGTGGCTCTTGTTTATTCTTCAGGGCTTCACAACCTGACGTAAAACTGACACGAAACCAAAATTATGGTTAGTGTAGCAGGAAGAAGGATAAGAATATTTCTGTAATGCGCGAAATCAACTTCTGCAGTGTTGCCTTTGTTTGTGGTTATCCTTCTGTCTTTATGTAATGGACTCTTGGTTTATGTGAAGCTTCAAACAGTCTTAATTGAATGTTTTATGTTCTGTTGGTGACTTGGAACTACCATTTAAGAATCTTATTTCAGTGCTTGGTGTCCATACGCTCTTCTTAGAGTAATGACTGACCTGGCTGAAGATTTCCCCCTCCGGTCTCTTTTTTTTTTTTAAAAGATGTCTGAGGTGTTTCATATTTGGCCCAACTACATATTGATATTTAAGTTAACTTCACATTTGAGCATGAATTTTGTAGATTCAAGAGTCCACTTCAGCACTGTTCACATCTTGCATTATTTGTGATGAATGAATAATGGGACATCTTGGGCCTAGTTCTGTGAATGCATCCTAAGGTCTGCTTCAAAGAAGGCAGCAGGCATTTTTAAGTGGCACTCAGTGGAGGTAGGTCAAGGTTTGGTCATCTTAGACTGCTGTTCTCATTCAGGCTTTTCAACTTATGCAGATGATTGAAGCATGAAAGCATGCTATGATCGGTTCAGTGAAGATAATTTTGTTTGAATTTAAGGCCAGTAGGCAGTAACCTAGTGCCTCACTGCATTTTATTGTGTGTAGTGCAATTTCTAGATCTCTACTTAAAATCTGTGTAAGATCATATCTGTTTAATACCAGAAGCTTTTGGGGGATGGAGTGTAGATCAGAAGGCCAGCCCCACATTTATCTTTGCAAATGTGAGAAAGTTGGCATGAAATATTCAAACCTCATTCTAACGTGTAGACTTAACCGGTGAACAGTGTGAGTAGTCTTTCCATTTTTTTCCCCCAAACTTTAAAACCAGAAATTGAGTTCAAAAGGATTTAAATTACTTTTACGCCCTTTGTGGTATTGCCTGTGTGTGACAGCAGTGTCTGGAGATGTGGCATATTTGTTTATTTCAGTCTTCTTTGTCTAGGGTATTCCTTTTCAAACTTGTGTACTTGCAATAGGTAGACTGGCTATCGTGAGCAGTGCTCTACACAACTGCGACCTAGAGTTGCTTTGCTGCGCAACCTTATTCTTTAGGTAACTGAAGTATTTTTTGCGTTAACAGATGTTAGTACTTTTACAGCCAGTGAACTTCTCTCGTTTCCAAGCCAAGGAAGCAAATGTGATGTTATCACTTTCCAGGCTTTATTTTCTGATTTTTATTTTGCTTTTTTTTAGCAGATGTCTTTAGACTGAAGTATGTATTGAGAATGTTCATCTAGTGCTCCGTATTTACATGTAACTGTTTAAAACTTATCATTATTTATTTCAGAAATAACAGTAAGTACAGTTTTATGCTTTTCATTGACTTGTATGTTGTATGTCATCATTTAACGTCGAGTCTAATAATGTTTTATGTTCAGAATGGAAAAAAACCTCCTCCTCTCAGAGTCCCAGGCACTGCGAAATCAATGTCAAATCACAGTTGCTGAGAAAGACCAACAAATTGCAGAACTACAGAAGCTGCAACAAGACATGATTGTTAAGAAATCAGTCTCCGCTGGCAGCAATTACCCAGTCAAGGTAAAGAAATGAAATGTAGGAGGAAGCACAAATCTACTTCCATTGGTTTATTGTATTAAATTTGCAGCTTGCTTCTGAAAAGAGAACTATACAGTGTATGGTAGTGAATTATGGAAGGCTGAATGCATCACCTGTATGTCAGGGTGCCTGGGGTCAAATTAGCAAGTTACAACTATTCCAAGCACATGAGCTGCATGAGTTGCAATGGTTAAACCCACTTTTTAATGGAGTCTGCTATGTTGATCAACTTCTTTTAAAGAAGAAAAATCATGAGTTTATGTTATGTTGATAAAGTAACAGAGGAAACTTGCTGATGTGGTGTATTTTAATCGTTAAAAACATAGAAAGCACCTTCATAAAGAAATTAAATAGTTGTGAAGCAAAAGGTGAAGGTTATGAACCAATAAAGGCTGCTGATTCTTAGTCAAAAAGGAGTAACAATTTGCTGAGGTTACATTGTAAGTTACTTGTTTGTTGCTGAGTTGCTAATGTTAGTAAATTACTTCAGTAATCTTACAAATTACTGCTTTAGGTTAGTTAAAACCAGAATATAGGACAAAAGTTAAGCAAACAAAAAAAAAAAAAAATGGCTGAAATGTTCAACAGCAGAATGGGTGCTGATAAATAGAGACATTTACTGGAGAGGGAAAAAAGAACCAGTGCAATTTACAGGTTTCTTAGTTAATTCTTTCAAATCAAGAAGAGGGAAGGGAACTTTCAGGCAACTCAAGGAGGAATTCTTCTCTTGTAGGAGCAGAGTTAAAATGTTATGTCTGTAAGTGGGAATATGATTCTGGCTTCCTGTGACAATTTTGTATCTACCATGAGTCTTTTACTGTTTACACTGTTACAACACCAATGTCATTACTTGTTACTATAGCACTTGTTCAAAAGAGAATAGGATGCTGTACTATTACTTGTGGGATGCCAACAATGTACTTATTGTCATAGAGTCCTTGCATGCCAATTCACTTAATCACTTGGCAGGCAGCCTGTACTACAGCTGTGTTCTACCTATTTCTTTTTCTTTTAATAGGTAATACCAAGTTGGATCTGTCTTCCCCAGTTCAGTGATTATTACACTAAGTATAGAAGCATCATAATTTTTTGAGACATTAACCTTCTATTAAAATCCAGTTTTAGAATTGGCTACCTGATGCAAATATTACTGGGGGAACAGATAGACAAGATGACTTGCATATATCTTATTTTTAGAAAACCAGTCTAAATAAGTTATTTGGATGATGAAGAAATGGTAGGAAAAGTGGCACAGAAAACATAATTCTTCTGTGCAAATAATTTGTAATACACTTCACCTCAGCTTCACCGAACTATTGCATTGTGATGCAAAAAATAATTTTCAAAGGAGGGAGGCTGGAAGCATTATATAGAAGAACTTCTAAGAAGAAAATTCAGTAAAGATGGGATTGTTAACATTGAGAAGGAAATAAATGAGAGGAAAAAACCCCCAATGGAATAGTACTGTGGGATGTAAGTGAAATGGGAATCTACACTCTCACTTCTTATAGACCCAGGATAGGGGACATTTCAGTTACAAATACAAAACTAGTAAAAGGATATGCTCTTTCATGTAATGTGAACATTTTCGCAGTTATTACAGCTCAACCCATTATCAGGGACATAGTTTTTAAGAGGATCAAAAAAGAACTTGGTAGTTTACATTGACAACAGTTTTCAGAATTTGTATACTTGTTGCTGACAAAGTTTTAAGGTCTGATAAAGTTCATTCTTCAGAGCATAAATCAATCTCTAATTACTGTAGATTAGGACCTAACTGGGGGGGGAGAAGGGAGAGATGTGTTCTTGCCCTTCCCCTGAAGCAGCTGGACTTGGCTTCTGCCAGGAAGAAAACCCTAGATTTAGAAGGGCAACAGCTGAGACCCAGTCTGGCAATTGCTGTCTGCTTTTGTAAACCATCATTAAAGGTTCAAGGAAAGTGTTATTTTAGAATAATATTCTTACTTGCCCTTTCTGTGCCAAAGGAAGTAAACAGTCTTCCTTTTAATTCATTAAAAACATTTTAGTTGGTCAAGTTTGTGTCTCGTGCTGTTCATTTTCTGTGATTAAAATCACAAATAAAAGCTATTGAACAGCAGTGTCTGTTGGGTTATGGAATATTTTAAGTGGTAGAAATTTTTATTTCACAATTGTATAGGAAAATAGATTTCATAAAACGTTAGAGATGGCACACTTCTTTCCATTATTAGAGACTAACGTCAAAATGTCGACCTGCCAGAGATGAAGAAGGCCAAAGCTGTGAATCAGTGAGAAAGTTGGGTGCGGGGCTTTTTTTTTTTTCCCCGTCCCAAAATGGATGTTTGGCTTTAAATTTGTATTTACAAAATAGCTATTCTTCTATAAGTTATGAATACCATACATTATGAGTTTGAAAATGATTTTTGAAAGGTGTTTTATATTCATCTGGCTTTTTCTAATTTTTCCCTTTTTTTGTTTGTGCTTCACACTATTTACAAATTAAAAATTAAGTTGAATTGCATTTTCATGGTAATATTTTAATTTTTTTAATTTAAGTATTTAGATTGAAATCAGTAAGTAGAAGATTTTTTTTATATATATATAAAGCCTCTTGTAAATGTGGTATTAACTTGTGAGAAGGAAATGTTCTTATGAAAAGGAAATTACTATGTAGTCCATATGTATATTTAGTGTTGGAGTTGTGTATTAGAGAACTCCTATACTGCTTACCCTGAATACACTAATACTTTTTTAAGGTTTTAGAAACTGCCTCCCTTGCTGGAAGTGCAGACACGCTGGAGGAAATCAAACATGTCTTAGCTGAGAAGAATCAGCTTCAACATGAACTGCAGCGCTGTCTTCAGGAGATGCATCAGAAGGATCTGCATTTTCAGCAGATTAATTCAAAGGTAACTTAGAACAACAGCTGTAATCCTAAACAGCTCATGCGAATCTGAGCTGGTATCAACATAGAAATACTGCTAAATTAGCGGTGTCTTGGATAATTGAAAGTCAGAGTGCTTTTAAACTTAGATTCTTCAAAACAGCCCTGTTGGCTCGGACTAGAAATTGCAAACTAAATGTCAGTATTATTTTTCTGTCAGGCTTTCCTGACTTGTTATTTGAATGAGAGGGGTTTATTTACATCTACATTCTGAAGAGATTGATGAGACACTGCTGAACTTCTACTCAAAATATTTTTCATTATGGACAGAAACAGATGTTTGTCTTAGCTGAAACAAGATTTTAGCTATCTCATACCAAATTTTAAATACCTCAAAAATGTTGCCTTTACAATTTCTTGATGAACCCTTTTGTGGCTGTTAAGATGGTAAGTGTGTGTGTGTGTGTCTGCATGCACCTGTGTGTTTGTGTTCAGCTTTGTTCACAAAAGTTTGTAAATGATCCTGGAAATTCCCTTAACCTCTCTTAGTGTGGCCTGGTGTTCAAAGCAAATTAGGTTTATGTTACCATTCACCTGTCATTGTGTCCGTTTTCACTCCTTCACCCAAATATTTTATAAACCTTAAACAGTTTTAACCAAACTTTGAAACAGGTGTAGAAATCTCAGGTTCCTACAAGTGAAGATGAGCATTTGGGTAATGGGTGGAGACCCCAATTATGGTCTGTTTTTTTTGAAAAGTTGAAAACTTGACTACTGAATATTCCTGGACTGCCTGGTGAACATGTTTATACTAATTGGCTTATTTGGCTATATGCATTGTCCTGAAGTAGCAACTACGTTTACTGTCTTTTGCCTGGTGGTGGTATCATAGGAAACACAGGGAAGAAGGCATTGGGGTTTAAAGCCCTGAGTTTCTGGTTTGGGCATATTGATGACAGGGGAAGTCAATCCTCAAGTTTCATTGTTTCCACTGCTCATAAAACAACTAGTTAAATCTTACCACACTGTGACCTTGCCAAGAAGTTGCAATTTTGAAACTAGTACTTGGTTGTTTTCAACAGCAGATATCAAATCTGTAGTTATTTCCTGGAGGAGATAATTCCTAATCTTTATTTATTTAAATGTTAATTTCTTTCAGGTTGTGCAGTCAGCAGAAGAGAATGCTGTCTTGTCTGCCCAGTTGAAGACTCTTTCGCAGACTCTAAGGGATAACCAGCTTCGCTATACTGACTTGCAAAATCGTTATTTAAGACTGGAGAGGGAATGTCAGACAATGCAAGTGACATCTTTCCAAGGCACTGTTCAGGTAAACAAATACATGGAAATGTTTTTAGTTTGTTTTTTTTTCTTCTGTGCTTAGGGTTTTCTGGGTTTTATGCTAAAATGATTCAGTACTTTTGCTAGCCTATCATGTGCTGAAGATAACTGTTTTTATTGTTGTAAAGCTGGTTTTATTTGACTTTTCATTTAAGGAAGCAGTATATATATGCTTTTTTGCTTTCAAGTATCATCCTTTTTGAATTGGTCTACAGCTGGCAGAGATAATTGGATGATTGCTAATCACTGGATCAACGAAGTTTAGTGAATATTTCACATCAGTCATGAGTCATTTTGCAAGAAGTTTGAGTAATATTTTCAGAAGTGAGATCTATATCAGCAGTTCAGCGTTTCAGTACCCTTTGCCAACCCCTCATATTCATCCAGAAGCTTATTCCTTTGTGATATTTTCATTTTTAAAACATTTTCCTATACTGCCTTGGTTGTTCAGTAACAATCAATATAATATCCTAAAAATATTGTATGGACACATATATAAAAACCCTGTCATTCTTCCATAAACAGAAATAAACACAAATAAGGAGAACTGTAAACTAAAAAATAAATGAATAGCTGCATTACTTATGAAACTACAGTCAGTGCTATATTACTGTGTGGATGTGTAGGTGCATTTCTTTCACTTCAGACATCCTTCTTATGGTTTCCTTAATTGAAATAAAGATTTTTAGCAACTAGAAAAAATGACTGGCTTTTTTTCCCCTTTATTTTTTTCTAGGATGAAACTAGAGCAGAAGTTCCCCCTGGAGCACCACAGGAAAGATCGGCGGTTATTGTTGAAATAGACAATATGGAGCTAAATGAACTCAGAAAAAGGTCAGGACTGAGAGCATGTATTAGCAATATTGTTTTCCTGACAGCTGTGTTGTAAGTGCGAAAGTAATGCTTTTCTATCCTTAGAGGCATTTTGTGGGAAAAGGGAAAGAAGTGGAATTAGTGGATTAAATGAATCATAGTCATATTCTTGAATCACTATTTTCTGGTGATATTTGTGGCTTGTTTTTGTAAAGATACATACTTACTGGTGACTTTATTTCAATATCTAATCGAAAGCATCTCATTATAATTAAGTCTTTATCACAGAAAAGAACATTCCATAATAAAAAAGAAAAAGAAAGTAATTCAAGTACGTAAAATACTGATTTCAGATTTCATTTTGTCATAGGCTTGCAGAGACTGAGCAACAATACGATTCAGTGCAGCAGGCGCTCTCACAGCTGACAGAAACACTGTCAGAAGAGAAGAGGAGGAGAGAAGCTGCAGAAGAGGCTCTTGGACTCTCAGAGGAGCAAATTAACAGGTAAAATACTCCTGTATGTAAAACATGGGGATTTTTTTTCCTTTTGAAAGAAAAGTGTCTATAAAACGTATTTCTTTTTCTTATACTTTTGGAGTATGTGAACAATTAGACTGCTGCATTAAACCCGTATTATGTGGGTATGAAGTAAGTTGAGTGTTCAGAGAGCCGAAGCCATCTTTTGCTTCTGCTTCCCCTTGGACAAATGCATGGTGAGGTTTTCATTTACGCTATGCATGGAGTAAATGCAAAGTGTACTACAGAACTGGAAAAAGGATTGTCAGATATTTTTTGCTTGCTTTTAATTTTTAGTGAGATTAGTGATAGGTTTTCTTATGGGTGTTAGATGTCTGAGCAAATAGTAGAAGAAACAAATAATAGAACCTGTTTGTGAGTCCATAGTACCTGGAGCAATGGAAATGCATGTGTAACTGTGAAAAACCTAGGTTTAACTCTGTGGATCAAGAAAATGTTATGGGCTTTGTTCTGGTCGTCCCCCGCCCCCCCGCTTTATTTAATTTCTTGCTTTGGGTGTTGGACTCAGTAGTCAGTGGTATTTCTTTTTTTCCAAGTTAGAAGAAAATCTCATCTATAACAGCTTTAGCACAGCCACTGTTTAAATTTAAAATACCATTATCCATCTGCCTACATGAAGTGTCCATCACTACCATCATCTGAAATTCACTAGCAATGATATGGGGGTTATTCTGAATAAATGAAATGCCCTGAGATTAGATTGTAAATGGAGACTGAAAAAGACCCAGCAGCATAAACTAAGTCTTACTGCTTTTTGTGGGGACAGTCCTCCAGTAATGTAAGTATACAAAATAATGCTTCTTATGTGAATTCAGTACTTTAAAGGAGCAGGTAATGCAGTACTCCATTGTCTCCCTTTAATTTTTCTCTAGATTTGAAGTAAGCAGTTACAGGTCTGTACCTAGTGAATACACTGTTCAGATGGAAACTGAAGAGGAAAGGGAAGCCTTAATCATCAATCCTAGTGAACATGTTATTGTGCGAAAGGTCAGTAAATGAAAGCTTTTAAAAACCCTGAATCATAAGCTACTTCAAAGTGGTGTGCGTATCATATACTGCTAGCTGGGGACTAGATTGAAGATGGCACAGCTCCATGCTACTCCTTTCTTTTTTCAGTCTTCCCTCTGCTATACCTTTCTTTCATTCATTCTTGGAGTGCAGATCTCCCTTCTGAGTGACTGGAAGTCACTGATTTTGGGTTGTCCTCTATATATGTAAACACTGGCATGAGGCAGCTACCTGTCTAACCCACCTTGTCACTGAGAAGCTGACTGTGAAGTACTCTCTTATTGTGTTAGGTATCGTGGGGATGAGTGGGCCATAGAGTCATCCATTCAAACTAGCAAACTACTGCTGAAACTACATTTTACTGAAAAAAAGTCCTTAATTTTGGTCTGTTTGGGTTGTGGTTGGTGAGTGAAATACAGGCAGCTGTGTAAACCATGCCATAGAACACATTACATATGTCCAAATTAAAATGTGAGTAATCATATTTATATTACACGTGGCCATTAAATAAAATGTGTATGCTTATAGTTATGCATTTCCATTTCTCATATGTATACATAATACACAAATACCTTGTATCCATTCCTCTCCCCTTTTATTGATGCTGTTTTCTTTGGCCTTTAAATCATTTATGCTTACAGCCTGTGCTGCGGCATCCATTGCTGCATCAGAGGCAAAAGATTTTATAGTGCCTCAGAAATCTAAGTTGCAGTGGAGCTTCTTCTCATTTGTATTCATAGTTACTTATTTGATGTTTTTTGTTTCCTAACCAGATGAAAGGAGGAGCCCTTTCCTTCCGTAGATGGCTTCGAGGGCGAAGTCTTTACTGTTCTAAGCTGCTGACCTCCAGAGCAAAATCCCGCTACTTATTCCTCACATACCTAGTTACACTACATCTTGTTGTTTTACTGTGCCTCACTGGTGTTCTCTGAATACACTGCATTGTCTGGGTAAATTATTTCCCTGTAGGTAATGGTGTGCCAATCCAAGATAATAGACTTTTCACATGCTGCTGTTAAGCTATGCACTGGACACAGTTGTATATATTCTTGTTACACTACACGAATCTTGAGCTCCTTAAAAGAAATTTGTGTATATCACAGTTGCTCCAAAGTTGACTTGAATTGCTCTTGAACAGTGGAATATTATATTTGCTAAGGAGAAAATATTCCCCTCTGCCCTATAAAGAAACTGCTGCATACAAGTTATTTAATATTGTTTGTGAGTACACAATGATTGATTACTACTGAATGGGTTGTAAATGCTATCTTTTCTATATAAATTTTATTTTAAGAGTTAAACTATAAATTTTAAAGGAGTATTCAGCTATTACTGTTTATTGGCTTCTTGATTATAACAAGAAGTTTTACAGAGTGCAATAAAGGAAGAACTACTGGATTTTTGATTTTTTTTTTTGTTTGTTTTTGTTTGGGTTTTTTTGGATGAAAGTAAAAGAATTAAGAAGGTTGTTCTTTGGCCGTACAGTTCGTAATGGCTAAGGTGCAGAGTTATGTATGTGGTAATTAGGTAAGCCGATGATTAAAGATTCAGTAAAGATTCAGAACTGAGATGACATGAAGAAATGTCTTCAACTTCTTATATTCCTTTACTGTTGTTTAAAGGTGCAATTGTTGTAACTTTTCTTGTGATGGCTTTTTGGTTTTTTTGTTTTAAATTCACTTGCACTTCTTGTCATGGTGGATTTAGTTACTGCCTGTCTTTGGGGCAAAATGTTACTGCTCAACACATGAAATTCAAGCTTATAAGGCCCAACCTTACATATTTTACATGTTCGGGCTTCAAGGTACAAATGAATAAAGGGTACATTTTCAACTAAGAGGCTATAAGAAGCAGGATTTGCGTTTATGTTCTGTAGACACATAATAGTGTGCTATGTGTTACGTATTAATACATTCATGCTTTGTTACAATGTTCTCTGAAGCTGCACAACTGTTTCTCCAATTCAAAAACCAGCTTATTTGTGAAGACCGGTCACTGGAAGCTGGAAGGTTGTTTTTACACCCTGTATTGTTGTTTGTTGGTGTTTGTTCTCTCTGTGTTTCCACTCACATCTGTATAAAATGGAGATACAATCAAAAGAAGCCGAGTCTAAAGGAGTAGACATAAAGTCACAGAAAAGGAGTAGCCATTTGATTTCTGGTTTGCTAGACTAAAATCCTAAAAATCCCCTGGAAAAAGAAAAACCTAATGTATATGGAAATGGGAGGATTCCATCAGTTTCAGTGATGGGCAGATACAAAGTTGACTTTGAAGAGTTGTTAGTGAACTACCTGCTTAAAGTCCAAGGATTCTTGCATGTGAGATCTACTGTGCAGTTGTGTGATAGGTAAGAAAGAGGGATCGGTTGTCATCTACGTTTGCAGAGTTGACGTTTACCAAATTGTATCTGATGTTCTGCATCACTTATTTTTGTCACGCGGAATAGGAAATACTGCCAGCCATAGTTACCACTGTAGGGAAATCCTGTAAACTTCATTCTTTTGATGGTTCTTTCATCTTTCTTGGTCTAGTAAAGGTCTGAATTTCTATATAAATCAAAATATATTCTAATATTGCTGGTGTCTTTTTCTGTAAAATGGTAATGGCTCATCTCTTTTGAATGGCTGATTGCTGACTCAGTCCCTGGTTTTGGCCATAGTGTCACCCAAGTACCAAGATAAGTCAGCTATTTTCAGTCTTTGCGCACAGAAACAAACGCCAGGTACAGTTGAAACATGAGTACTGTACGGGGTAAGACTTTGCCCTTTCTAGCTTGACGATGGCTGTGAACAGAGTGATAATGAGCTATTCTTAGCTAATTGTGTTATAATGAAGCAGAATGCTTTCCAACTATGAGAGTGGACCTGCAACTCCTTCCAGACTTGCTCATCTAGTGTGAGGGATTTTTCTCTTGAGGGGTGAAAACAGCCCTCTGTCATGAGGCACAGCAAGTTAGCGAGTGGGAAAGGATCCAGAGATGTTAGAAATTCTGCCCTAATTTAACCAGGCCTTTGTGCTGTCACTGTGATAAGCACAAACTGAAAAAAAAAGTTTCCAAAAATGGCTCGACACATGTGGATATTCTGTGAACTCCATTCTAGAAGCCGATATAAATGTAATGGAAGGTGAGGTCATGTCATTTACAAAGAGGCTTTTACAAATCGTCACCATTTCCTGGGTAAGTATTGCCCCGAGAGATTTTTCATGTCGCAGTTCATGATTTTAATGCTTTGTTTCACTTGGTCTGAGATCTTTGGGAGATTTACACACTTCTTCCTGGATTTGGATGCTGTTTGCCTCAGGCTTTGAAGGAATTCCAAAGGGTGTCCTGCTGTAAGGTAATTCAGGTTTGACTGTGTGGTTGTGGGAAATGTGCAGACGTTCCTCATCGCTGGAAGGATCAGTTGTGTGCAGTGAATCCTTGGTCTGTCTGAAACCTGGAGGAACACTTCAGCAGTGTTTGCTGTCTGGACATCAGGCTTTATGCAGAAACCAAAAGGAAGTTTGCTGTTAATTGTGTTAATTTTGCACTGGGAATTGGAAAAATAAAAATTGAAACTAAAATCAAAGTTAGGAAATGTACTTAGGAACTTCATCTGGTGAAAAAGATTTCCAAATAACTGCTTTGTGAAAATGATTATTAAATCTATAAATTCAGCAGCTGTAAAGCAACAACATGACTCGATCAATGAATATTTAGAAGTAGTGCTCTTTGTTAGTTCATTCACCTTGGAATTAAATAATGGCAAGCAAAGCAAGGTAATTTTTAATGGGAAATGAACAAATTCAGCCATTGATTTTGTTAGTGTCAGTGGCTTCTGTGGAATCTAATCACTAGTGAGTAAAAGTGTAAACAATTGCTGCCAGCACTTCAGAGCGTAGCTTGCACAGATCAGCTGGGGTTTCCCTGTGAATTTTGTTTCTCTGAATATGGCTGTGCTGACCTTAGTTTTACATGTAAAGCTATATATGAAATGCTGTGTGCATGAATGAATGGGAATATTATTTTTTACCATGGAGGTTTAAACATTTTGGTCCCATCCAGCCTTCTTCAGAGCCAAGGAGCGATGCTGAGGTCTCAGAGCTTTGTAGCCTTTTTCTACTTTAAATTTCTCCTAAATTCCAGTGTCTCATCTGTTGTCATTTCTGATGTATTTAAGAATTGAGTTTCCTTCTGGCTTACACTGATGGAGTCAGAGTTGGGGTGCAGTTCTGTAATGTTGGATAATGCTGGTAAAATGATGGGTGTATGTCAGTCTAAAAGCTTTTTCCTGAGGGTTTTAGAAGAAAAAAACAATTCATGGGCAACATGAATCAGTGTTCCAAAATACCAGCTACTAGAATTAACAGTTAAACATTCCTATGTTAAAGCTGTTAACAAATTTATGTGATAAAATTATTCTGCTTCCTTATGTGGAAAAGAATCTTCCAGTCACAGGCACATCAACAAGAATTAAAACAATTTTTCTTCCTTAAAATAATGTCATATTTTTAAATCACGCTTCCATTTCACCTACGAGCGTTGGGATCAGCTATGTCGCAGTCTTGCTTTTTAAAGCATATGGGAAAGGATTGAACACCGGGAACTTCATGCAGCTCAGGCTTTAAAACCCAAACTGTTCCTGTTTGTAAATCTCCAGGGACTTTGGTATTCTTGCAGGGATGCCCCGAGGAGCCTGAGATACTTTAAACCCCACGAAGAGGACAGCGTGAATTGGTGGCAGGACAGACCCTACTGCTGGTGGCACTTCAGCCACCGCTTCTGGCCAGCCTGTGCACGTAGCGCTTTGGTAGAGCTGTAATCCCATCAGAAATCAAATACATATTTGCATTCATCACAAAAATGATCCTTCATGCACTTTCGCATTGTTGGGGATAAGAACTTTGCTGGACAAGTGCTGGTTTTCATTCCTTTCCCTTTTCTGAAGTACCCTTCTTTACCGAGTGAAGTTGCCAGAGAAGGAAAACTAAAATCCTTCCCTCTTCTCGACTGCCTAAAGAGGCAATCCTACAGTCCTAAAAATAACCAAGGAATCTGAAACAGAAGTCTTGGGGAAATTCAGGCCCTCCCTCGGTGGGAGTTTTGCCATGAATTTCAATGAGTTCAGGACTTTGTCTGATGCGTTGGCCAACTGCTGAAGTTGAGTTGTTCTGGGCGGTTGTGCCAGCTGCCTCTTGCTCAGTTTCCCAGAATAACCACTTCGATAAGGTATTTACCCCTTACAAATATGGAATAGGTCCTGTAGCGAGCACTTCACATTAGAGAGGAGCTGTCATTTAAAAACACACAGGAAGCACCTCCCTGAAGCTTTTTGTGGGGGTTATTTTTAGTTGTTTAAGATTGATGATGACCCTCTAAGAAAAAGGCAAGTTTGAAGATGCCATTAGGAACCAACTGCAGCCTTTGAAGTACTGAACATCCAGTGATTCTTATTGACCATCTACCTGCTAACACTGTAACTGGTAGGTGCGTGTGATCAATTCTTTTTGAACAAATGAAATTTCTAGACGGTAATTCAGCCTTGGAAGAGATGGGGTTATGCTTGCTTAAGTCCAAGTAGAGCTGGATGTGTATCCTCTAGCTGAACTTGCCCCAGGGTCATGAGGCCAATTGACAGAATATCACAGGACTCCTTGAGGCTACAGCAGAGCACATTTCCCTTCTGGAAACCGAGGCTGAATGTCCCGATTAATTTGCTTTGGTAAAACCTATTCAAGCTGAAATTTATGTGGATACTTAACATGCTTTGCAAGAAGATCAGGGCTTTAGCATAGACTTCGCTGTTCAGGTTTATTCTTTTCCAAAATTATTCTTTTTACAGTAGTTTGCTCTCTCAGTGGCGGAGAGTTGCTTCTGCCCTATTCTATCCCATCTGGTCCCCCCTGCTCCCCTCAAAATCACTGTTTTGCAGCCAGAATTGTGAGGCATTATGTGCGATGACGACGAAACCACTGCCCTTGTATGTGACAATGGTTCTGGGCTTTGCAAAGCTGGGTTTGCAGGAGATGATGCTCCAAGAGCTGTATTTCCATCCATCGTCGGACGTCCTCGACATCAGGTCAGCTGGTTCCAAAATGGAAGCGTTGTCTGGTTTGGGTGGTTAATTTTGGGTTGTTTTGGGGTTTGGGTGGGGTTTTTTGTTTGGGTTTGGTTTTGGGGTTGTTTGTTTGTTTTGAGACTTTAGACATGGCAGTGATAAAGCATCAGGTTTGTTCAGGCCAAACTCCCATCAGCCTTTGTAGTTTAGCTTGTTAAAAGCTGAAGGATGGAGCTGCACGTCTTTAATACTACGAGATAAACTTATTGATCCTTCGGAAAAGGTGTTTTTCAGCCATAAAATACTGACTATAAAAGAACATGAGTGTTTGAATGAAATGAAGGTGCCTTAATGGAAAAAACCCCAACCACCTTGCTGGATTAATTAATACTTGCTGTATTAATACAAAGAGAAAAGATAGGTAGAACATTTCATTGCATGAGAAACCAAATGAATAATAGTGGTAAGTTCCTCTTATCGTTCCATTAAGCAATAGTATGGCCCAATAAACTTCCAAAAAAGGTCTCTAGCACATCACTTTATCAACTCAAACAGGACTGGAAAGGTTGAATGTGGCTTTTCTTGACCTTGGAAAGGGTCTTTCTGCTTAACTAGTTTTCTAACAGTTTGTTTGTAAGTAGAAGATGCAGATTTGTGTTCGTTTTATTCATATCTGAGTTGGATTTTAATTTTCTGGGCTGTAAGAACCCTTCCCTGAAGTTCTGTGTGGTCTTTTGCTGAGCTAGATAAGCTGGGTTTGACAGGCGTAAGTATTTGAAGGAATGCATTTTGAACACCTCTATGAATTGCTGAAGTTCAATATCAGTTGTTGAAAACATCCATTCTTTAACCTCACAAATTGCTGATTGTCTTTTGGCTTGTAATTTTGCATAGTTAAGAAGCTCAGCAGCTGTATTATCGAAGCCATGGAATTAAAACGTATCCATGAGAAAAATATTTTTATGTCAGTTGATGAATAATACTGTACTTGGGATGTTGTTACTTTGAGGCAATCATGATAGGTTTCCTAGCGCAAACATGATAAGCTTAGGAAAACCCTTCTTTAATAACTGAGTTTTTTTCCTAGAAAATCTCTCTCTGTTTTATATAAATGAGTGGGCTTTTTCCAGATGTGTATTTTTCAAAACCATTTCACTTCCAGCAAGGGGGAATAATATCACTGGTTAAAGGCGGTAGTGGAACTGCCTAGGTACAAAAGGCAGCCAAATATATAAAATCTAGGGAGCCCAAAAGAGATTATATCTTTCTCACCTATAATTCCTTCCCTTTATTCCTTTGTGCAATGACAAAGGACCCATCCTTTGTGCAGAACCAGGAGTTTGCTGATGCCTGCCTTAGCTGGGCTCCCGCGTGGGCATTAGTTGCACCAAGTGTGAGATACCTTCCTTTTTGAAGCTTCCTTGCTCTTCCTGGTGGGTTTGTAGAGGGAGTTAGTACAGAGTAGGTAGGTACAGATAAATTCACATTTTGGTTCCTTGCACGTTTTGGGAGTACGTTCTGGAACGGCAGTAGTGGTATTTCACATGAAGCTTTAACTGAAAAACTATATTCTATCTCTAATGGGTGTGATATACTGCACTAATAGTAGAATAATCTACTTTGCAGGGTGTTATGGTTGGAATGGGTCAAAAAGACAGCTACGTAGGAGATGAAGCACAAAGTAAAAGAGGGATCCTGACGCTGAAGTATCCCATTGAGCATGGAATCATCACTAACTGGGATGACATGGAAAAGGTGGGTGTTTAATGTAATTTTGTTGAGGCATCATCTTATTCAAGACATAGAATTTGCCATTAACCTTCTTGCAAACCAAAGGGAAATTCCTTGAAGACTTTGTAACTGCAGTGTAGGTAAAGGGATGGTACAATACGCTAGTACAGGAGTTGATCAGGTCTTGGCTGACTCTTCTTTGAAAAAGTAAATGCTCGTTACTCATCAGATTTGGCAGTATGTTACAAAAGTATTTTATGCTCTCTACATATTCTTTTCAGTCTTGAAGTTCATACCGAGGGAGAAAGTTTGACAATGATAGTTACAGTGAAAAAAAATACAGGTTGTGGTTCATCAGAGGTGAGTTGGAGAAATTAAAGATACATTACTGAAGTTGGGAACAAAAACTGTGAGGTGGAGAGGTGGTTTTCCCTCCTCAGTACTTGCCTATATGAACAAGATGATGGGTGATGCCCACATCTCATATTGCGTATGACATTCTCACTGTTAATTAAAAAGGAAAAGACAGATTGGGGCTTCCTATCCCTATACTAATTCTTTGAGAGTGGGATTTTTTTTTCTCCTGCAGCATATTTTTCTGATGCCAATTCCAGTTAGCTTTTTACATCTGGATGGCGAGAAGGTGTCTTTATTCCCTGTCAAGCCCGATTTTCTTGGCATGCAGTCAGTGCGATGACCTCTTTGTGAAATGCCGGCTTAAGGGTGTCCCAGAGCAGGCACAAACACCGAGATGTGCTCGTGGGAGAGCCTGGACGGGCAGGAGGGGTCCTAAGGGCTCTCTCACTCTGCTAAATATCTCTGATATCCAGTGTGTCCTGGTCTCTTCAGGAAGCATCGGAGTCTGTTACGGGGGAATATTGTACGTCTTCTTTAAAGGCGAGGTTGCAATTCAGTCCCTTGTCACCTCCAGGTGGAATGGTATGGGAAGGAAACTCCACAAGCAAATGCTTCTAGTAATGTTTTCCTGTGGAAAATGCCACTCAAAGGAAGGCAGGGGGTCAGTGGTGGTCTGTACTCACACTTACTGAGATGAGGTGTACACAACTGTAATACGTCTCTCTAAAGTCAATTATTGTGTTATATTCGTGAACCCAAATTGATAAACACCGTGTGTTCCAGATGAACAGACCAAAGTTGATATAGGAGCAATGGAAGTTCCTCAGCTCATATTTGGAAATAAATTGCCCACCTACTCCTCTAGATGGAAGCATAGTATTTGCATTTCGTTACTGCACTGCTGCTGGGAGGAGACCTTGCTCACTTCTGCCGAGTAGAAAGTCTACCTCATGCATTCCCTTATGTTGTTCTTCCTGATAATTTTCCTGCTGTCTGCATTCAGCAGGAAATTATATTTCCTGTAGGAAAAAAAAATAATAAAATTGGAGGTGACTATTTCATGTTCTTCCCTCAGCGACTGGTCTCTGCATCTGGAAATTGTCCTGTATATAACACATTCTGGTATGTGTTCTTCCTCTGGGAAATGCTGGATGCTAGAGCAGACTGTCTAACGTCTAGGTAGGCGAAGGAATTAGAGAAAGTTAAAAAGGTGGCATGTGTAGTGTAGTGTAAACTCATGGCTAGATGGATTGGGTTTAGGCTGGAATGTGGGAGAGGCTTCAGGCAGCGCCGTAATTCAAATAACAGCCAGATACAATATGGGTTCTTGTAGTCTGAACTTTTCTTCTCTTTGTCACTTAACCAGATGAAGGAGTTACCTGTGAAGGTGGGTCCCTAGCCCAAATTTACCTTCTCCTGACAGAGCTTGCAACATGCAGTAGCTGGCAAAGATGCCCCAACACTGAGCTGTGCTTGGACCTTCTTGCTGAGCCCAGGAGCAGAGTGGGGCAGAAAGCAGGGGATGTTTTCAGGTGAATGAGTGACAAATAGAAAAACAGAAGCGTGAGAGAAAGGCGGCAGTAGGGAGAAGACAAGAAACAGTGTTGCTGACTTTTGTGATTATTGCAAATAAGGAAAAAAGTTGGGTTTGGGTTTTTTTTTTGAGAGAGAGAGAGAGACCTCCCTGTTGCAATCTTACGATTACATGCATATCTCAACTTCTCCTGAAGCTCTGTAACACACACACACACACACACTCTTCTGGCTGTGAGAAGTCCTGAAATGCAATTCCTAAAGTTTTGATTCTAAGGGAATATTTTTTGTATATACACACATATTATTCCTCCCTGAGATTTTTTTTAAACCAGTTGCATCACTTTGATCCGAATGACAATTTTCTTTCCAATGCTTGGAATTAATACTGCTAAAAGCATCACAGTGTAGAAGAAACAAGAGAATTACAGGGCAACATGCCAAAAATGGGACAAAGGCATAATAGTGCAGCGCCCAACCATCCACACGTTACAAAAAGAGGGGGGTCACCAAAAGATGAGGATGCTGCAGGACGCGCAGACGCTCGTGTGAATCGAGAGGAGAACATGTAGGCGATGAAATGAAGCATTCTTCTTCTCCTGTGCTTCAATTCACAATATTCAAATGGGGACTGCTCTATTTTCCACTGGATAATAATACAGGGCATTGTACATCACTGTTAATTTGCTCACAGCAACTGAGCTGACAACGTATGGGAGGGAAAGCGTTGGGATGGAGCTTCTTCTGGCTCTGGTGACTACATAAATGTTTAAGCTAAGCGTTGGAATAATTCTTCCTCAGCAATTTCTCTTTTCTATAGTGCTTGCTGATTACATTTAATTCTCACGACCTATACAATCCAGTACTGAACTCCTTTTGTTTCTTGTAGAATATAATTATCCATTAACGTTATGGCTATCATTAGGTCAAATCTAATGGGCTGTACAGTGCCTAATCCTGCCTGGTTTTGAGGAAAAACCTGCAAACTGCCCGAGGTTTAGGCAGGGTCCTGCTTCATGTGTCCAGGTTTGTCCTCACTGCTGAGATTGCCAGTACTTTGTTAATTATGTAAGCACTGAGGTTTCCTTCTCTTCCCTTATCTTTCCCATCTGAAATGGCAATCTTTTTCTTCTTATATCTGAGTTTTTTAAAAACTTTTACATGATTACTTTCTGTTTTACTCAACTTTTCCTTGTATTTGTATTCTAAATCTTCAAATGAAAGACGGCCCAGCATCCCAAGCCCTAGTTCTAGAAACATCTGATTTATTTATTTTATTTTTTTAGCAGACTGAGATGGAATTTACGATTTATTTATTTTTTTTTTTTTAGGTCTGATAATTTTCTTAATGAATAATTCCAGCTCTAGACAACTGTTGACTTTATAGGTTCTTCAAATTTAGAGATCTTTTTTCCACTTAAGTTCAATTTTGGAGCATGATAATACTTGTTTCTAGGATATTAATCAAAGAAACATACCCATAAAACTATCCTGATGTTTTGTGCTCAGAAATAAGCTTGTTGGGTCAGGCAAAGCTGAGCTAAAAAGAGAAAAAAGAAGAAATAAGGGTAGGAAAGATTTAAACAAGAAGATAAATATTTTGTTGGGTCACTGAACAGTCTGTCTTTGAGCTGAAAAAATTCTCTTCCATTCCTCACAGCCATAGTCCTCAGACAGTCAAAACCAGCATCGTTTGAGACAGGTAGCACCTTCCAACATGAAGAACATACTACAGTACTTTACAGACTGTGACTAAGAAATGTAGTTACTCAATAGTACGTCAGAGTTCGATTCAGGATTTCCTGGATGAAGTATCTGTGGCATAAAGGACCTTGCGCTTCTGTGGAAATCATTAGATTTCTAAAGAGCATCTTGGCAATGACTTGCACCTGGATCCATCTCCAGGCAGCTTGAAGTGGCCAAGTTTTTCCAGGTCTAACAGTCGAGTGCTTGGCTCAGCTTCTGTGCCAGAGCGCTGCGGGTGGGAACTAACCAGTGCCCCTGTTTGGAGAGGGTGGTCTGCGCTCTCTTTAGGGTATCCTAACCGGAAGGACTCCGTCCTGTAGGTTATACTCTGGTGTGACATACTGTAGAAACCCAATGGTTTTGGTTCTAAATTAGAGTTGAATTTGGCAGATTCGCTCTTGCGTGCCTTCTGTCTATTTTAATATGTCTGTGTAAAAAAAAAAAAATAAATCACCCGGACTGTATTTGAAAAGTTTTCTGTGTAGTTCTGTTGGCAGAAGAAATGATATTCAGAACACTTTTCTAAAGCGATTTTCATTTTTAGATTTGGCATCATTCTTTCTACAACGAACTCCGCGTTGCGCCAGAGGAACACCCCGTCCTGCTGACCGAGGCCCCCTTGAATCCGAAGGCCAACCGTGAAAAAATGACTCAGGTAATCGCCTGAGTGTCGTACCGCAGACCATTTCTGCACGGAAGCAGCTAAAAATATAACTAGTCCTGGGTATTCAACTTTCTTAATCTGGGAGATAATCCTTTAGGGTTAGTGTGGGTTAGCACGCTGGCTAAACCGTGGTGAGAGCGCGGAAGTTTCTGCTGCTCACACAGCACCAGTTCTCTGGATGGCCCTAAAATGTTTCACACTTGTGCGTGGCAGTGAGATAGATGGAATTAGCCTTTTAACAGCTTGAAGTAATTTTCTTTGTACTCAAGACTGTGTGTGTGCTCAGTTCTAGAAGCGGGGAAGCTGGAAGCTAAGGTGTCTTCTGATGCTGAGTTTTGGTGTGTAGATGACGTCAATCCAGCATTCATGTAATTTTTTGCATGTATCAATACATTGATGTATTTAAATCTGAGGTTTGCAAGCACTGTAACATGGGTCGTGTACCAGCTGGATCACACTTCTGTGTGAGTTTTGGATCAATGATGCCTTCCATGTGCCTATCACTGGCCACCAAGAGTGCTCAACTTTCGGTGGCCCAACTCCTCAGCTCCTGCTGTACCAGCTCCTGCTTTCTACTCTCAAGACTGTCACTTTATCAATAATTTTGCATTGGACAAAATGCTCGTTATTGTATCGGAATTGCATTTTTGGGGGAAGATTCGAATAAAGATGTTTGGAGGCCACCATGCAGATGACTTTGTGGAGCTGCCAACTGGACCACCTCTTCAGGGATCAGGGAGAAGCGTTCAAAAGCTGGAGTCTTTGTGCTAGCTTGGGAAAATGGGTTGTCTGAAGCATTCAAACTTAAACGATGCTTTGCTAAACATTTTTGCCCATGACATAGCCAGTCTGATTTAGCAAACTCAGATCAGAACCAAAAGTTGACCTCTGCAGTTCGTGTATTGTAGCCTTCCAGCCCCAAAGTCCCTGTTATAAATTTAGCTGGTGGTGTAACCAGAAGTAAGTGTGATTTAAATACAAATATAGGTATAAAATCACCTGGGAAAATTAGATGTGGCTCTGCACTTCCTTTTGTGCCCACTTTTGGCATATATTTAACAAGAAGATTATGCATCAATTTAGCAACAGTGTAAATAAACTAATTAAGTAGTGAGCTTTACAGCATGCATTACTGGGAGATAATACAACTGGGAGATAATAAACCATAAGAAGAAGTCTAGTTTGTGTAACAACCAGGAGTGTGGTTCATACAGTAGACATGTCTAGGACTGTTTCTCTGTCATTATACTGTAATGATAAATCCTGTTTTCGAGACTGTTTAAAGGCTTATTGTTTATTACTGATTGCATTACATTCATTACACTCATTAACTATGAAATATCAGTAATTCGTGTATTCTTTAATGAAAAGCATACTTTTCATTAAAAGTAGACTTCATTGGCAAAGGTATTAGCTTATGAAATCCCAAGTTTCAGTTTAACCCCCTGATGCCTGGCTCTGACGAGTAAAATGGCAACAGTCGAGTCACCATCCCTGGAGGTATTTAACAGACATGCAGATGTGGTGCTTAGGGACATGGTTTAGTGGTGGACTTGGCAGTGTTAGATCTATGTCTGGGCTTGATGATCTTAAGGGTCTTTTCCAACCTAAATGATTCTATCAAACGTGGTCACCACTAGTGATGGAGTAGCACTGCCCAGGGTAGGTGGCATTGGTTTAAGAAAGGCTACAGTGCGTAGGGTTGTCCAGAGTGCGTTAGTTCACCGTGTGCCCTTAATGGTTTTTCTTAGCAGAGCTCCAGTGGGAGTCCGGTTGGAAACAAATCTTATTCCAACTGCTTGGGTAAAATTGCAGTGTATCTGACAGAGGAGATGGAGACAACTGGAGCTTGTTAGAGCGGAGGAGGTGAGGGATGAGACAAGAGAATATGGCTAAGGTCACCATAAAGAGAAATGATAAATTGTTGTCTTTGCTGGGGGGGGGGGG
>JANZLQ010000022.1:27064928-27090949 GCA_026212715.1 Elanus axillaris | reverse complement strand
CCTCCGTGCATGTAGTCTTGCTCACAACTACTCAGATGCTGGATATTAGTATAGTCTAAGGTCTAGATACACCAAGACCCCTATATTTTTGTTAGAAATATGTGTAATATAGTAGTTCCACTCCCAATGTCAGTGGGTAGCAGTTAGAATTTGTATCTAAAGGGGATACATGCAGCAAGTGGCGGACGTTGTCACATTATAAAGCACCTAATATAAATATAATATTTAACATAATATATTTACAATATAAAGCAATGTATAAATTTACAATGTAAAGCATCTAGTGAGTTCTAGCCATTAGTCATGAAAATTGGTTAGCAACTATATTTTTTTATAAGCAATGCGCTGAATTTCAGTGACTGAAAGGAAACCACCTGTTTCCAGTTGTTTATTTCACAAAGGAGAAAAAAAA
Source organism: Elanus axillaris (assembly GCA_026212715.1). NCBI lineage: Eukaryota > Metazoa > Chordata > Aves > Accipitriformes > Accipitridae > Elanus > Elanus axillaris. The sequence goes on along the minus strand of JANZLQ010000022.1, from coordinate 27,090,537 downwards.
AAAGTAAATTCCAGATATTTCTTTAAAACTGAGGTTCATTTAAAAACAGCCTTCACCTCTCCAAGTCAAACAAGCCGACTTTAAGGAGATTATAGCTTCTGTTTGATATAAATCAGCCTCTTGCTTGAAAAATACATCTGCTTCAACAAGATTTATGACAGTTATCAAGCTCCACTAAAACACTTCAGAGTCCACAATGTGTGAAATCACTCCAGGTTAAAATATCCTAAATTATTTGTTGCATGTTTTTTGGTATTTAAATGTATCGTATTTTGGTAAACTATGTCAATATTTTCCTTATCAATATATATCGGGAATCATAGCTTCTCTACTATTTAAGTTACAAAATCTTCCTTTATGTCCCGGTGTCGTAGATTTGCTCACGTGGGAAGGGGCTGTGGGAGGTCTCCAGCCCAACCTGCCGCTCAGAGCAGGGTCCAGCCCGAATTCACACGAGGCTGGTCCAGGGCTTTGGCTAACCAGGTCGTAAAAACCTCCAAGGACAGAGATCTCACAACCTCTGCGGGCAGCCGCGTCCAATACATGATTATCCTCCGAGGGTTGTTTCTGTTAGAGAGTTGGAATATTGAATATTTCCTTAGGACCAGTGAGAAGGCAGCTCCCTTCTGTAATGAGAGTCTTGAACCTGAGTTAACTGGAAGACAGTTACACTTATTTTGAGGCAGAGATGGCAAAAATGAACTCTCCAAACGAAGAGCTCTTGTGTTGGATCAAGAATTTCCCCTGGCCGAAGCAGCTCTGTTCCCTTTCCCTCCTCCCGTGCCATGTCTCTGTTACGCCAACCCAGATGCTGGCACAGCCTAGTGATACCTCCCTAGTAATTGTGTTAAACTTCTGCACTAAAAAGCATAAAATTGTCTGCTGCTTTTGTTTTTCCTCATAACAATATGGAGCTTTTTGTTGTCATTAACTAATACAGATGTTAATTAATTAATCATGTTGCATATTCCGCTATTAAATTGCTAGGCTACTAAAATTTATCCTTTCTATTCCCTAAAGGTATTTTATATATCAGCGAGGTCTCACGTCAATCTTCTCTTTTCTACAGCACGTTTAACCTTCTTCGGCTTATCATTTAGGGTCATTAAGGCTTATTATCTCAGTTATCCGCTCTTGAACCTTCTGTGTTGTCAGGGTTTTTTTTTTTTTTTTTTTTCTTTTTCTAACCAGAACTGTGGAGTTGCTCCAGGTTCTCTTCTGATTAAGTGTAAGAAAAAAGTCAGGAGAAAGTGAATCAGGATTAATTCTACCAGAAGCCAGAGCGCAGTCATTCTCAGGAATTCAGACTTGACTTTCTGGTCCAGACGAAGATGCAGTGCTATCTGCAATTGCTTTGATTTTTATTTTTTTTAATAGGATTTGTCACAGGGTGCTGATTGGGCATTTACTAGTAAATTGTGTCTAGTTTATGTGGACATGTGGTGTACACGCTTCAGAAAAAAAATTAGAAATTTGGAAAGAATGGAAAAAAAGATTCCAAGAATGATTTGGAGTTTCAAAATGATGATCAATAGTGAGAAATTAAAGAAGCTCATCCTACTCCAAGGTAAGGTAACTTAGAGTAAACCTTTAGAACCTCCAGGGAGAGGATTGCAGGGCGCACTGAAATCAAACCAAGGTGCAGCAAAAACCAGAGCCTGAAAACTGGCAACAGACTAATTCAGGGTGCATTTAAGATTCGCCAAGAGTAATTAACCAGCAGAACAATTAACCTATGGACATAGTGAGTTTGTTGAAGTATTTAAATTGAGACTAAGTATTTTTCCTAGATACATGGTTGTCCAGCTAGAAATTACTGGGTGAGATGCTTTGGCGCTGCATTCCATATGAAGTCAGAAGAATTCATCACAGTCTTTCAGCCTTAAAATTGAAGACTCTAAACCTCATATGCTCAAAACTAGGTGCTTTGTTTGGGGCTTTTTTCCTTCTAAGTGTTTGGGGAAGAGCATATGGCTTATTCCTGGTTAAAGACAGAACGTCACCTCTCTTGGGATTCTTGCCCACACACAGTCCCAAGTGTTTTCCTGGGAATAGCGCAGAATAGGCCCTGTCATTCAAGACCATTTACTCCCTTGGTGTTCTGTAACATAAGACCTCTTAATTTATTCCTGTTCTTGACTATTTCTTTTCCACCGTAACGTTGCATTGACTGAAGTTTGATTGTTGTGGTTGCTCCCCTATTCATGTTTAACTTCCAGCTGGTTATTCTATCAGAAGTGTTCCCTGCAGGCCATGTAATTATACCCACAGATTCTCTCCCTGCAAAATCTTTTCTGTTATTGCTGCTTCTTCAGTGAGGCAGCACGAGATTTGTTAGGCAAGCTCTCTATGGGTAAATGCATGCTGACTGTCTGCAATTTAGGTATAATTTGCTAAATGTTCCATGCCAACTATTTTCTGCTATTCTTATTATTCAGATCATGTGCATAGAGCCTTCTAGTTCTGGGGGTTTTTTTCTTTCTTTTTTTTCTTGGTACCTGTAATAAGCCTAACACAGACTTCATCTTACTATTTCTGCCTATTCCATCAATCCCAAGGAATCTGTTATTGCTAGTAAAGCTCTACAGTAGCATTTGGCTGATTTCTGCCGAGTCAGAGATTTGACTTGTCATTTATTTGCCTTTCTTCCCCCTTTGATTTTGTGTACAGTCCCTCCTCACTCTCTTCATGAAAGCCAAGTGAAGGATAATGAGGCTGTATACCTCTTATGACAACTTTCTTCCATTTCTACCTCTTTTTTTTTTTATTACCCATTTTCCAGCTATTTATTTTTCTCCATGAACATCTCTTTTCTACCTGGGGTTCCTGCTGTGTCACAGCCTCTGGCCCCCACTTTTATTGCCCAAATCCCCTTATTTCTCACGGCTCCCACTGACAGTGGGCATCTTTGGTGAGCAGTGAGTTAGTTAATCTGCTCCTCAGCGTTACGTGTTCCAGCTCTTTTGTTTCACCCAGGATTTAAAGAGTTGAAAACTATCAATATCCTTGCTATTAAAAAAAGGATTTTAGTGCTGCCTGTAAAAACAAACAAACAAACAAACAATACCCACCCACAGATGATATGCTTTTGCATTGAGTAGATGACTGCTTTTCTCTACATCTCGTGTCGACGCTGCAAGTATAACACCTCTTCAAGGGTAGGATATCATAGCCTTCTTGCTCATGCATTGATGACCCATTTTTATTTTCTACCATGCTGTTCAAAGACAAAAGAAGGTGAGACCATCTGAGGGAGTTTTCATGATTAATTGGTCTGTGCTACCTGTCCCAGAATGCAGATTGAAACTGGAACGCTCCGGCTCCCAAAGCTAAATTCACAGAAGGCAGCTGGGGGTTTTCTAATAAGAAGCAGAAACGCACACCTGCCACTTAATATGTGAATGATCTTTAAAATACCAGGTTGTTTCAACCAGCTCAAAGCAACAATGGCTTTAGAAGCAGTCATTTAAACCCATTTGCATCCTCTTCTCTGTTGTCTCTCACAGCCGTAGAGAGGTACTTTTAAGAATGATGCATTCCTGTGCATTGTGTTCGTGTTTCAGTTTAAAGCCACCGGCGGTAGCTAATTTCCATACTTTTGACTGTATGAGATCATCTCCGATAAACCATTCATTTGGCACGTTAATAATAACGGAGAATCACGCTGGCTACGGCACTTGTACCGTCATCGGGGTGCTTGAGCAACTCGCTGTCATGGGGGAATTTGTTTTCCAGTACTTAGGCAGCAGGAAAAGTGATATCCCCTTTACATAAATAGGGAATAGAAGATACAGACATGCAAATGCTTCTGTGTCTGCATGATAAGTAGCACTGAAATCAGCAAGCCTCCTCAGGAGTCAATTCAAGCATTCAAACGAGTATTTGAAGAAATCAGAGTAGAACAACTACGCTTTCAGGCCAGGAGCATAAAAATGCTTTGAACAGATGGGAAAGGGATCTCCAGAGTCACATGCCAGCACTTATAAAGCTCTGCAGCTGAATGGAAGGATATATCACTTGGTATAAGACTTAAGGGGAGAAGGGACAATAGGAGATACAGCCACAGCTAGGGAATAATTAACTGGACCCTGTGAAATCTTTAAAAACACGGTTAGTAATTTGGTTGAAAAATACTTTGGAATGACTTAGTCTGCTCCAAAAAAGAGACTGTTTATTGATCTTTGTTTATGTGTTTGTTTTTTGGGAAGGGTGGGTAATGGGATCCTGTTGGCAGTTTTAAGATGTTTAAGACAGTTTAACTTTAGTTTTTGTCCCCTTTAGAAGCCTAAAAGCACGGAACTTGTCATGCTCCGCAGGTGTCACAGACTTAGCATGCTGAGGTAGGCATTTGCAGAAGTTCGAGTCAAGGTTTTGTAGGAAATAACCGCACTATGGTTTGTCTCAAAGCCTGAGGCTTTATCCTACTTCTGTTGCTCTTATGCCTGGGGGAAACTTAGCTTTAAGTCTCAATCGTCTTTGGTTAGCAAAAACGCCGGGTCACCAGGCTTCGCGTTCTTCCGAAGTCGTGATTTGTACGAGGGAGCTGTGCCGAGGCTTTTGTTTTGGGCCAGATTGCCTACCTTTGCTCAGCTCTCGCCTGGCGATGGGCAGCCGTCTGGACCCTGCCTCAGAGCTACGCGGTTTCCACTGTGCAAGTTTCCCAGTGCAATGCAGCAACCGATATCCATATGCACCCGCTCTCGCCGAGGGTGTGAAAGCGGAGAGCCTTAATTATTTAACATCTTAAAGCGTTCCAAGGATCTAACCTGGCAGTACAAGGCCTTTTCTTGTTTGTTTCTAAAGGGATGCAATATATAGGATTATTCTATTCGTGGGCAAATATCCATTTCCATACGTTGTGCCCAGGCACCCGCTGTCAATGGCAGGATCGTTATGAATAGACGTCTGCTTCTGTAAGGACCAGCCAGGTGACGGCTTGTTTCTATTTAGCAGCTGTCAGAGGTAGACTCGAGTACCTGTATTAGCTGTCACCCATTGGACGGGCAGCAAATTTGTTTTCCAAGAAGCACAGAGGTTTTATTATTCTCTGGGAACGCTATGAGATCTGGTAATCATCCTGAACGTGAAATGTGGCATCTTACATTTCCTATTAATGCCCAAGCAGCTTTCTGAAGGGAAGGCTCCCACAGCTGCCTGCTCGGTGGTATATATATATATATATATAAAAATGTATATATATATATAAAATATCTTTAATATATATTTGGCATTTAAGTAACTGCAGGTTGTTGGAAACTATGCTGTCGAGTACAGAAGATAAACACTTGAAATAGTGAAAAGGCTATAGCCTAAATTAAAATTATAACATTAAGGCAGAAGTGGTAACTACAGCGAACACTGTCATGAAGACAGATAATATATAATGATGTACTTGTACATGGGCTTTGGCTGTTGTCAGACCCCGAGGAAATCCAATCTGTTACAGCCGTTCTAGAGACTTCTGTACCAGTGCACATAAATTCACTTTAGTGCTGATGGTTGATATTTAGCACTCTTGGGGCACTATGAATATCAAAGGCGCAGCAGATATTTTACATGTTTTCTTACAGAGCTAATCCAACCCAAAGTCTATGTTCTGCCACAGTACTACCACCCAGCTGATAGCAGTAGCATGGGTATTACAATTAAGGATAGCGCGTAGCTCCCTATTTCTGGGTTACCATAAAATGATCTATTATGCCCTGCAATCTACTGACAGACAATCTGGGACAACAAGGCACATAACATCCTTTTGATATTTTGAGAAACGGGGACAAAAGAATTAGAACATTCTTGTTGGCTGCCTTAAAAATTTCTTTATGACAGCTAGTAAAAATTTTACGGTCGGTCAAAATTCCTAACCTTTTCAACTGCATTTTTTTTTTAAAGTATTAAGGCACTTTACTGACATCTTTAACAGTAAATGCAGTTATTTACCTTATAGACATAGAAGTTAGAAGTAAATGGTTGCTTCGTGCTGTCTAGTTGATTAAGACAAGCCCCACATGGCAACAAAACCTCCTTTGTTCCTAGGCTGTAGTACGAGTTTGGTGTTCAATTTATTATACAAACACTCAGTAAAGCGATGGCATGGATGCTGCCTACTGTGAAATGTGGAGTATTCTGTCTTGATGACGAAGGAAAACTTGGAGACAGAGATTATAACTAAGATGAGGCTTTATAACTGGAAGTTAAGCAAGCCCAGTGATGAAGGGGGATAGATGTGTGTCCCATTCTTACCAGGCTAATTACACTGACTCTAAAAGCCACAGCTGGTATGAACCAGACTCTTCTAGACCCTTAAAAGACCTGTCACCTATAAAAAATGCATGCCAGAGCAAATAAAAATTCAATTATACTGCATTTACCTTTCTTACCATGAACAATTGCACCCTTTTCCCCCTGGGATTTTGTGTAAAGACCTCCAAAATAAAACTCAACGCATCTGCCTTTTCCTGTGGGACTAAGATAAAAATGACCTACTTTACTGCTGCCTTATTATTTGAGACCCAGCATTGACCATCCCCATAAATTATCCTAGTTAAAAGCTTTATCTGCCACTTGGGATAAAATAGGTTTTCGAGATGTTACCAACATGATTTATAAAGGAATATGTGTTAACTAGGGAAAGTTTTCAAGAAAGCTAGGTTAAATTGGCTAAAATGAGCCACGGACTATTTTTACACGTCTGAACATTGTCATATTTTACTTGGGCAAGTACAGCAGGTAAACATCTGATGAGATACAGAAATACTCATTGTTGGCTTTTCAAAATGTTTTTCAGTTTGTTACCTATCGCACGATTTTTAATGTCAACTGCAAAGCGTCTTTAAAATCTGATTTTAGACAGACCCTTAAAAGAGTGCAAGCAAGAAACTTCACTGGCTTTAACACAGCACTATACGGTTGATTTAGCTCTCTGTTGATGCAGAGATATTTCCTTGGTCACAAATTCAAGCAGGCAATAGTATGGAAGTTGAACAGCGAGAAGCCAGTGAATGCAATATGACATTAAATACCCTGAGCATGTCACAGTGGGCTCAGGATAGTTTCTTCATAGTGTACAAATGTCTTGGATTCTGCAAATCGAGACAGACTCTCTAACAGCATGTGCATGCTTAGCGTTGTCTTGTTCTCTTCTCTGCAGGTGTCCATCACGCTTTGCAGAGAATTCACAAAGGCAACGATCTTAAAATAGCACAGAAAAGCAAAGATGTGCGTGGTAACACGAACTCTTCTTTGTTCTTGTGCTCCCTGGAAATTTGTGGGCCCGCAGGGGTGAATGCCGTGCACCTCTGGATGAACTGGGTGCCTCTTCTTGACCAAGACTCGTGAGTAAAGTTGGGTCCAGATTTCCTTTCTTCACTACTTCCCTTACAGACTTCAACTGGAGTTTTCAAGGGTAAGTTAGTCAGTTAAAATCCTTAGGCTCAATCTCAAAAGCAACAGTAATTCTAATTTCTTATTATTTATTTATTTATTTATTTAAATGGCTAAATTAGTTTTGTCTTCTATATCCCTGGAATAAGTTAAAGCACATTTTCAAGCTGTTCACAACTGTGGTTGTGGATGGGTATGTGGTGGTGGGTAACAACACAAAAAGCAATTAAGGAAAGAGTGAAAAAACACAATCAAACCAAAAAAAGAATGTTTCTAGTCTGAAACTCAAAATTCAAGTAGATATCTATTTTTTAGGTTGGTTAAGTGATAGAGCAAAATCACGTACTTTCAAAGAATGGTCTTTTCTGAGCCTATCGAAATCAGAAGCTCTGACGCAGAGACACCTGACATCTATGTTTGTCTCTCTAAATGAAGCTTGCCAGGAGATTTCATTCTCTCCTGTGACCCACTCACTATTCAAATAGGTGTACTCCCCAAAGATGCCGTCTTAAAAAGTATCTTTTAAATAGCTCCTAGATCCCTTCGGGTTGTGTTGTGTTGCTTTTGTTAAAAGAGGATGTTTCTTTGTAAATGCCCTCTGCTCCCAATCTTCTTATTTCATATGCAGTGTATGCTTCCTTGGCTCCATAAGGTGACAGACTCTTTGTTCTAGTTTCAGAACATATATTGTTCGTATAATTGTCCTTCCTGGAGTAGGTAACTACCTAGTGTTGTCTTTAAATAGAAAGACAGTATTTTCTCATAACTCCATCTTAATTGTCTTCAGTCCCATATGGAATATTGACAAATTGTTGCTGGTCTACTGTGGAGATACAACAGTTAATTCTGAAGGAACATAATGGAAAGACTGTCATAAAGGAAAGCCATGAAAATACAGAAGACAGTATTTTTAAATTATTTTTTTATAATTCTGTAATGAGGAACAGGATCCCTGTGAATCTGTGCTCAGTTTTAGGCAATCCCTAGGGAGTGGAAGGCTTTTGAAAGCTCTCTATAGTGTACTTATAGTATAAATGTATACTTTTATATACTTGCATATAAGTATCCTTATACTATAAAGATACTGTAAGTTAGTTTTAATTAAGGTAGTGATCCCTAGGGGAGGGGACAGGGACAGAAGGAAATTTTACTTGCTTGAGAACCTGAGGTAAGGAAAAGGGCAGTCAGTTGTTAAATTATATTGGAAATACCAAATCAGACTAATGTTACAGTACTGAAAACTGTAACTCTGGAAGTTCTGAGTTACAGCAGGACATATAATTTCTCCTCAGTGAAGTGTTTTGCTCTTTTGATTTACAGAACTGCTCTGAAGTAGATTCTCTCATTTTTTTTTCAACATGAGGATTATTCATGTTATGACTAGCCATGAATATTCAAAATTTGAGCTATTATTTGAATGCATTTGGCCAGATACTTTGCATGTAATGCCTGCTTCCCAACTGGAGAAAAAAAAGAGGAATTCTTTGTTCAAATACTCGCATCGACACATTTTCCATTTTTTTAAAAAACAATATTCATACATTTGACTTTTAAATTATTTTTTTCATGAACATTGGTTTATGAAAAGTTAATTGCTCAGATCTTTCTTAAAAACACACTCAATAATGACATGACTGTGGCTAGCCGGTCTTAATTTGAAAATAAGTAAGAATATTCAGGATAGATTTTTCTATACTTTATACCTAACTCTTATGAAACGGCATTTCATGCACACATGGCTGCGAACCATTCGACTTTAAAAGCTGCTCAGAAAAATGGTTGTGCTGGTATCTCAGTCCTATTGGTTCTGAAGGCAGCTCGTTGCAGTGCTTACTGGTAATGGCATGACCCCTATTATTAAATATTCAGGAAATTCTTACTGAGGCACTGCTTTTCAGCTGCGATCATGAATATTGAGGATTCACGGCAACTTTTTGTTTCAGTAGCTGTTTTGGGGCTTCATTTTGTTTTTCCCAGCTATCAGGCTGCTCCTTGTAATACACGTCTCGCTACCACTACGCGGGTTTCATGCCCAGGGAGGGAAAACCCGATGAGGGTGACAGCTTATTTGTTGCTGCCCAGTTAGGGACAAAGCTGCAGTTTCAGCTTGGATGACCTGATAAAGAGAAATGCGTGGACTCAGAAGGTGAAACGGCACTGGAAGTCACTTGTCTTTTCATTAGTCGCGCTTGCATGAATTCATACCAGTGCCATCTGAATCTCCCATCCTCTCTTCAGGCAGGTGCTTGTTTTCCTTCCCTTAACGGCCGTTGCCTTCAGCGGGAGGGGAGGCCTTTTCTGCTGTCGTCCCAAGTCTGTTTGGGAGCTGACTTACCTTTGTGTCTCCCGCCGTTGGCAGGGAAGACCTTGCACGTCGACCCCAATTGCCGGTGACTGACAGCCTGTCCGTCTGCCTCCTGCGTTTGCACCAGCCAGTGCTGGGAACACCAAGTCCCATATTCCCCACCCCATCAGCAAATAATAAGGCACCCAAGTATCATGCAGATAGAATGACCTCAGAGCACCAGCAATTTAAATGAAGAGTTCACAGCAGAGGGCAATTTATAAACCGCATACATTTCTAGGTGCCGTAGGTTGCTCTGCATTGTACTGATCCACCCCTGTCTCCGTGGTCCCTGGGGAGCAGGGCAGGGGTGGTGTAAAGCCACTCCGGCTCGTGTTTGTCCAGTCCTGTCCTCACCGCACACCAGGCAGATCCAGCTATGGGGCTCGCGGTCTTCTCCGTACCCCAGGGGAGCTGTCTTGCTACGACAGGTCTAGCAGGGGGCTGAGGCACCCCAAAATTTAGCTGAGCTATTGGCGTTGCAGAGTAAAAAAGACAGAATATTACTATAATTAAGCAGCACACGATTGCCGGGGAAATTCCAAGGGCCAAGAGGATAGCAAAGTTGTTAAAATCTGAAGAACACCCAACACTGATACGGCTTGTGCAATTTGTGACCAGCCAAGTAAAGACATTGATCTCAAGCAGCACAATGTCAAATAATCTCATGGCCAAGTCAGGACCATTTTCTTCCTTAGCTGGGGTTTCTTAGGTGACCGAGTGCACTACTAAAGGGAAAGAAACCAGTCTGCTCCATCCATTGTCAGTTCTAGTACAACAAATATGTATAACAGAACGATTTTTTTTTTTGAGAGCGATAAAAACTGTATGAGATTGCAAGAGGTTTATGTATGTTTTATAGTCGGAGCAACCATTAGAGTAAAACTACATTGTTTTCCTCTTTCATGCTTCCTTTCTGCTTTCAGACCACATTCCCTGTGAAGTCAAGCAGGAGGTTCTTCAGTTTTGGCAAATGTCTCCAAGAAAGAAATTACCCGTACAATTATGTATTAATGCAATGGCATTAAGCAGATTGTAACTGTTATAAATCAAACAGTATCGCCAAACAGCAGGTTATGTATGTAATACAGTATGTTTCCCATTTGTATTCTCTAATCAAGCAGGAACTCAAGGTACAATATTTTTGAGGTAATTCACTGAAGTCAAAGGCTGAAGTTTCCCAGGTCTAACTCCACTGCGTGTGTTCCACCAGTGATTCCCTCCATCTTATTTCCACGACAATGGGTTTTTCAGCAATGTAAAATTATGTTCTGAAAATGCTCAGTGACAAGCCCGTGGATGGTATAAAATGATTTAAAGGAAGTTACGCCAGTTACATGTCATCGCCATTGTGTATGAGTGGTAGAAAAGCAAAAAATTCGATCCCTGTGAACATGTTGGTTCTGTGTGTGTGTGTTTGGTTTTCTTCTTTTATTAGAAACATTGCTAAGGAGAACTGATTTTTTTTTAAAGGAATTGTAAAATGATTTGCAAAATGTTGGGGCCTGCCTATCCTTTGTGCATGTTTTTTTCTGCAAGTAGATGTTGGACCAAAATGGAGCTCTCGGGTTAGAAAGTGCAGTATGTTGCTATTAAGTGTAGACATATTTTCATAGTAGGTAATTTTCCAGTTCCCAATATTTCTGGAAGACTGGTAGGCTTTTGGTGACTAGAAATCTTCTTCCAACTGACATTGCTGTGCTTCCTGAAGCACGGATTGACTCCTGTTCTCCCTGAAGTTAGGGTCAGTTTTTTGCCTTTGAAAGTAATAGGAAAAGATAATGAATTTGAATTGGGGAAGAGTCAGAAGTGGAGGAGTGTGCAATCATGTAAAACATGTAATAATTAAGAGCAAACTGCCTTCTGACTCAAAAAAAAAAAAAAAAGGATTTTTGGTAAAACAGACTAACAAAAAACCGCAAAGAATTAGCTGCACCATTGACTCAAAGGATTTATGTTATGTAAATCAATTCCCATAGGAGGCTATAAATATTACGTTGCTCTAAATTAGCTGAGGATGATGATGCCCTCTAAATTAGGTGAGGATCAGTTTGTCCTCAGACAGCCTCCTGACTGAAGGAATGTATTTCCTATCATTACAGTAATCTGCTACGGAACATTAAGAACTAAACTAAACTTGAGGCCTTTCCCTAATCCTGAAACAAACACCGTAATCATTTACTTTGTCTCTAACATCCTAGTAGTCACAATTCAATTAAATACTAATTAGCATTTAAGTACTAATTAATGTTAGCATTTTCCATCAAAGATTTAAAATGAAAAATCTAGAACTAAAAATATCATGATGGAAAAATGTTTTTATGAAGGAAGGGTGCTTTGCATCAAATGAAGAATACCATTTCCTTAACTAAGGAAAAGCCATCTTCTTCCGCTCAGAAATACTGTTTTCACCAGAGCCTAGTTAGAAAAATGCATACTGAAAAATATTCTTAATGTGCTTATTATAATTTTACTTACAACATCTGAAAATACTTTAAAAGCAAGATGCCAGTCCAGTTGGTTATTTTAGACACATCTTGGATTTCTTCTCTGTTGAGTAAAGCATTTAAAGACATGTTTATCTTCAAGAATTTGCTTAAGTGCAGTTGTTACTAGGTATAAGCATAAATGCTCTGCTGAATAGGGATAGATTGCTGCAGCAGGCTCTAAACGAACTAAGAATCAAGCTGATAAAGGGATGCTTTGGGTAAAGTGCTAAATTTCAGAGAAGTTGAGATCCCTACTACAGTGGGCACCACGCATCCATCTCAATCGTGGGAGCTAAAATGATAATCTCCATGTTTCTCATCTGGAAATTGTAATGCAGGAGGCGGCAGCAATTTGCTGGCGGCTTATAGGGCAAGTGGGACGGGATTTTCAGAGCGCAGGTAAGCTGGGCTTTTCATAACAATGTCTATTCCATTCTCAGGAGGGGAATATTTCCTTTTTGGTTTGAGATTTCCATCTGATATTAACGAGCGCTCTGTACGGGCCTTGAGGAAAGCGCACGAGCCAAGATAGTCTGGTTCTGCAAAGTGGTTACTCCATAATGAAGCTTCCTATATTTCTGAGTTAATGGGCCAAACGCCCTCCCACTGACTTCAGTGAGGAACCCGGCCCATTATTCCTGAGTGCTACTGACCGCCCAGGTTCTTGCTTGACTGTTACACGAGTGGAATAGGCTGCTGAGCACGATTCTAGGCAGTGTGTGCACAGAGGACCATGACAGAGACCAGTGTGGCTCATTATGACTGACTGAGGGTGAAAATGAAAAAGTCTTGCTGTGTAATGGGTGGGCTGCTCTAATTGAGGTCTTGTTTAAAATATACGTCAAAAAGGACATCCCCTTCAAATTAGCTTTCTAAAGCCATGTTCTGTTTTGCTGTTTTGGGTTTTTTGTTTTTTTTTTGTTTTGTTTTGTTTTATTTAACTTCAGTTGAGATGTAGCATGAATCATTTTCTATAATCGACGAGTAATCCTGAGAAGGCAGGGAAATACTCTGTGAACGTGTTCCAAAAACATTTATAGCTTTCACATTTCCATAATATTAAACTGAAGAGCTGCAAAGGGAAACTGCTGAAACATAACATTTTTCTGCATGTCAGTGCTGAATTCTAGGAAAAACTCAGACTTTGCAGTGGTTGATCATGGTCATCTTCTTCTGTGACAAAACTGAGTAAAAAAGTAATCCATAATAGTATGCCCATTTTTCTTGTACTAATTCCAAGCTGTTGCGTGATACTTTGAATACTTTAGTACTGAACTGGTGTTCTGATGTTTTGGTAATTTCAGGTTCGTCTTACACTGGCCAATTCATAGGTGGAAAATACTGTTGGGTTTTTTTTCCTCTCTATAACTTCCCGCTCTCCAAAACCTTCTCTCCTTTTATAGGCATTTTCTGGTAGCTCTAACAGAGTCCCAGACTCCGGCACTACCCCTAATTCATACTTGTCAAACAATAACGAAGTGCAGCACAGAAAATGTGATCACTGGCAGCCTGCCTTGTTATCTATCCTATGTCAGACAGGATCCAAGGAAAAGACCCTGTTCAAGGCACATCATCTACTAAAATGGGTCATGAGCCATGAAGTTTTTTGCATTTTTGGTTATTTATTTTTATAAGCTTTATGACCATCAGCAAGGTTGTTAAAATATCCTGGATTATGCTGGAAGGGTATATTGCCAAGAAATATCTAAATATATCTAAATGTCCAAAAGTATCCAAATGTCTATCCATCATCATTGGAAAAGATTTGAGAAAGTTAGGACCAAACAGCTGTTTATCGTATTTTTAATAAAGTTCTGATAATAGTAAATCACTCTTTAGAACTGTAAAATAAACATTAAGAGGTCAGTTGATTTACGTTTTGCCCTACTGTAAATATTCTTATACAGCTCCGTTAATTCACTTTATTATGGAATGAGAGCTATAGCAGTCCCCATCATAACCTTAGTTTTAGCATCGTCTGTCCTTCCAGCCTCCTCTAAGACTTTATTCCCCTGAAAACAAGTACCTAGTGTTGGCATTTTGCATACCATAGTGTATCTTAGTAAAATTTCATTTTTGTTTATAACTGTAAAAAGGTGAAGTACATTGAGTTTGGTTTTAATTTTAATTTTTGAAGAGATGAACAATAACGTCATTTAACTGAAATCTGGCAAAACTTTCATGGACTTCACAGGAACCGATATACTATCTAATGCATGTGTGTATAGAAATATAAGACTGCCGGAACTGATCACCTGCTGGGCTGTGTTTCAGATAACAGCTCTGACTTGGAAATATGGAGCGGGGAAGGGAAAAGAGCTGTAAGAGCTGAGAAATCTAGCAGAAAATAATCCATTCCCTGTTTTGGAAATGTTACTTTTAATAAGTCCTACGGAAACTGTGACTTCTTTCAGGCTTCTGCCTTCTCTTTACCAAAATCCAGCTCTTTCTATAAACAGTGAATAGATTTAGGACGTAGTGTTGCATTCAAAACCGTTGCTGTGAATCATTATACTCAAAAACACTAGAACTTTGTGCTGGCTCCAAGGATTCATTCACATATGACACCCTGCAGAATAAACTGCAGCCAAAGGTATCCTAGGAAGAGCCTTGGGAGGATGCCTCAGGAAATATTGTGATCAGTTTTTAAAATATACTTGGTTAGCATCCTTGTTATTGCTTTACAGTACATGGACTTTTACTCTGAAGTGAAAAAGAGAAATATTCGACGTAGAGAACTAAACAAAACCACTGGGTCCACGGAGGAGTCACTGAACTTGATACAAATCCACACGACAGCTGGTCGCGGCATCAAACTTTTGCTTGCTATGACCAAGGACCTCTACTTTTGTTAAACTTGGAGAATTATTTGTCACATTCACAGACAGATGCTGGAGCCTGTGATGCCTGGGTTTCCATTTCATGGCTCTGAAACCCAGCTGATATTATCAGAAGCAGCACACTGTACAGGGCCTGAAAATTTGTACTTGAACTTTGCTTGTTCCCAGGGGAACTCTCTTGTAAATACTAAAATCATTCATTCCACTTCAGTATTTCTACTGTTGAATCTATAGAAATCATTGACAAAGTTGGCCTTGCACGTATTTCAGAAGATTTTTCATTTTAATCCATTTGAGACGGTCCTAGGATCCCGTCACGGAAAAGAACGTTATTAGCGGTTTCTTGTTTTGACTTCTTGAATTCCTAAATCTTTTAGTTTCTCACTGTCTACAATTTAGGTTTTGTTTTTCTGCTGTGTTGTCTCGGGTGTTTTCCTGGAGACATGAACCAAGCTGAAATTGTGTAGCTGTTGCACACGCTCCCGGAGTTCTGCAATGTAGACCTCTGGTTCTCTTCTGACACCTCCATATTATCTGCCAGTATTTATATGACTGTTCATGGTATGTACAAGTAACTGTATTTGCAGGAAATGCATAAAATACCGGCGAAATAGTAATCTTTGGGGGTTTGGTTCTTTCAAACGCAGAGATTTATTTCGCCACCAAGTGATTTTTCTCTTTCTTTACGTTACGTTACCTTGGAAAAAAGTTATTACATGTTCAGTTGTCTTAAACTGTTGCTCAAGTCAAGAGCTGGAAGAGGTTGTCAAGGTGTCTCCAGGAGATGGTTAGTGACATTTTGAAGCTGGCACATGCGGGAGCTGAATTTCAAAGAGTAGTGAGCTTTGTGAACAGCTGCAACGTTGCTCTTTTTAACTGCCTTTTACTTGCTTGAATAACTGTACTTTCCATGAAACTAAGTAAAGCAATGGTGAAGGAAATTAATGTAATGACTATAAAAATAAGTGAAGGAGAAAGAGGACATACATGACTTGAGCGTAACTTATCTTTGACATGCTGATCTGTTATTTTTCACTGAGATAAAGGTTAAATCCATTAACTGGTGGTCTTCCAGTGAGGACAGAGAGCTGACACGGCATGAAGCGCTCGGGCCAGAAAAACCCCAAAGTATTTGATCTTTGAATGTAGAACTTTTCTTGTCAGCAGCAAAAAAAGACTTGACTTTCATATGTTCCCTCTACATGTGGGGAAATGAACATAAATTAATAGCTACAGTAATTTCCTCTGGGTAAATCTATCTAAACGATCTTAAATATTAGAATGTTGAAAGGCTAATGGCTTGGATATCTGACGTGATGAACATCTGCAGCTGTTTGTGAAGTCAAAGGGAGGACTGGGTGCTCACTCTCTTTGAAAATCAGGTCACAACACCAATGGCATCTTTATACAGAGAATCCCCTGGATTTCAGTAGAATTTACATAAACTTGCAGCAGGATAACAGCCTGAGGTACCAGTGCTATATCCTGAGTTTCTAAAAATGACAAGGCTCGGAAATGATTGCCTTGGTTGCCTTCCGAGAGATGCTGGACTACGGGTGGGGTGTTTTTATCCTCAACTATTGAATGCATCAGTGTTTGCATTTATTCTTAGGAGTGAAACAGTATGTAGACCTGAAGAGTAAATCGTAGGAAATGAACAGCTGATTTGGGTTTTGCAATGCACGTGTATGAACTCCCTTGCTAGAATTGCCGTTCGGTGATAAAACAAACAAAATTGTTCAGGTCAAAGTCATTATAATTTTTCTGTGTCTCAAGGTATTTATAAATCTGTTACAGAGGATGGCTATGTTTTTATTTTCTATGTATTTTATTATATTGTCTGCGAGAAAAAGAATTTCTTGTCAATACTGTCATGTCATTGGATAGTCTTACCAGTATATGCATTTAGGGGAAATAATATTTTTAAAAGACTTTAAGATTTGCCTACACTGTATTTGACCATTAGGACTCTGTGCTCGTGTGTTGTAATGGTCCAGACCTGGCTCAAAATACAGCTCTTGCTTATTTTCTCAGCTTCTTATAGGTTAGCTGTACCAATGATTCACTTAAGATACAGTCAGATAATCAAAGCGACCGAGTCAGCAAATTTTAGGAAACTGCTGCCCAGTAATGGTTATGTACTCACTTCCAGTCTTTCCTAACACCACATAAAATAGATTAGCCATAAAGATCCAATTAGCTTATTTGAATACATGGCTACTTAAATTTGAATTTACTTGCCCCCTCAGCTGAGATGTGTAACCATGTGCAAATTCCTCCACCATTGCAATGAGGAGTAAAATGGGTTCATCTGAACTACTAATTCTTGTACTCAGCAGATAGCATTCTTGCTCAGTGACTTGCTACCAGCTGCTGTGGTCTGTGTTGTTGATTCAAAGGAAGAAGCGATTATGCCTAGCCAGCAAAGGAACAAAAAAAAAAACCCCAACCAAAAGAGAAAAAAATATGTATGTTTTCTCTCCTCCTTCTTTGCCCTGGATCTCTGTAACGTGTCAGCCATCAGACAGTATTCATATATATTTCCATTTTTAAAATTGATTTACAGTTTGCAAGATGCTGAGAAGCAATAAAATCTAAGCTTACTTAACACCTGGTAGCATTAACTACAGTCCAGAAACTTCAGACTAATATGAGGGAACATAATTTTGTTTTAGCAAGAAGCAGGATTCATGAATTCTCCATCTACTGTGACTAACTTATGCCTTTGGGAAATTTTCTTAATCTCTATTTTTACCTTAACAGATCCACATGGAAAATTTCCGTGGAAAAGTTTCACAGGAACACATTGAAGGTATTTATGAACTTTGAAAATTCTACTTAAATAAAAACAAGTAGTCAGTGACTGGTAAAGACATTTAAATGTTAACCCTAAAGAAAATAATTTACCTACTTTTCTTTATACAAGGTTGCTTAGTTCTCTCTCCCTGAGGTACTGGTTAGTGAATGCTGAAAAAAAAGAGTGTAGTGCTTTGCTTTGTTTACAAATTGGAGATTATATACCTGCGTAATAAAAGACTGCTTTACCAGCGAGCATCTCTTCCCCTTGTTGAGCAACCACCTTATTTGGGTGAGACAAGCTGGATAAAGATAAAGTGCACGTTTGGCTTGACAGCAGAAAGCCCTCCCGGTTTTGATGAACTCTGTCTTTTAACAACAAACTTCAAAAAACTCTTATTTTGAAAGACGTGGGGTCTATGTAATCCCTAGTTCGAATAATTAAACTCTGTAAAAATCTTGTTGCGTAACTTTCAAGTGAGCACCAACCTTAGTAAATGGGTATTTATGGCTCTAAGTGGTTAAATGTGAAATATTCCTGATCCTGAGGAATAAATTTTGAGACAGAAAACGGTAACGTGAAAAAATGTTAGTAAATATTCCTGTTGGCATGAAAAGGAGAACATCTGCTAAAGTCACGAGTGGTTTGTTGCCTGAGTTAGCAGCAGGACAGCCTACAGCTGATTAACTATGGCCTGATAAAAGAACAGGAGTGCAGTGGATAGAAATGTTTGTCATTTGAAGTTGCTTGAAATCACTCTACAAGCTTTTAAAACATGATATTTCACTTTTTAATTCTTTCCTTGGTAGCTTCAGAAACTGCTGTAATGACTGCTTAACTATTAGTATGTATCCAAACTGAAATGTATGTGCGTGAAATGTCCTGATTTGGTCTTGTCTTCACTAAAGTCTATTTCCTACCCAGAAATGCACACAAGCACATACAAAACACTGAGCACGCATTCCAAAATCAAGTTTAAATGTATATTTAGGGTTTTCTACATATGCTGAGGCAACACTGAGATTAGCCAGGATATAGACTTTGCATTCTTTTAAGCCCGTGTTGCGGGTCTGGTCTTGGAGAGCTGCGATGCCAGATGCACTCTGGACCATAGGCTCCAAACAGTTCTTGCCTGCTTTTTTTCTAAACTCACTTTGTACCTGGATATCTCTGATTTAAAACAGGTCTGGCAGTTCAAACACATTTGAATCTCAAATATCCTACAGTTAGGTTTGGTATAAGGGTGAGGTAATTATAGATGCCAACATAATTAACCTTGGATGTCTGTTATGCTAATTCTTAAAGATAGATGTGCTAACGCGTGGAAATAGGAATAACCTCCAGTATTTGTTTCACTGTTTTTCTCCATTCCCTGCAGTCTAATCCAGAGGAGGAGTTTTGCCTGTGAGAACTACGATGATAAATTGACCATTGACTTAAGGAAGAAATGTTTTACGATGGGGGTGGTGAAACGCTGGAGCAGGTTGCCCAGAGAGGTGGTGGATGCCCCGTCCCTGGAGACATCCAGGGTCAGGTCGGACGGGGCTCTGAGCAACCTGATCGAGTGGAAGATGTCCCTGCTCATTGCGGGGGCGTTTCACGAGATGATCTCTAAAAGCCCCTTCCAACCCAACCATTCTATGATTCTGTGACTTCAGTTGTTGCTCCTGTGAGGTCTATATGAAAGATTTCTCTCCTCTCTAAAAAGAATCCTTAACGTCTCTATACAGGTACGTTTAGTAAATACTCATACAGCACTTTAAGCATTTGGCCACTGATATAGCATATTGTTTTAAGGTGACATATGTTATTGTCCCAAACGGCACGTGCCCTGACACTGAACATTTCTTGGATGGGGAAAGGAGAGGACCTTCTGTTACTGTGGGGTGACGTGACAAGCGTCACATTGTGCAGGCTGGGATGACGACTCAAGCCACAACTGGAGGACCTTTCCTGGCTTTGCTGAAATTGCATGGGGAGAGGATCTACCTGGATCTATCTAGCAGGAGGACGGGAGATTTCTCAGCCCAAAGCCACTTTCCCTCTCTGCCTCCAGGATCCTGGCCTTAATAGGCCATGAAGATGCAACTGCCTGATATTCGACAAATAAGCCTATCAAAGGTAGTTCTATACTGGCTAGATAGTAAAAAGAAAGTTTGTTATCCCTGCCTTATTCAGTTTTGCAGGTGAATAAGGGCAGGCTTTTTTACTCTGATATCCTAATTTATATTTTGTCTAAGATGCTTCATTTTGGCATAGATCTTGTGAGAGTTAAATGCTGAATTCCTCTGAGAGGAATATAATTTTTTTAAAATGATACATATTTTCATATATGGAGGAAATCTATGCAGACAGCACATGCATTTGAACAAGGTAAGTAACGCTTGCTTTTCCATAGAATTTGTGACTGACACACTCCTCTGAATCTTCTTAGGCCATCTGCACTTCCCCACCTTTGTCCTTAGCAAAAAGTGTGGTAAATGATCTACTTCTCTGGTTATTTCTGAAAGTGTATGGGTGACTTCTAATTTTCAGTTTTATTACTATCTAGATACAGTAAAGAATAATGGCAAGTCTTACCTTACTGTACATTTGTACGTTTGGATAATGGATCTATTGTCCAGAAAGCCAAACAGGACTAGAAGAAGAGATGCAGAAGAGGACACCGATCCACGCAGTCCATAAGAAAAGGACTGTTAACGTACTATCTACTAAGCACACTAGTGTGTCTTCTGTTTTTTTTATTCTACACTAAGATCTGGTGGCTCCAACTTAAAAAAAAAAAAAAAAAAAGTAGCAAGAATCCAGGTATAGATGGCAATTACAGAAAGCATGGAGAGACTTCATACAAAGAAAAAAGTTAAGAGACTGCAATTACTTAGTTTAAAAAGTAGATATGTGTACAAATTAATTAATTCTATAAAACAGCATAGTTTATCCTGAGAGTTGGGGAACGTTCAGCGAAAGCCAGAGGTACTGTATTTAAATTCCAGTTTTTCTTTGTTGTGTTCTATTTTATTATTCTCATTTATTTCACTTAGTTCAGACAGTAAATCTAATTGATTAAAGGCTTCAGCGAATGAGGACTCCATGTGAAGCAGAGGCGCACAAGTACAATGTCTGCTCACACCCAACAATAACAATGAAGAGATTCTTTGTTTAAAAATGACATTTGTAGCTGGAAGAAGCTGTGGCAATGTGGAGGGACAGCTGTGTAGTGGTGCAGCTGCTCTGACGCGCGCTCGGGAGCGAGCACAGCTCTGGGGAGGAGGAGGAGGAGGAGAAGGAAGGGTGTACCTCAGCTCTGGATTAAAATACAGCCTTCCTTCAGGGCTTCAGAGCAGATTAAGCAAGGTGTCTTTGATACTAACCTGGAAAAATTCTTGTGGCGGTTTACGCACATCACGAAGCCAATTCTAGTTCTGTTGCTTTGTCGTCTCTGGTAAATGAGTGCCAGTGGAGCAATATAACCAACCAACGTGATAACTGTAGAGGTACCAAAGGAAGATGTGATCTGGAAGGTCATGATTATGTGTAATTGTCATGACAGGCCAAGTACAGCCAAGTTCTTAAAATAAACTATTGTGTAACTGTGTCATGCATGTAACCTGAGGAGAAAATGAATTAACCCTTGAAATCAGAACATGCATATTACAAATCACAAATTTATCAGAAGAAAAAAGAAAGACGCTCCAACTTTCAATACAGGAAAATTAGATAATTTATTGTTTAATGTTTACTATATAATAATAAGTTTTGCCTGTATACTGATTTATAGCAGAATTATCTTCTTCAACATGAACAAGGTAAGAAGGCAGTTAGGGAAGACATTTTTCCTCTTTTTTTTTTTTTTTTTTTTTTTTAAAATCAAGAAACTTGCAAGAAATGACTCCATGGTAATTTACCTATAATGAAAAAGGAACAGATTTACTTCCTTATCAGTCATTAATTTAAAAAAGTATTTTATCTTGGAGTGCAAGGAACCCAATAAAAATTCACACAAAGTATTTATATTTAAATGGCTTATTATTTTAAAGGGCACAATGATCTTACATCAGGAGATATTAAGGTATTTTACACCTCTTCCAGATCTGTGTCTAACTGGTGCTTTTAATGACTTCTGTTATTCTTGAAGGATATAAAGAACTGCTGGAGAAATCTATTCACAGTCACAGGAAAGAAATTTCTGCATTAATTTAACTTTATATTGGCTTAAGCTTAATAAGCTGGCTTATTAAGGCCAGCTGATTAACCACTTCTGAATAAAAAGGGGAAAATAGTTACTGAAGAGGTATGGAAGCAAAGTACAAAAATGGGATAAAGATGTCAAAACATCACACCCCAAAAGAGCTTACGAAATCTGACTTTGAGAGTATTGAACAGAGCATGGAAACGGACTGGGAATTCAGTAGTGAAGGTCTTATGGGCAGGATGATTTAAGAGAGTGAGGGGTTTGAGATCTTATCTGTAAGCAAATACATTCTTAAAAATTATTTAGAAGTTTTAATTTGGCCATGAAAGTGCTTTTTATGGGTTTTAGTAAATGTTCAGAAAAATTCTGAATAAAATTTCTGGCTGATTTATACAACGTGATCTTTCTGGAAGCTTATAAAAATGCCAATGAATTGTAGGGTTTTTTTAACAAAATATTTCACTTTTTACCTCATGTACAAGAAATCCGAGTTTGGAGTCTGCCACATTATTGCTTTAGCCCTGCCTTGTTTTCTGTAATTCAGCTACATGGAGGTTCTGTTTGACAGCAGTTTCCAAAATGTAGTAAGTCTAATAATAAAGTCTACTGTTGAACTTGCATTCAAAATTACCAGAATGCACTGAGACCAGGTCATTAATCTAAAACAATGAGAGCTTAAAAAGTCCTTGAAACTTCTTTTGCTGTGACTAAGAAACATGGGTTTCATCCCACCTAACCCTCTCAGCCTACAAAGTTTTAGCTCTCCAGTCTAATACAATTAACAGTCAAACGTACCCATAAAAGAAAGTTCCCCAAAGCTGCAAAGTTGTGTCATTTCTATGAAATATATTTGTTCTTGCTGTACTTACTTTCATATGCTTTTGAAACGATGAAGTGTAACAGACAAAATTTCCTAATACCATGTCCCAGCTTACCTATGTTTTTCAGGCAACTGGTTATAGTTGGAGTAGCTGCTTCGTCCCAGTTTTCTTAGCTTTTACTCAGCTGAAGCTACTGAAGGTCATCATACTTTTTTTTTAAAGGAAGAATCCTAAACATGTAGAATCTGAAAATGTATTTAATTATAGATAAAGCTTTGGTAGGACTTAACTCATCAAGGTAAAGTTTTAGACATCACAGTATAAAAAATTGAGGGTCATAAATTTGTGCTTTCCTGATGTCTCCATCAGTATTTATAACATACTTGACGGATGCCAAATTTCTCTTGCATCTTATGTATGACAAAGAAATATATAGATTCCATCTGATCATACTTTGGAGCTTTTCATTTGAAATTTGACAAAGATAGTATATGATAATTAGACCCCAGTAAAAATGTGGATGCAGAATTATGCACTTCATGCAGGGCAGCTGTCAGCCATCGCCACTGCTGTAAGTAATTTTCATTTGCACTTTTTGTACGCCGGTCATTGGATACAAAACTGAGTTTTGAATTACAGCATAAAAAGGAATGAAATACCTTTAATTTTTTTTAAGAAATGTTGTTGCTGTTCACCATTTGCAAGTTTTTTAATTGTAAAAGATGCTGTAGATGGAGTTTTTCTTCTTAGCACTGCTGTCCTATTTTCTCCATGATATCCCCTGGGGATCTAACATGAGTTTAAGTAAGTCCATTTTTTTCTCAGCTGACAGAACAAATGTTCAGATGCTTTAAAATTTAAAGAGCAAAATGTAGGGATGGGTAAATCAATTTAGAAGAGGTAGGAAATTCCCATTCAAATCAAATAGCCTTCTTTTTGTTTGCTTGCTTGTCTTCTGGGTTGTTTTTGTTTGCTTTTAATTTCCTATAATGATGTTACATTTTGAGAGGTAGGCATTCCCAGCATCCTTCGTTATATCTAAAAGGAAAGAACTCCATGTATTACCAAGGACTTGCAACCAGTAGGGAGAATTATGTGTGAACTTTGCCAGTGAATGCACCTATGTGCATAAGACCTCTTGCATGAAAATTATTTTCATGGCATGCAGTTTAATGTTCATTAATATTTATGAGATAACGTAGTTGCTCTGTGTATATTAAAGAATATTCTTTTCAAGGACGTTTCTTGTTTAAAAAGAGCCGTTTGAGAGCTACTGTAGTAAAAAGTTTTGTAACGATACAGAGTAGTTCAGAAAGCCAAAAAGTGAGTTGTTAAAGATATTTATGTTTATTTTCTGTTCTGTTTACTTTGAAATGGCTTATACAGAAAAAAATATAGTGACAGCCCTTGTTAAGTTCAGTGTGGCATTGTGCCTAAGGGTCGACACCTTGAAATGGTCTAAAATCCGTACTCTTGCATGGAGTAACTTGAAATTCGCACTAAGTGGCATTATTGATTCAAAATTGGTGTCAGTTGGGTTTGGAGATAAAAAAAAGTTAAAGACATGGCATTTTTAGGATGAAATTTCACCGAGTACTGGTCCTAACTTTGTTGCATCCATCAAGGACTCAAACCACAGTTCCCGCATCTCCCAATCCTTTCAGCGGCTCGGTGGTGATCCTAGTTGGAAAAGACTGTTGTACCAAAGCGAGCTGTCGGAGATTCACCCCGCTCCATCACCAGGTGCGGTGCAGTTTTGGGGATTACCTGTGGAGCCGTAGCAGCCCCCCTGGATTTGCAGGTGGGCGACGCCTGAGAAGATGTGGAGAAACGTGCGAGACCAGCGAGTCCCGTGCGTTGCCCGTGTGCTCCCCACTGTGTCTGTGTCCACATCTCCATCCAGGATTCCACTTCACCTCGAGACTGGTGGTCCCTGCGCCCACCCCCACGCCTGGATCTCCTCAGGGCTTGAGCCTGACACCTTCCCTTCCTCTGGGAATTCAACGTGTCAGTAGAAGTTTCTGACTTCGCGCGGCGGCTGTGGTGTTCGTCCCTCCTAGCTGCGGACTTAGCGGATGAGGACGACGGCGGGGGGGGGGGACGCAAGATTAAAAATTAAAGGAAAAACCCAAGATGATTGAGTACGCAGGGCCTGGCGCTGGCTGAGCTGCCGCGGCCAGCCCTCCGGCCGACGGGGACTAGCCCAGCCCCGCCGAAACCGCGGGTATCCCGGCGGCGTGGCCCTCGCCCTCCCGCTTCTGCGGGGCCGTAGCCGCAACCGGGGCCGCCTCCCCCTCGGCCGCCGTTACGGCAGCAGCGGCCCCTCAGCGGGAGCAGCCGGTAAGCGCGGCGGCGGGGGCCGGGGCGGGTAGTGAGGCGGGCACTGTGCCTGTCTGAGCGCGGGAGGGGGAACGGCCGAGCCCGGGCGGCGGTGGAGGCGGCGGCACAGCGAGGCGTGAGGGGAGCGCTGTCCCCCCGCCGTCCCCTCACAGCTTCCCGCCATAACCCGCGCCCCGAGACAGGTAGGCACGGCCCGGAGGGGGGAAGGGGGGGAAGCCTCCGGTTTCAGCCCCGCGGAGTGTGCGTGTGTGTGGGGCTGCTTCGGTAAGGGACCCCCCCTCTGTGGAAGCCCGTGAAGCCGAGCTGCGTGCAGGCGGGCTCCTCGTCAGCCCCTTCGCTTTGGCGGCGGAGTTTCGGTTAGCTCGGCGGGGCGGGCAGCGTAGTGCGGTACCCGGGGAGGGCGGGG
>JANZLQ010000022.1:27017316-27064651 GCA_026212715.1 Elanus axillaris | reverse complement strand
GGGGGGGCAGGGGCCGTTGTTCGGCTGGAAGGCGGCAGCCGGGTATGGGAGCGGTGAAGCGGCACGTTTGGGGTGTCTGGGGGGGGGGGAGTGGGGCTGTGAGGAGGTGGCCGAGGGGGAAGGCGCGGTGTGGGCTGGGCAGGTACCCGGGTGGACCCGTCTGTCAGATTAGTGGAGGGCTGGGGTTGGTGGTGGAAGGTGGGGGTACAAGCGCATCGTGACTTTTTTACACAGAAAGAAGAGGGCAGAAGTCAGCAAAGAAGTAGGGAACGCGAAATCCTCGCTCGAAGCGGAGCGACCTTCCCTCACGCTGGTTGTGTGAGTCTGCGGGCAGGCAGAGGAGCGGCGGGATGAGGTAGGAGAGGGGAAAGGGATCCCAGTATGAATATCGGGAAAGTGCTTTCCCGTATGAATATCGGGAAGGTGCTTCCCCAGGGCCCCACGGAGTAGTAAAACCAGTGGGAAATCGAGTCGACTGCTGGTGAGCTGTTGGCATGTTTAGTCCAAAGCACCTGTGTAAGCAGGCCTTGCTCTTTAACACAGAAGAAGTCACAAAAGCTCCCTGCAAGTAACTGAACGCACCAGTGAATTTATTCTTCTCCTGAAAGTTTCTACATCCTTTCCTTTTTTAGATCTTTCTTCTCTTCTTTCCTGTGGTCTTGGCTCTGTTTAACTCCTCTTAGAATAACCTGCCTTGTTGAAGCGAGTCTCTGTCGGGTGGAAAAAAAAAAGTCCTCAAAAACAAATGCTATCTTTGTTTAAAGCAATTTGTGGATCAAGGTTGTGGCTTAACTGTGAAATAGCATGGCTCTTCTTTGCTTGTATTAAAAACACAATAACACATCAAATTAATCAAAGTCTTGGGAGGTAACTAGGCTGAAATGCAATTTAGCAGCGTGAGACTTTAACGTAGGTTTTACAGTACCTCATCTCTCTTGTGAATAAATATATAATTAGTGGAAGGCCTTTTTGCAGCTTTTCTTTTTGTATTTTACTTGAAGTACTTCAGGGTAAAGATTATAATTGATAATACTTCTAATCTTTCCTACTTTCTTCCTGAGGTCTTTAGCTATGTCTTTAGGTGTAGGTCTTTAGCTATGTCTTTAGGTGTTTATGTTTGTTATGGTATGCTATGTTCTTTTTATTGGTACAGAATGTTACTTTAAAACCCCTCGTGTGTTGGTGAGTCGATTAAATTTCCTGTGGACCTGTCTGAATTAGACTTGTGATTGCCTAATTGCCCATGATTGGATAGAATGAGAATCAGTAAACAACGCTGTCCTTCTAGTCTTGTGTTCCTTTTATAACACATTTGTATCACCTAGCACAGCGTGGCCTTAGTCTGCTTGTCATTGTGGAACAAGTAATAGAGAACAGCACATAGCACTGTTATACCTGAGGGAGTACATAGAGAGAGCAGCCGTGGCTGTTGCCTGGTCCGTGTGGAGCATGGTCTTTGGACTCAGCAAAGTGCTGATGAACAGCCCACCTCCTGTCTGCAGTGGGAAACTGAGAGCACTTCCACATCCACCAGCTTAGATGTAGTAGGAGACAGCAGGAAAATGGGTCAAAGTATGGATCCATCCTTGCCAGGTGTCTGTTCTGTTTAAAAGTTGCAATTACAATTAGTGAATGGGAGTACCTGCTGTTAAATTTTTGGATCTGTTGCTGGATACCTTCCTAAGAATTTTCAGACTTGGGTGTGGATCTGAGTGGAAGCTAACAGGTCCTCAGCATCTCTGAACTGTAGTGAGCTGAAACAGACCAGCTGTCCTGCATGTCATAGGATGTTAACTTTGCCCATATCTCCTATATTAAAAAGCCAAGGACTCCAGTTAGGCCAAATGTGTTAATCTCCCAGAAATCAAATGAGAGCAGAAACCACAAACAGAGCATTGGGAAACAGAGGTGTTGTCGGGGCTCAGTTCCTTGCAGTGTCAGGGTGAGCAGGTTAGCCGGATCCCAGTTAGGAGAAGCCCTCCTGGTCTTGTAGAAGGAAGCAAAATGTCCTCAAAAGGTCCTTGTGAATAGGGGCAACACTTTTCCCAGTCCCAAATTTGATGGTAATATGATCTTACATATATTAGCTATAAGCACCACCCAGGCGTTTGCAATGATTTTCTGCAGCACCTCCAAACTACAGTGCAGCCTTGGTATTTCTTCTTTAGCCACAGTTGGTCTGATGGTTTGGAAGAATTAAGTTGAAAAAAGTAGCAGCTGAACTTAGGTAGCTGGGCTTGAAGACTGTCCAAATGCAGCATTATTCCTGTGCATCCTTTCCAGGTGTTTTGCTGTAAACTAGAATTCAAAGCCCATGAAGATATGGCTGAGAGTCAGGGCCATCTGACAGATTCTTTGCATTGATTCTGACTAGGTCGTTCGATAGCCCTTGTTTTATCCCACAGCATTCATCCTTTCCTCTGCTGTTAGGTCTGGAAAAAAAAAAAGTTTGGATTTCTTCAGGTTGATTATCCCCTGCCTCCATCCCAACTTTTGTCTTTTTCCCACACTTGTGCTTTTCTGTCTCTCAGCTGAGGTTATTCAAGTTTTCTGTTTCCCTTTAGCTTACAAATTTCTCAGATGCTGTGACCCCTGGGTTACTTCTTAGATCCTCCTCTTAGAAATAGCCTTGACTTTTTCTCATTGCAGGCTGCTTGCAGCTGGTGGTCAAAGCACTTTCTGAGTAGTTTGCATTTTGGAAGTAGTACTTCTCCTCCTTGCACGATGTTTCTGGAGTGGGTGGTCCTGTGGCTTCAGCCTTTTAGAATGTGCCTCAGGTAAGGTGTCTGTAGGGTATCTGGGATGCGAGGAAGGCGGAGGGCTGGGAGGCGTGGTGCTTCTCCAGGTCAGCCAGGAGTGGTCCAAAGAAGAGAAAGTGAATTATGCAAGAGACTCCAATGGCTTGATCAAATTTCTTTCTTAAGTTTCATTGGCAGACTTCAATTTCACTGCTTCTGAGGTCAGACTATTATGTTGGGAAGTTTGATGAGCTTTCACTGTGTAACAGAACTGCGAGTTTCCAGAGAAGCCCCTCAGAGCCCCAGTGTGACGTAGGTCTTCCCATCAAAGTAGTTTTCCATTAATTAAAAAAGCGTGCACCCTAGATACTGTGAACTCTTTGATAAGGATAGGAAAGTTACTTGTCTTCAGCCTTTTAATACTTTTTTTTGACCTTTGCTTATTTCTTCTGTGTTAGTTATTCATGTCTCTTGCATATCTGAAACATCTTTGCTGAAACCTACAGCATCATTGCTCCATTTTCTAATGTCTCAATCTCATCCTAATCAAAAATGTAAATACATGCATAATGATTTGCATGTCATTAACTTCAGAAAAACACTGTCATGCTAAAATCAATGTTTTTTGGAATCTAATTTTCCTGCCTGCCTGAGAGGTAGCGCCTGGAATTCACAAACCAAGAATTCTGAAAATATAAACTACTTTCAGCACTGCTCTTTACTTTCTGCATTTTTCAGTTCAGCCAGGAAAGAACAGTAATTTAAAAGTACAGTGATGGTGATTTTTCTAACCAGCTTCTCACTTCATTCTTTATACTTCAAAAAAAAGTTTCATTGCTTTTTTATTTAAAAATGAATAAACTTAGCATGGTATATACCTACACTCAACTTGCCAGCACTGATCTTGTTGTGATCATTTATGAGCACAGCATCCAACACATTCTAGAAGTTTCAGGGAAAGTACCTATACCTGTGGACAGGACGTTGCAGATCTTGAGGAATACAGGGAAACCAGGAGAAAACGATGTCATTGGAGCTAGGGTAGCAGTGTAGCTGACCCCGGATTTCAGGTTCCCTAGCACAGAGCCTTGTGTATGAACTGAAAGATCAGGCTGTGAGTCTCTGTATGGAGCCATCAGTAGACAAGAATACAACACAGGCGCTTTGCCAGCAGTTTACACAAGTGTTTTTTTCTGGATGTCAGAGATGCTGAGAATAAAAATTCTTGGGTTCTTGCTTGGTTGTGGAGATGATTGTCACTGGCATCTCAGACATGCTGAGTATATGTATTTGACATGGTCATTCTATCTTTAAGCAGATGAGATTTAATTCAAGTTAAAAACCTAGGGTCTGAAACGAGCCCTTGATATGCATCGTTTGCCCAGAACTTAGGTCTTGTTTTAATAGGCTGCCTTCAAGTCAGTGAGTCTGTAAGCCAGCACAGGGTTACTTTGGATCAGATGCCATAGCCTGTAAGGGCTATCCCTATCTGAAAGCGCGCACACTCTGAAAGCAGGTTTATCAGCAGTACTGCAAATACTGTGTGCTGCTGGAGTGCATTACACTGCTGGTTAGAATTGCATGTTCTGGACTCCTTAGGAGCAAACAGAAGGTGCCTCTGTTACTGGTGATTCAATATAGCAGCTTTAACATGTCTTTTCTTTCAGGAAGGAGGGGAAAACAGTGTACAGCATTTCTGTTGCTACACATAAAGACCTTCTTCTAAATGTTGAGGTAAAACATGAGGCAAACTGTGGATCAGATTTCAGTTAAAATTACATTTGAAAAAGCATTTTGATTTTCTTTGCTATCACACATTTAGCGTATGGTTCTGTCTGTTACCTGAGATATGGTAGCTGTATTTCATGCTTAACGTTGTTTCTAATAAATTTCCGTATTGGAAATAAACAATATATGATCTCTCACTTAAACCCAAATAAACCCTTTTTCTGGTAACAGCTAAGTTTTTAGAAACTAAGTAGGCTACTTTGTCTTTTCGATGGAAAGAAGCATGGGAGAGAAATGCACCCATGTTCACTCTTGAGCATTTATTCTTCCTGTGTTTAGGGTCTATTGTAGCATATGGGGAAATGTGCATTGTGCTCAGCAGTGTGAGCGTGCTGCGAAGATCTCGATAGCTACGCGTGGTTGAGCAATAGGGTGCTTAATGAGAGGATGCCGAACGATGCAGTAAGTGTTGTGCCAATGCCTTCTTAGAGGCACCAGAGACCATGCTTTTACAATTAAATAAAATAGGCCAGTGGCTGTTCTCCGTCCCCGAGGCCAAATGGCACAGCACAGCTCCCTCCCGCACACCTGAGCTCACTCCTTTTCCAAAACGGAGCGGCAGTGACCAGACTGTCTGTTGGAGATGGAGCCTGAGGTCTCTGAGTGCCCGTGTTGGGCCCATTCGCTCGCTTTCTGGGATCCTGGGGTGAGCAGGCAAAAAAAACATGCTAGCGAGAGCTCAGGCAATTAAGTCGCATAGACAATCTCTGGCCTATTATGTTTACTAGTAAAGCTGTAGCTGTAACGTTCAGGACCTATGGCGTCATTCTTCTGAAACTCTTATTGCACTTTCATGTAGCAGGCGTTGTCGTATATAATTGATTTAAACCATTTCATTCCAACATTTGGATTATAAATATCTTTGATTTAGGTTTTGGTAACACTGTTATACTTAGCCATGTACACCGGTTCATCGTTGCAATTTCAGATTCATAGTGCATGTGTGCTTTTTGTTTAATTAAACTTTACTGACAAAATATCAGCAGAGCGAGTACTTGACAAAATCTGAGAATTGTAATGAGGATGCAGTCGTTATGGAAATACAGTTCTGGGACTAACATATTTACTCTGTGTGAGTAAATTTTGAAAGTGAACCTCAGAGAAATACTTAGTTAAATGGTATTTTTATGTTCAACACTGAGACTGTGAAGCTATGAAACCAGCAGTTTAAGCTCTAAATTTGAAGTTTAATCACCAGAGTATAACAGAGAATATGTTCAACAGTCCTTATTCTGATTATCAAGATACTCCTTTAATTTGTGTTAACCCTGCAATATAAATATTTTAAATCATCCAACCATTCCACCGTCATGACTTTTACCTGGGGATACAAGAAGAGGCTGTGTATTTTGAATAGTTTGTGACTTCTGGAGATCATCCTTTCACATTGTTAAGTCTTAGGTAGGGAGATCTCTTATTGGGTCATTTACACAAGCCAAGAGTCACTGATGGACACAGTCACAGCTGGAATGAAGCCCAACTAGAGTACTGAGGGGAAAAAAGGGTAGGTGAGAAAAAGGAACAAAGATGACAGATATTAAAGAAGGAGAGAAGTAGAGATGGAGAGAAACGACACAGAGTGAAGCCTACCGCAGTTAAAGTGTTGCATTATGTTAATCGTAAGCAGGGAGAAAGTGTTTGCTGACCTTAACATGGGACATGTAGGTAAAAATCATCAGTGGAAAAGGCAACAAGAGAACTGTTAGAAAAAGTCCTTAAAATGCCATGTATTTAATCCTACTGGTAAAAGAATCTCTGTTGCTGGTGAAACATAATGTCTCTGTTTCCCACCCCATAAGAAATGTAAAATTCTTTACCAAATTTACCTTTACTACTTCTACACCCTTTAGAGGGCTTTCTGCATTTCTGATTGAAATGGTGTTCGCTTTCTTCGTTAAGCTGTAAAAGTCACATTTAGTTAATTCAGCAGCTGAAAGTCTATGAAGTTGACTTAAGTGTAACAGACTCAAAGTTACTCACCCCTTCTTGGGAAACATTTTAAGTGTCTCAGGATTTTTTTAAGAAGAAATTTGGATCAGTTGTCTTGGTAGCTTAAAGTGTCACTGACAGTGTGTTATACACTGGCGCTAGTCTAATTTTTAACCAAAATGTAGGCTATAATTAAACCAGGCATATAATTAAAGAATTTGAGATACGACTTTTCTGGGTACAAAAAGATGCTTTTGTAATGAGAAAAGCCTGTGCTCAGATCCCATCAACCTAATTTAAAAGGAGGGCTGATCGCAGAAACTGTGATGTGCAGTAGGCTATTAGTGAATTTTGTTGATAGTCCTCATAGGTATGTTTTGAAAGCAGATTTTCCAGTGAAAGAGAGTGATATGAATAGGGTGTGTGCTGGAAACCACATTACATTTAGGCTAACAGTCACATTTTGGTTGAAACTGTTGTGTATTAGCATTTTCCCATTTCCCCGCTGTTTTCAAATGTTTTACTGACCACTGTAATGTGAAGATTTTCTTAGATTAATCAAAAAAAGTGCACTGAGTTCCTCCACCATGTAACACCCCTTATGAAATTATGAAACTGGGGGGATTCCCACCTGAGTCGTGCCCCACTGCCATGCCGCAGACGAGGAGGAAGAATCGGATGTCTGCTGCTGCCACTCGCCTCCTCTCCAGAGAGGGACTTTCAAAAGGCCTGAGCTGATGAAAAATGGAGTGTAATAAAACTTGTACCACTTGCCAGCCTTCAGGTTATTCCCAGGACATGTCCTTACGGCTTTGATGTTAGCAGTAAGAGTAAATTTTAAACTGGCAGGTAACTGACCTGTGGAAATCTTCCACTAGCTCTTTTAGACCAGCTGCTTTCCAATTAGGTTCCCCTTACAGCATGCCATCACTGTAGCAAGCTCAGTAATTTGGCCCATTAATTTAGTCTAGCGTGTATACATATCTGTAGCCATTATTTCTGAAAATAGATTTTTAAGTATGCTACAAATGATTGTAGCTATATGAAACATCTCTTAAATGATATCTATCCAATTAGACAGTATTCTCATAGGACATGACTTTGGTGTAGTATATTGTTATTAGTTTTATTATTATACATTACTTTAATAAGACTGCAGAATGATCCTGCGATCAGTGCAGTGGACTGTATGATTTCTGTCTTCTCCAGGAAATATTAAGATAGGATTTTCTGAAGCATTTTATAGCTTGAAAAACGTAAGCAAGAATACAATACCCTTTCCTACTACTGATAGTCACATAGCCTTTGTTACCCTTTGTCTCTTCCTGGGAATAATAAAAAGAAATGTGACTGCTGGCTAGTTATTTTTTTTTTAACTTTATCCTTGGTTGTTTTATATATTTTTCAGTAAGAATGTCTTGTATTAACTCCCACAAGCTGAAATTGCTCTGGGAGCAATAAAAGTTGGTGTGTACCCAAAGACCTAATTCAGCTTAGTCATTGCCCCTCTCCTATCACGTATTGTTACACTGTTCAGATTAGACCTGAAGAAGTTGAAAAGTTTAAAATGAAATGGCAATGTTTTTTGGTGGACAGGACTTGTCTACCTCTCTACTGTAGGCAATTGCAGTTCATAAGCATGTAATTCGTATTAGGATCAGCAAGATGTGTCAGCTGTGGGCTCCTGAGAGGAGGGATCTAGATGAGGACTCAAGCAGAGACACCTTTTTGGTTTTTTTCACTGTCTGGTATCATAATGAAGCAGGGCTAGGAACCAAGGCAAAATCATGGCCTGTACTGAACGGCTTACAGGGTTTTACTGCTTTAAAATACATTTACTTAAGGGTTGGTTTCAATTCACCTAACTTAGTGGTTTAAATGCCTTCAGTGTTGAATAGAGAATGGTCCTTCTGAAGAGCCCTTCTTTCCATGTGGCTCAGCCATCTCTGCAAGAGTGACTTTCTCAGCTTGCATCCCGCTTGGCCAGGATGGGAGACCTGGCAGCTGTATCCCATAGAAGTCTGTATTTGTGCTCCAGTGCCTCTCTGGCTTGAGAGGGGAGGATCTCGGGAGCTTCCAGGTGGAAGGCTGAGTGCTCCATTCACCATCATCCTCTCTCTAAAATGGGCCTGAAACCTGCTTGGGAAGTCAACAGCCCACAGAAATGTAACGCTTTTCCTGTTTCTCACTTTCAGCCCTGTTACAGCCTCTTTGATCCATCTGCTCCCCATCGGTCAGCACAAACCCAGCAAGAGGGAGAAGCGGTCTGCAGGCTCGCCTTCATGGGCACCAACTGCCGTATGAACAACTCTTCTCAGACGCAAGGTAAGGTCAAATGGAGAAGAGGCTTCTCACATGATTGAAGAGTGATCTCAAGGTCAGCACTAAATATCCCTCCTGGCCTTTCACCCCACAGAGGTTGTCTCACACCTGCAGATGCTGTTTTTTCTGTTTTCTATCCCTTGGCTGTAAGTCTGAGATCCCCTCAGTGCTGTCCTCTGTGTAGTTACAACTCTGAGGGATGAGAGCTGGTGACAGAGATGCAGCTGTCCCTCTCCTCCTGCAGTCTGACCTTTGTTTCAAACTTTCCTATGACTACTACTGCTGCTGATAGTCGCTGCATACCATCTTTACAGTTTGTCCTCTGATGTCTGCCAGCTTACCAGCCTGTAGTTGAGGTGTCATCTATGCTTTGCAAACACCACGAGCACCACCTGCAAAACTGAACTGGACATACCATTTTTCCATCTGATGAAAAAGCATTACAGAAGAAAAATGCGGGTTGGTTTTTAAATGCTCTTGCTGTGTGAACCAGAAAAGTGTGCTTCACCTTGCCATCAGCGTAGTGTTTATCTGATAGTGAAGATTACCTCTAAACAAATGTTTGAAAATGTTATCATGATAGAACTTAGCTTTTGACAAATTTTGCTTTTTACTCTGGCCTTTACACTTTTAGTCAGGTTTGGAAGGTCATGTTTTTGTATCACTGTGAATGCTGCTTAGCTTGTCAGTCATCTGTAAAATGAATGTGCACAATAAAGCAATGTGAAATTTTTATAATTCAAAACCCGTGAAAAACATTTGAGGAACAGAAGTGTTTATTTTACGTACTTTGAGGTCCTCAGCTGGTGTCAGCAGCTCTGCTGAGGTCAGTTATTTATGCCACTTCAGAGCTGACTTCAAAATCACAAGTGTTAATGCAAAGAGCAGGCCCTGTGAAGCAGCCTTTAAATGCCACGTGGAAGAAAATGTGTCTAGATCCCTAAAAGATCCATACTACAAAAAATAGTCCAAAGTAATAATTTGCTTTTTTACATTTCTCCTTTCTCCTGTTCCCCTTCCTATGATATCCCAATAATACTGTATTCTTTGGTTTTTTTCTCCCGAGGAGAGTGGTACCTCCCACACAGCTGGTGGCAGTGCAGTGGCTTATATCCCGTGGAGTTGGATCATAGCGTGTCACTGTTTCTTTGGTTTCCAGTGGATTATATTTCTAATCCCAAATGTCTATATGCAACAGCTTCTTGTGTCTGATGGCTTTTCCTCCTTCCCTTCTGTTGAGGACATGATCTTCATTTTTAGTGAGTTCTTGAAATAAAAACCTTCCTTATGTTTCAGAAGTAGAAAAGAGAAAGAGGAGTCTTTTTTAAAGTTCAACTGAAAACTTAAACACTTCCTTGAAATTTTCTCTCCTGTGGTAATCCACCTATTTGGTACGACTTTATTTTCTGTCAGTAAAGCTGGACTAAAACTGAGGTTTACTATGAACTTTCCTCACATGAGACTTGAGATTCACAAAGAAGGTGTAAAACTGCATGAAAGAATATTGTGTAGTGAAAAAATGATGTGTAGTTGTATATTCATTATATTAATATTTATTGATACCTATGATTCTATAATTTTTAACCTAAACTGAAAATGA
The DNA here is from genome assembly GCA_026212715.1 of Elanus axillaris. NCBI lineage: Eukaryota > Metazoa > Chordata > Aves > Accipitriformes > Accipitridae > Elanus > Elanus axillaris. Next base: position 27,054,274 of record JANZLQ010000022.1, on the reverse strand, counting down.
TGTTGTGCTGAGGTCCTCGCATATCAACATTTCCTTACTGATCACGTAGGAGTGTAAAATGGTCCCATGAAATATAGTCTAATTAATGGCCTTTTTGTAGTTTATGTTGCGTATCAGTGTAATCATTAACCCAAGCCTTGCTCCACAATGTCATTGCAAAATATTTTGTTCTTGTTTTTTTCCCTCTTAGCTCTCCTACCATTTGGCTACAGCTGATTTTTTTGTGAAATTACTGTTCAGTCTTTCAGCTTCTCTCCAGTTCTGTCAACTCTTACTTTGAAACCTACTTTTTAACCTCCGCCCCCTCAGCTGCTTGAACTAGATGGTAGCTTTAGCTTTTCAGTTTGGAAATTTGGAATATTTCTCTTTTTTTTTTTATTCTTTTGTAAACAGTTTATTCTTTTGTAATGTCTCAGTAAGTAACTATAAATTATAGTATTTTGAAAAGTTTGTGGCGTGAGAAGCATCACGTACACAAACTTTTAAATACATCATCTTTGAAAGGCATCTATTCAACTGGTGACCAGAAGAGTGAGCAAGATTCCTTGTTTTCTAGACTTTTATTTATATGCCAGTTGGTTAAGAGATAAGGTCTTCAGGTTTCTGTGTAAATATTACATCTTCCCCTGAGTAATAAAGAAATGCTGTGACTGTAGAATTAGATTCACAGATGCAAAACAACAAGAAAGCTCAATATGAAAATGAATAACAACAAATTTCATTTGTGCTTTAGACTCACTTTCTATTGAGTCTGTGGAATCACATCAGTGGGAGAGCTTGGGTCCCTTTTGGCCCTTCAGCTGATGCGCAAGTTCTTGATTTCCTCAACATCTTACGTTTCCATGTGCTCAGTCTCTATGCTTCACACACAGATTAGTTTTATCAATTTCTCACACACTGTAGACAAATGTTGCCTTGCTAGTTGCAAATATATACAAAAATGTTTGTGCTCCAGTAGCACCTATAGGTGTTAAACAGGTGACATTTCGTCCTGCTACGTACGGTAGAGAACATTGGTTTTGCCTTGGAAGCTGTCTGCCTTAAAAATAATATGAAAATGGAATGTAAAAAACCCCAGCAATAGAACTGGAGAAAGTAATCAGTATATATAATCCTGGTGTAATGAAGTATAAGCCTAATTTTGTCAGTTCAAACCATGCTAATGTTGTTTCAAAATGAATTAATAAATTTGTATGAAAGACTTGAATACTATCATGCATTTAGAAAAACAGTAATGTAACCAGTGAAGTGAGTTTATTAGGTAACCATAAATATTGGCTGTAATTGACTGCAGGGAAAAAAACCCCAAACATTTTGTACATTTTTGCTTTATGACTATCTTACATACTTGGTATTTCTATCATGTGAAAGTCTGAGAGGTTGGTGCAGTGGATGCCACAGCTTATATGCTACCTGTGTGCGTAAGGGTTATTTGGTTAATGCTTATTTTTGTTTCAGACTGCTAAGGGAGCTTGTAGAGTCTCTGTCACTGAACACTTGTAAGAACAAGTAAGGGACACCTTTTGGCATATACCTAGGTCTATTTTTCTCTTGCTTAGGGGCAGAGAATGCGCTAAACACCTTCTTGATGTCTGTTTGGCCCTAATTTGCCTGGTATTCGGTCAGCTAAAAGTTTGCTGGTAAATAGTCTATGAAGCTGAGAAAGTGTAATTGAATTTGGTTTTCCTGAAAAAATGTATTCCCTAAATGTTGCACAGTAGTTTTTTTTCTACTGATGATAATCAGTTAATCGTTTCTCCAGAATTTCTTCATTAATTCACCTGTGTGTGAGGAAGATCAAAATCACTTGTTCATTAGTGTAAAGCATTTTGCTAAAAGAACGTATAGCCCTGTCCCAGGGGTGTGTGTGTAAATTCCTGCTCTAGTTTCTGGATGTGGATCATTTAATTAATGGACGGGCTAATAATGGGGACATGCCTTTAATTCAGGCTTTCTTAAAAAAGGACGAGAGTGTGGCAAATTCCTGGCAGCTCACTGAATTATAATGCTTTCAGAAGAGTCACTAAACTAGTTAAAAACTATTCTGGGTGCACCGATCACTTGTTTGGTTGGATGAATGCCAACAGGATGTCTGTTCCTTGGCTGGAGCTTCTCAGAGGTAAATGGAGAAACTGCTGGTATTGTCACTTCTGGCAATATATAAAACTCACTGGAATGCTGGAAATTACCTTTCCCTGCACTCCTCTTCCATTGCAAAGGTCATGATTTCTTAGGTCATGATGGAGTGTGTTGCCCAGAGGACTGTTCGGTGAGGTCTCCTAAACAACATCATTGAGGTGGGCCATCCTTTGTAAAATGCTTAGGTTTCTGTAAGGATTCTGTAGGATTTTAGAAATTTTATTATGGCAAAAGAAATACGTAAATTAGATTTAAATTTGTCTTACCCAGAGCGTTCACATCTACTTTATACCTTGCCAGGAAAAAAATCTTTAACTGCTCTGTGCTTTATTTCTTATTTACTGGATTGCATTCTGGAGTTGCTGTGGAGATTGCTGTAGTAAATGTCATTGGTGGCCATGCGATAAGGGAAGTCTAACCTACCAGAGCCTTTGCTAAATGTTTTCTCCCTTTCTCAACAGAAATTTAACAGGCAGTTAAAAGCAGAGGCTGTAAAAACCTTCAGGCCAGGCAAGTATGGGAAAGGCAGGGCAGCTATCACTTAGGGCTGGGCCTGGGTGGAAGGGCTAGGACCGGTTCCCATGCAGAACAGTCCTAAAGCTAGAGAGGCCAAAGAGCGATGAAGCTGAAAGTCAATCATTATCATCCTTTGAACTTTCTGGGCTTATTCTGACTTAAGCAGTGCAAGGAGAAAGGGTAGTGTGTAGCTACAGGACACTTGCATTAGACCTGGTTATAGGGATTGTCACAAATGCTGGCTGTCCTTTAACAAGCAGCAATTCAAATATGTTGTAACTGTGTCCTTTATTTTAACGTTGAACAGAAGTGATCAATGTTGTAATAGAGATCTCTTGGTAAAGGGGATTACGTTATATAGGTTTGAGATGAGAATGAAAATAATATATTTGACGTTTGAGAGGATTGTAGACAAAGCCTTGAAAGTCTCATCTAAATCATTGAATTACATCATTCCTGTACATCATTCCTGTACATCATGTCCTTTCACAGCAAAAGGCCTCACAGGGATGTTGATAACATTGTTTAAAGCAGTTTATATACTGCAGTCAAGATGAGTAACAGTTGTTTTTTTTTAAAAAACAACTCATGTTGTATGAGTATTTGATGCTTAGGGAAGGGCTTTAAGAATAGGGCAAATATTCTGCAATATGTCTCATTCTTTCCTCTGAGTGTGTTTCAGGGGGGTTATTTAAAGCTCAGTCATGTAGCCTGTGTGCAGAACAGTTACTTGGTGAACTCAGGTTGGTATGTCATTTTTTTTTTTAGGGTTTCAGACACCTGCGTGTCAGCTGTCACCCATGGAGGGATGGATTGCATACCAATACCTGCTGTATTATGATATACAAGTTCTAAGTTTAAAGAATGCTGTTTTTAATTTTCAGAGATCTACACTATGTTAGGCATGAACAAGAAGGTCCTTAGAAGAGGAGTGAGGACATCATTTTTCTGCTATGTAAACACTTAGTATGACATAATTCTTTAATACTATATATCTCTGCATCTCATAAAGGATGTAGTGGAGTTGGACGAGATGCAAAAGGAGAAAAAAGAAGCTGTGATTTCAGTTTGGAGAGGAGAAGGCTGAGTGTGAAAGAACTGAGGTTTTCAAAATCATGAAGGTGGCAGATGTGTATGTGGAATTGTTGTTCATTGAGTTCCGCAACATGAGAGATAAAAATTGAAATTTCTAGTTGATATTGGTAGATTGGTTTAAAACAGATAAAGTATGTTTTTGCACAGTGGGTATTGTTCTCTGTGGACTTTGTAGCATGTGACTACCAAGACGAAGCTTGTAATAAAGGTAAGAGACTTCTTGGAACAATGCAAAAAGATCTCCACAAATGCTGTCTGAGTAGGACTGGGTTAAAACCAAACCACAACATCTGAATTCTGTTGAACTAGGGAATGTGTCGACCTCAGCCTTACAGTTCTCTGGTCAGTGTGGTAAGGAAACCTGGTCAACACTGGCAACAAAGCATTGCCGGCACGACAGTTGTTGGAAGACACTTAGGAATTGTGCTTTTTGGGGGGAGAAGAGAATCTGAGGGTTTTTTTCTTTTCTTCTCTCTCTGTGAAACAATGTCTTGGTGGATGGCAGGTTTTCAAAGCATCTAGGAGCTCTAAAAGTAAACCTTAGTGCATTATGGGGAAACTCAGTAACCTCTTATTTGAAAACATTATGTTTCAGGTCGGACTTTTACTGATAATGTTGTGTTTTAAGCTGTTCAAAATATTGTTTGCAAATTGAACAATAGATAATGAGCATAAATATCCAATTTGGTAATTATGATACTAATAGGTCATTAGCAACTGATTCTGTTAGTACTTGGTGATGATACTTAATTTGAGTTGCTTACTATTGTGTTTGCATTTATTGGTACTAATGAGGCATGCAAGATACTCATGTGATTTGTCCTCTGAAGATTTATCTGAAAAATACTGCTATAAACATAGTCCTTATTGTTTTCCCCTCAATACCATTTATTCTCTTTTCTGTTTGATATTAATAATCAAGTAGTTATAATTTCCATGCTTGTAATTTCCATGCAATTGTCCTGTGAAATTTATGTTCAGAGAATGTTCTTTGTACTCCTTTTCAGTGCCATATTATTTTCTTCGGATTTGTCCGTGATTGGTAATGTTATAATGTTCAAAGAACCAATAAGAAAGTATAATGATATGACTTACTGGAGTTGAGGTGCTGTGTAGATAGCATTCACTCACGTCACACTGCAGTTGAGGAAGGCGAAGTGGACTTAGGAGGTAGATGAAGAGAGAGAGAAGACTTGCAATGCAAGGTACAGCCGAACTGACTGTGGCAGGTGGGCTTGTTAATAAGGTACCAAAATAGGTTTTGACTAGGTAACATTGGATAGGTTAGATTCATGATTTTGCCGTAATGCTCATGGTGTCTCTCCCAGCTGAAGCTGTGGCGGATAATCTCACTGAGGCAGTGATGCAGTATCTTCAAAGCCCTTGATGGGTTTTTCTCCAGGAACGTGTTCAGTTGCACTTTGCATGTACTCTATGCTGAGCTTCCGTGACCAATGGCAGCCTGTGGCAGTGAGTTCCTCAGCTTCATGGTGTGTTTTGAGCTTGTGAGATTCACTTGCTGTTTCCTACTCCTTTTTATTAGAGGAGGTAGGAAGTACTCTGCTCATTTTCTCCAGGCACTCAGAATGGTACATACCTCTCAGTAAACTCTCTCCAGTCTTAAAAAGTTGAAATATATTTTCTTCTGTGCATGCTAGCTGTTTTACATATTTATTTTCTTGGCCAACTTCTCTATCTTTTCTAGTTCCACCCTAGCCCTTTCAAGATTAGCAGAGGAAGATAGAGAAAGAATAGGGCCAGGACTTGCATTTCACATACTTATAATGTGACTTCGTATCTTCTTTGTTCTTTATTTCTCTCCTAATATTCTAGTTATTCTTGTGAATGCAGCACATAAAACTGACATTTACAAAATACTGTCTGTCTTGAATGGCAGTAATTGGCTCAATTTCTGTTGCTGTATTTGTAAAGCTGGTTTTGCTCACGTCACTTCATATTTATCAACTTCATATTTGAACTGCCATTTTCCTACCCAATCATCACTTTCTCCTGCTGCTCCCTGGTGCCAGCCTCTTTCCTCCCATCAGATTTCTCCTACACCTTCTTGAACATTAATTTGGAAACAGAGAGTGATGTTAAGTTTTGCTATTTGATGTAGCTCTGCAGACAACTAGTGATTCCTCCTCTGTAGGAAATAGGACCCAGACCTGTTCTTTGGAGGAAGAGGTGTCTTGGGAATCCCCCAGGATTGCTCAGAGAGGTCAGGCTACTCAGATCTTACTCTGTTGATTGTTGCCAGTAGTGGCTTTTACAGCTGCTTTGTGCTCCCTGCTTGTATTTATTTCTTCCATGTAACCAGAAAAGTGTACTTGGTCACCTAAAGAATTGCTTAATGGAAGCCATATACATCTTTCAGCAAATGAGTATTTTGGTATTTCACATGCACAAATGTGCTCTTCACAGTTCCAGATACTTTTTTTTTTTTTTCTTTTTCTCTTTAAGTCTGTGGTGCACCTTGGAATTTGAGCTTAGGTCAGGGTGACACCGTGTAACATTAGCTTTGCTTGATTCCTGACAGACATACACCTTGTATTTTCAAGGGGAGGAAGGGAAGGGTTGTTTCTGTCTGAGATTGCATTTGAATCAAAATACTGTGTTTCTCAGGGTAAAGATCACTCAAACAGAGGTTACAACTACCCTGTGTATATGAATATTTGAATTCACTTAACAGGCTACGTGGCCATATACTTGCTTTGGGGATATTAACATTTATTTTTTCGGCATGGAAGGTCAGTTCTCCATATAGCAATCTACGTATTTGTAGAGCTGGTTTAGTGATCTGTAGTAGCTGACTGTCTTTTTATAGGTATATATGACTTTTTCAATACTTTATTTTTTGGGCATAAATTTTCTTAGTATTATATTATTTCATGGTATTTACAGGATTAAACAAATTTGTGGATAACAAAACTAGGTCACGTGGACAAGACTAATTAACCTGTATATAGGCAGTTAACACCAGGAAAGGGAACAAGCTGTGAATAGAAGAAACACATGACAAAAGGCAGTGTGACCCATATTTGAAAGTTAGGGAAAAATGTATGTGCTTTCTTTAATTGTATTTACACTTTCTATATTCTAGACAGATCCAAGTTTGTAAAAGTTGAAGACCCTAAATTACATTCATACTATGAGTAGGGATACAGTGCCAAATAAATCCCCTGTGGAAATAATAGCTGATGTTCTGTGCAGTAGGTCGTTACTAAAAAAATCCAAACAAATAACCAAATTGGTGCCTGGTGTAACTCTGTTTAGTGCAATGTGTTACATGAGCAAGGATTTAATACACGTGGCTCAGATGCTTTGTTAGTATTAATAAATGAAGTTCCAATAATGTGCCAAGTATCTCTGTGGTGATTCAGAGAAAGGACAATATTTTTTTACTTCTCCACAGAACCCAAGCCAGCAGACCTTAAATTCAGTACTTTAATATGTTAATAAATGGGCCAAGTCATCATTTGTGGTACACTGCAGAGAGTAAAACCAGTGCATCGCTGATACACCAGTCCAGAGCTCATGTCTCGGTGTTCAGTAATGGCATGCAAACACAGGTAACACTATCACAGAGATGATGTGTTTTATGATGGGGAGTCAGCGTGGTGCAGCTGTCTCACAGGTGCTCAGCTGGAGGCAGCTGGAGTAAAGTGTCCTTTACATAAAATGTCTGAATCTGCCTTTTTAGGGGTTTCTTTCCCTGCTGTAATTCTTTTGTCATGAAGATGTCAGTGTATTTTCAGCAAAAGTAAATAAGCGTTGCATAATTTGGTTGATTGGCATGGGTTCTATTCCTTTAACTTGAGATCTCCACTGAGATTTGTGTACATCTGTCAATTTTATTCTCCTTTCTCCCATCCCTATTTCAGAGAAGATGTGTTTGCCTGGGAACAGGGACTTCCCTGGGGATGATGGGTTGTAACTGAGACTCAAAATTGATACCTGGTTGTTTTCAATGGAGATTATGATCTTAATGCCTTGCTTGCATGTGGCAATCAAAAATGTGCAAAGACTTATGAATTCGTAAGTTGTGGAAAGCTTTTGTATTCTTCCATTTGTTGTGCTTCCAGTTTCATTGATTTTTTTTTTTTTTTTGCTATGTGTATTCATAAAGGAAGAAAGAGAATCCTATCCTAGAGTAAAACCATTTAAAACAGAATGTATTGTTGGTACAGATGCCTAAGATCTGCTTCCACTGTATATATCTGCTGTGTTAAAGCACATAAACATGTGTTGTAATATCAGTGAGTCTAATCTTATTGAATACTCTCCAACATATATGAAGATAATCCCATTTGGGAAGCTCAAAAAATTCACGGGAGTGTTTTGTAACTTGCTATACCTATGTGCTGTTAAATTTCATTCATTGTAAACCGTGCTCATAGCACCTTGTCGGGCTCGTGCTTTCTTGTGGTTTTACTTCCTCCTCTGGAAATTCGCTTCCAGCTCATCACATTTCACAAGTAAATCCAGGGCTGGATTAGGAAGCTACATCCGAGATCCTGCTGAATCCAGCAATTGCATTTGGGGAGGCAAACTCTTTCCGGGACTCTGCCTGAAATCTGCTACAAGGAAAGGCTCACATGTTGCTCATTTAAAGGGCATTTTTCCCTGTACCATGTTAATCGAATGAGGAAAATGTATCCCTCATGAACTGGGATAAACTGAACAACTTATATTTTGTGTGGTTTTCACTTTTTCTTGTTTGTTTTGCTTGTGATTTTCTCAACAAAGATACTGTGCACCATCAGATTAATTAGGCCTGATGAATTTTCTTGATACCATGCAGCAGCAGCTCTTAACCTTTGTAGCTTGTTATATGCATGGTGATTTACTTGCTAAACCTTAACAAAATTTTAAATTAGAACAAATGTTTTCTTTATTATTGACATGCCTGTCATAATATTTTTAGTAAGAACAGTTTAATCTTCTAGGACAGTTTGAGCAAATTATTTGAAATATATTGCTGCATTTTATCTCGCATTTCTAATTCCTTTAAATACCGCATGATATAAACTACTTCATTTCTTCAGATAATGGTAAATGGTGTTCTTAACCAAATTTTTACACCCTCCTCCTCCCCCCCACCCCCCCCCCAAATCCTAACAGTCCTGTCCTCTTACACCATCCTACATGTGTTGCCAATAAATTGAACTGAATAGGAATGGATTGACCTGTGTGTTCACACCACTGGAGTTGCAGGCAGTTGAATAATTTACTTCTGAGCAGGTTGGCTCTCCTTGCACAGGTCAGCCACCACTCTAGTTTCTTTCCCTTTCATTACTCCACCTTTCATCTCTTCACTTACCATAGCAGAGCCAGGAAAGTTAATAAATTCCCATCTTTCACTGAAATTCCTGTCTTTAAGAGAATGATAAAGAAACAGAGGCTGCAGGTGCCCTCAGTGATTTGCGATTTATAACTGGGGGGAATAATCTTCCTCCTGTTGTCAAAACGGTAACAAGTGTTTCCACAACAGAGCAATAATTGTTTAGATGGTGTGTGTAAATAAAATGGAGCCATACGGACTGCTGAAAGCACGGCAAATGGAGTACTCTGCTAGTTTGAGCAGATTAAGGCCGTTTCTTCCGTTTAGGTAATTGTAATCTGTGGATTTTTCATTCACATCTTGAAAATATTTTTTTCTTTTTGGTCAACAGCTGGTAACATTCACAACCCTTTGAATATGCTCCAGTCTAAAAAACAAGCGGCCTGCTTCTGTTTGGTAAATACAATTTATAGGTTTTCCTTTGAGTTTACTGTTACAGGTGTAGGTAGAAAATGGGTACAAGTCTTTCTGTGAATCTAAGTTTCAAAGCTGTCCACCTGCTCATAGAACAAAAGAGTAGGAATTTTGCAGTGCAAAATTTAGGATTGACTTCATTGAGTCAGACAGATCTGATGAGTTACATGAAAAATTACATAGAAGGTGAGCACCTTATGGCTTTTTGAAAAGTTTTTATTATTTATTAGTTATCATGGATTCTGCAGTATTCGGGAAATGAAATAATTATGAGCCATGAACTAAGGATGACACGTTTTTCTTTCATCACTGATTGCTTATAATTTGCAGTAATGCTTATTAATTATATTGCCATTTTATGTTTAGATAAGCATAGGAAGGAGGTATTTTTCTTTCCATAACTGAACATTTTTTTTAACCTACTAAGAACAGGCAACAAAAATGCAGGATCTGATGCTAGTCTTTGTTTCATTATCATAAACACAGAATTTAAGCTATTTGGAATTATATTATTCTTTATATGTTGTGGCTTTCCTAGTAATATGAGTCTTTATAAGCTTACGTTTTGGAGTGGAAATGTTTCATTTTAGAAATACTGAACATAGACATTGAATAGGTTGCATATAAACTATTAGCAAGACATCCAGATGTTTCTGGGGGATGGAAAAGGATTGTTTGGAATGTACATTTTATTCTTGAGTTTGACTTTAATGTTTAGCCAGAGTATTGCATATACTGCAGTTGTTTTGGTAGCTAAGGACCATCACTTAACAGAGTGCCAGGCGAACAAATTGCTTCATATGGTCTCTTCCTTTTTGAACTCTCCTTAGTTGATGACATACTCAGAGGTCTCAGGAATCCTCATCATATAAGTTAAACCATGCTGTGCTTCAGGTGACTGTGAGTCCAACTGTTTGTAATACAACTGCTATTTAAATATCTTGTAAGCTCTTTTGATACTGACTCTTCAGTGTTTTCCCTAAAGGGACCTTTTTAATGAAGGTTATGCTAGAGTAAGTAATCTGTTAGAGAAGCCATCAGCCATGGGTGGTAGGCTCTGAATTTGTGGCTGTCCCACTTTATGAGAGGAAGAGGGAGATCTAGAAAGCTGTTGCCCTAAGGCTTCCTACTGTAGCTCCTGTACTCAGGAAATCTCTGGTGTAGAGCAGCGCAATGACACATTGGATTAAAAGTTCTGCAAGACTGTTTGGGCAGCGGTACTGCCCACTAGCATTTTGTGTTTGGGAAGGATTTTTGCCTGTTACTGTGCTTGTCCTATTTAAAGCCCCTGACAGTTTTCTACTTGAAAGTGGGGATTGTTTGTATGACAGACCTGAATTTTGCCTAAATCAGTTCAGCTATTTACATTCAGCTTATCTTGCGATAGCAAAGTTTGGATCTTCTCAGATCCTGATAGATTTGCATTTATAGCAACTCATTTACTTTGAGTTTACTTATGGATCACTATACTCCACGTTTATTCAGGCTGATCGAGCTTCACACATCAAATAAGTAGATTCCTGGCTCTTGCTCACGCAAGAAGGTTTTGCTTCATGTGCTGATGCTATAGCACTACACCCCTTTTGGTTTCCAAATGCAAGCAGTCATAATCTTCTGGCCAGCAGCGCTCAATTTGTTTGGCCATGGAGTAGAGACAAAATGTGTCACTGAGCTTCAGCAAGGGAGTTGTATATACTCTTAACTTCACTTGTGCACTATTCCTTCTGCATTATGCACGGACAGGTGTTAAGAAATCTGCAGTTTGCATGCAGGTCAAAACTATTAAGTGAGGTCTAAAGACCATTTAATTTGCTAAGTATTTTGGAAACAGATTTAATAAGGGCAGGTAAAACCAAGTCAGCTGTAACACGGGTCCAAGTGGGGTCATGAACATTGCACAAAACTAGGAAAAGTGAAAATAGCCCTTGTTTAGTCCTCTGCTGTTAAAAGGTCCAGGCAGATTCTGTCATGGAAACGATCTGGGTCTGCTGAACTGACCAGTGAGGGGACCCTGAGCACAGCTCAGGTAGGTGGGATAATGCCTTGCTCACAACTTTGCACCTTGTGTTCCCTCCTCCTCCAAGTCCAGGGAATTGGGAAAAGCCGTCTGGTGCCTGGGTGGGAAGGGGTGGGTGAGGGATCTCTGTTGATGTCTGCTTTGCACTTACATGGAAAATCCCTGGTTTTGTCCTAATGTCTCATTTTAGAATATTCCGTTGCCCAAATTCTTGATGCTGCTTTTTTCCTGTGTCTGTTAAGTGTCTTTGAAGAAGCAATGTGTGGGACTGTGAAGGTTCTGTGTCTTTAGTATATATGAAATTAACAGTACATATTATATTGTCTGTATTTGGACAGGAATTAAATTTTGGTTTTTGCTGCTCGGATGAACTTGCTGCCATAAGTAGTGAATAATCTGAAGCTGCAAAGCATCTGGCATTTTTGAAGACCATTCTCTGCTTCCACACAATATACAAGCATTTAAGCTGTTATGTTTAGACTGCTGAGGAAAAAAAGATGAGAGTAGTTAAGCATTGCAAAAAAGCAAAGAGAGTCACAAATATGTGAATTCATTTCAGTGTGTGAACACATTCATAAGTGTTCAAGCAGCTGCAGACTTCATATTTAGTTCTAAAAAGGTCCATGTGGAGTTCTTTCTGTTCTGAATGTTAATATATACCCAAATGTGGTCTCTCTTGATGAATAAAATAACTATTTTTCTACTTCCTCGAACTCTTTTCCTGATCCTGTTCACATTTCAACCTTGTGAACAGACTTTCTTTGTTTGCTCTGGCTTTATGTAATTAGATGACAGTAGTCTCTCGAAATCTCAGATAACTCTTGTCTTGCTAAATTCATGTTTCAGCTTGTCGCTTATTTCTTTGCTGAGCTGGAATCAAATCAGATTTTCTCATTAAGTCTCTCTCAGACAGCATTTGAATCCATCATGGACGTATGTGCCAGAGATGCAAGCCTTAGTCCTAGTACTTACCTCAGTATTTGAGCTCTCAATTTAACATGGGAAAAAAGTACAGAATTTGGTGTGCGTGTTTTGGTTCTATTAGTATTAAAGACATCTGGGAGGCTCTGAGTATTACTAAACTAATGGACTGCCTGGAGCCTTACAGTGCACAGTGCCTTCAGCTCTCTATAAATTATAGGAGTGTACTGTTAGAGCAGCAGTTAGTACTTTCATGTGGCATAACTGGACTGCTTTAGCAGTGTTTTACTAAACTGGGTTGTGTAAAGTATTCTGTAGTCATGTGAACCCTTCTGGTATTCACATTCTGTAGACATCACATATAAATTATATTTTATTTCAGAAGCTGCTAGTAATGTAAGCTTATGTGCAAATAAGAGGGTCTTCAAGGTTGATGATGGTTTTGTGTACATGAAAATAGAGAAGGAACACTTAGGATATTATGATAGCATTAAGATTGGAAAGGGCTGTTTGTGTTCAGAAAAGTTCAGGATAAATTAATTAAATGTGTTGTTTTAAATTGTATTAATTAAAACATGCTAATCCTGTAGCCGAATGCTCCCAGCTACTTCATTTTTGAGTGATTCAGTATATCCGTTTTCTGTGCCATCTTCATAAATTTACAGAGATGGATGTTCCTCTGTGGCTGGGCAGACATCTGTGCAGATAAGCTGGCTGGTCAGCTGGGAGCCCGTTCAGAAACAGAAACTGAGGCTGCTCTGGCATTGAAATAATGTTAAGAAGCTGTGCAGAGATAGTCACTCAAGTTTGCCAATATGGTTGTATGATTTTTGTTGTCTTGTGTTTGTGGGAGTCAGAATACTGGCAGAATAAATGTGTGTTTGTCTGCCAAGGTGCTTATAGACATGCCTTATCCACTCAGGAGTTGAATTTACTTGAGCTTTGCTGTTACTAGTTAGTAACTTTTACTTTCCCAGGTGTGCACCTAGGCATAGAGAAATGCCCACAAACAAGGTTATCAAGGAGATTCATGAAATGTACATATTACCTTGAAAAAAAGGAATGTGAAATTTTTGACATTTTCATTCCACTTGTGAAAACTCATATAAACATTGGAACATTCCTAATTTTCAAACTTGCCAAATCTGGGGGAAGATTTGACCTGTGTCCTTTTGGGAACATTTAAGCGAAGGCTTTCCTCTGGCAGTGGAAGCAGCTGCAGCACACTGTTTGGGAGGCAGCATCCTGGCTAATTTGCTGGGGGGAAAGGAGCAGCAATAAGACGCTGAGGAGAGAGCACTATAAATACTGCATGGCTGCAGCTATACTGCTCCCTGAACCAAGTTACTGTTGCTACAGTGCACACTGCAAAAATGTCAGATCTCTTCACTGTACAGTGCTGAATCACGTGGAAATAACTAACCGTACTGTTCGTCTCTGTTTTGGCTGGGAGTTACGGTTTGGTGTTTTCTAGATTGATTTGATAAGGAAAATGGCTTATGTGACCATGCTGTCAGTCTTTTCTCCCCTCCTTGTCCTTCTCCTTCTACTTGCCAATGGCTTTGGAATTTATTGCTCAACTTCAGTTAAATTTTTTTAAAGGAACAGAAAGCCGAAGATTTTATGTTCCCACAAACGCGTTAAAAATGACCGATTAGGTGTAGGAGAGACCCACACTAGAGCTCCCACAGAGGAAAAGGCATGAGGTCAGCAGTTGCCTGTCATATTTGATGTGTCGCCTGAGGGATGGATGAGCCTGTGTACAGCTCTTGCCCAGCCACACATAAAAGCAGCGTCTGGAAGAGAAACCTGTTGCAGTAGTAAGTGCTAGAGATGTGCTAATAACCTGGGATTTCACAGCACAGAGATTTATTTAGGGATGCATTGGAGGCTCTGAGGTGTAGAGGAGCTTCTGCTCTACTGATCCGTTGCTTGAGGAGGGGAAAAAACAGCATCTGGGGGGGACTCAGTAATTTTTGTCTCCGTGTGGGTGTTAAGAGAATCCTTTTGCAGAAACAGAAGGTAGGACAGTTGCTCACTTTCCCAACGATGCTGTCTTTCTCCGCTGTGTAACCTCACCCAGCCTCATTAGGAAGCCAGTATTGGCACCATTTAATTTGTTTTCTATGAATTGGCAATATACAAATACTCTCATTTAAAGAGCTTTTCCTAGCTCTTGGCAAACCACTGTTTTTCATGTTAATTTTCTTATCCTTAGGGTTAGCTCTGGAGAGTACTGTGAAAAATAAGTTAACATCCAAAATACAAAATGGAGTCATGCCGCTGGGTAATTTTTGTAAATAGAAGAATTTGGCCTCCACACAGAACAAACTGCTGGCATTATCCTCTCTTCCACAATGAAGTACAGACATTCTCTGCAATGAATTTCTATAGCCTTTATTTGTGTGGGGTATTTAGTAGCTGAATGCTTAACATTTATGTTGCTTTTGTTATTTGTGGTGTTTACCAATAAGGTCCCAAAATATTTGCCTAAGGTTCAGGCTATTGCTGCGGATATACCTTCAGTAAATCTTAGTGATATCTATCCAAAATGACCAAGTTAAAAATCTTCCCTAAAACCAGCAAAGCTTGTTTTTGGAATATGTTGAGCAGATGTGTCAGCATTTGAGAGCAGTTTTGGAAAATTTAATCTGTGATGGATATTTCCAGTCCCAGGTAATTCTTCCTCCTCTGTCTCCATTTAGCAGCTGAAAGCTGGTGCATGTAAAAGAGGTAATTCAGAAGCGAAGCAGTTCATCCTGTCTCTCAGAGACCAAGAACCCTGTTCGGTTAGTTATTTCATTTTGCTTTGCTTTTCATCTGCTGACTTCTTGTATGGATTCTGGTTTTTGCTTTGTGTGAAACAGCTGATGATCTTTCCTTACCTACCTTTCCTGTGACCTTCATGATCGTGGAGATCACATTTGTATTTCCCATCCTAAAAATGCAAAACCTGCTAGTTTTAATCTCAAATGCAGCTTACTTCAGTGTGGGAAGTGTCCTTCAATAGCTTTTTTTGTTGCTGCTGTAAGATAGTTGTACAGGATTATGCAGGTGCTGGAGACAGATTTGTAAGTATTTTCATCCTACTCAAACCTTTTTGGATAGGTTTGTTTATTTTTAGTAAAATATGTCAATGTCTATATTTAAAATAAAGAATGGGCTTAAATACACTGCAAGTACACTTAAATGTTTAACTATACATGTACATTGTATCATTAACTATTACTTGAATGTGCACAGTAGGAAGGATCTAATAAAACATAGAATAAGGAGGGGTGAATTTGAGGTGAAGTCAGTTTTTATTTATATTGGAGTAAATGGTGCGGTGCCAGTGATGTTCACTGAATCATCCTTGAGTAATTCCAGTTTCACTTATGGTCATGTTCTGTATTTTTTTCTGGAGCTGCATGACTGCTTTACACTTCTCTTGTGTCTAATAGAGAGTGCCTGTTTAGACCTCTTAATGTGGTTAGAAGTAACAGATGTAACATAATCTAGTATTATTTTTTGATGGAGTACTGTACACCAAAAAGTAAAAAAGTTTGCCAGACTTGCTTTTGCAATGGAAATCTCTGGATTCTCCCTTCCATTTATGTTTGTAAAAGGACGAAATACATGATAGGCAAGGCTTTTTCAGCGTGAGCTTCTACTCATCAATGAAGGCGATAAAATTTGAATCTAGTCATGCACACTGCAGAGTTTATCAGTTAGCTAGCTATAGGCTATCCCTTACTGTGCCAAGAGCTGGATTGTGATGCTCAGCACGTCTGCTGCTTTGGGGAACCTCTTTGGGGTCTAGAAACAGCAGACCCGAATTTCTGGATCTCAGCTGGACTTGGGGAAAAAACAAGCATCTTGCTGCACCAAATGCACGTGTCCGGCACACTCAGTGCTTTGGCAAGACCCGAGTCAAGGAAGATGTCCGTGGGTAACAGCAGAGCAGCATCTTTCACCTTCTGTCAGATCTGGCCTGAAATAGTGTCTTTCTTGACAACCAAAAGGGTCTATTTTTACCTTAGTACTGACTTATGCTGCCAGAAGCAATCTGAAGTGAGTGAAGTTACATCAGGCTCAGCCCTTGCAAAGCTATGCATAATAGTTATGTTACAGCATGATGAATATGTTGGAAATTTGCAATGTGATAAAATTCCTCTCTCTCTTGCAGGCTAACATGAAAATCCCCTTCGTGCCATGAGCATTTCTGCTTTATAGATTTTATATAGCGTGGCGATTAGGTCACTGAATTTCTTTCTCCATGTTTCAATAGTCTTTATATCTTTTTGTATTTTTTACAGGAATCTGAGATGAGAGAGCACTAGATTCTAATGATCATCTTGACACCGTTGCTCTTATCTGTATATTGACAGGTAAGCGTGCCAAACTAATTTTGTAGAGAAATCATTTAAGTTACTCATGTCAGGTGGCCAAAACTACAGTTACAGCCCAGGACTTCAACAGTGTGTCTTGCTGGATTGCGCTAAGGTGTATTTCAATAACCAGCTGGTCAAAAATTCTTGAAAAACCTGCTTGATCCCCAACGAGGAAAATGTTCCTCATCCTTCTTTACAGCGTTGGGTGGATTATAAGAATGATCTCAGAGCAGAGGAATTTGCAGCTTAACTGTAGCCTGTAGGGAAGACTGCTGGCATATCGTAAACTTTTCTCCTCACACATAACAGCTCTCCTCCTCGTCCTGCCGAATATATGTTAAATATGAACTAGAAGGTAGACTAATGTTATAATACTTCTTGTATTAGACATGTTAAAACCCTATTTTTTTCTAGAAGCAATTTATTAATGAGTTCAGTGTAAATTTGCAACTGATGTTGGGTTTGGATAAAGAATTTCTGGGGTTTTGTGCTGTAATGCCTTTGTCATAAAATTAGGGGAGGACTGATGGACTAATGAGTCAGTGTAGAGCGTCTTGTGATATAGCACAAACATGTTCCTTGCATCTTTTTTTTTTACCTTATTCAAATACCACATTTTCAGTGTTTCCTATTCAAAAAGGCTTCTAGTCTCTACATACTTATTTTTTGGTTTTGGGGTGTTTTGTGTTTCTGTTGTTGTTGTTTGTTTGTTTTCAGTCTTAGCTTTTCTATGATTCTTTTAAAACACAAATTAAAAAGTTTTGGTAGTACTTTGGGGATGACTTAGAACTTTTTATGCCAAACAGTTTCTTAAACTAGAATTATTGTATTGGCTTCCAGTTCAATCATTACAAAATAAATAGAAACTTTAAACTCAGAAATCAGAAAACTAGAACAAAAAGAGCGGTGATTTAAAATTAGGTTTCCTTTGGTAAAGCTTGATACTTCCGTATGATCTGAAACCTAAAAAACTAATTTTCTCTGTGATAAGAGAAACTGAAGGTACCTTTTCTTGCATTGGCTACTGCAGGTGTCTGTGTTAATGCACATTATGAACATAGATCAAAGATAAGACAGTGAGTCCTATAGTATATTTGGGTGAGCATTGAAAGGAAAGTAAATACAAAAGTCATGTAAACTGTGTGAGATGGATTGCCGTAAAGTGTGTGGTGACACGAAGTAGTATAATTTGGAGCAGTAGTCTGTAGAAATGGAAAAAGGAGAGAAAGATTAAAAGAATATGTGTACCTCAAAGGCCAGTACAACAAAAATTTCTAGCTTACCAGGCATTTAATAATTGACTGTTTCTGTGGTAGTGCCACTATCAAAGATAAATACTTATGCCAATCAAAAGAGAAAGGTGCGCAAATTTGGATTTTAAGTATTGTATTTGACAGTGTGTTGAGCTGATGTGAATAACTATGTTTTATTGTCTGAAACATTTAAGTGAGTTTGCAGTTGTGGTTAGGAGCTTTTCAGGAGTTAAGCAGGTCTTTAGCCTGTGGCATGACCAAAATAATCCATCAGAGCCCACGCTGTCACTCCCTGGTAAGGGATGTATATATTTGAATTGGATACAGAAGTGAGGAAGTGTGTTTTGTGAAAGGAAATGTGTGAAACAATTCCAAGAGTTATTATTTCTAAGGAAGATAAACTTAAGTTGCTCAATTTTTAAATTATTTGCTCAGTACCACTAAAATGTTTGTGGGAGACAGAAAGATCTTATCGGCGTATGGCTGAACTACCTTTCAAATAAATCTGAAGCATAAGGAACAATAGTTACTCATAACTAGCTTTGATAATGTATAAACACTGAAATATAGTTTAAAGTATAGATGTGATTGTGTAAGGCCTTTTCTTACCTTCTCAGTCTTTTTTTTTTAATGTCGTTCTTTCCCATTTACATTCATAGGAGTCCCAGTCACTGCAGATGTGAAAAGCAGACATTCATGACTGAGCACGCTGTGCTGTTTCATACTGAGAGACAGCAGTGACAGTGATGTTTGATATAGGCTGTAAACACTCCTCTGCACTTTACATGCTTTGAGTAGTTAGTGAAATGGAACTTTCATCCCAGTTTTGTGGTTTTCCTAAAAATATTATGGGTCTTTTTTGCATGTATCAGTCTCTGGTTTTGAGTCCTTAGGTTAGGGATTTTTGGGGTTTTTTTGTTTTTTGTTTTTTTTTTTTACAGCCTTTATTACAATATACAGAATATTGTAATTATATCTATATATGGTTCTTTTTAATATAACAACACATTATTTTGTATGTAGTCTTTATGACTTGCTATGATCTAATAAGTCTTCTTCAGGCCAGAAGACAGGGGATCCAGTCCTGCATCCTGGGTACCTGCATGGGTCTGGGCAGCCAAGTCAGCAGCCTGGGTGGGCGCTGCTGCAAGAAGAAATGGTCTGAGAACCATCCCGCTTTGCCTGGTCCTCCTGCCAAGGCAGTGGTGGTGCAGCTCTGGTGCCTAGCGTGCATCATGGAGATGTGGAGGGGGGGACCCCTGCATGGCAAGAAAAGGCAAGCTGTAATGGTAGGAAATGCAGCTGTCAGGCATACTGATAGCTAGCTGCAGGTTTGCAGTGGGAGAGAGCAGCCCCTGGTGACCTGTTCTGTTGGGTGGAAGGTTAGGAGACAACCTGAAATCTCATACAAAAACCTGGGGAGGAGCTGGTGGCTCCCTGTGACCGAAGGGAGAGCCAGGAGAAGTGTCAAAACTATCAAGTAAAAATGAAAGTGTATAAGAAAATGAAACTCTGATATGCTTTCAGTACCAGGAAAGGGGCAGAAATGGTCACTCTCCATGTATGGCTGAAAAACCATGTGGAGAAGAGGAGTTTAGATTTATTAAGGCCTGGGGAAAACTTTTGAGGTGAGGCAGCTAAGTGATGGCAAATGTAAAAAAACCTGTGAGGCAAACTAAATAAAATCCATGGGAGAATGTGAAGCAGACATAAAACCTAATAGCAAACCTCTCTTTAATGCTTCCTTCCTTTAAAAGTGTGAATTGAACAAAATATATTTCTAGTTTTATATTAATGCTAAAAAGGAGGGCTTTTCTTGCTCTGTCTCTGCCTCCTTCGTTCCTGCAAGCAGCAAAGCAGAAGGGGATAACTAAATCTCATTAATGGGGATGTCCTGAAGGATTTGGTTCACATGATGGGCTTAATTATTTCCTTCCCTGCACAGCCGCATTACACAGTAAGCAGAGCTGCCTAGACGTTGTTGTTCTTTTATAATGAGGTGCAGGGATAGGTAGCTCTGACAGCATCAACAGCAGTGTTAGGAAATGAGCTTTGCATAGAAATTGTTCAGATTAGCAATACATCAGCAATACATGTGGAAGTATTTGAGCAGCAAAATAGAAAGAAGTTAAGCAAAACGAAGGGTGCGTCTCATAGGGTCACCCCCGCCCCAGGTTTTATAGAAAACTAGGAGTCCTTTCAAGCATGGTATTCCTGGGCATCACTGCTTTTCATTCCTAGGGAAGCACAGTCCCATGTGGGTAGCCATCACAAACGTTTCTGACTGCAAAATCCTGTATCAGCAGCTGCTCGATACCTATCGAGCATTTAGTAAGAACTTTTACTAAATCCTTCCTTAATGGCAGAAGCTGACAGTAGTACACCTGGAGTTACACCATTTTTTATTAGTAATATTTTCTGTCATGATTCAGTCAAGATTTTTTTTTTTTTAAGTGCTTTTATATTCAGTTCGCATACCTTGATCAGACTGTGATAATTTCCATGGCTGGAATCTCCAAAGTATGCTGTCATAAAATTATAAATGATAATGAATTCACTTCATCAGGTCTTACAGGAGTACAATCAACATGAAATCTAGTCAATTAGAAATAAATCTGTTTAAAGTATTTCTGGTTCTCCAGCAGCCTCATTTTAGGACTTGCATTACCTGTGACTGAATTAGAGACCTACATAAACGGGTAGAAACTAGACTTTGTAAAGAAATCACTGTAAGTGTTACAAACAAATCCAGAACTTTTGGTGATGCTGAAATTTACCTGAATCTCTGTTGTAAACTATAGATTAGACTGTTCAGTCAATGACAATTATTTTAAATGGGATGTCCCCTTGAAAAGCACAAGAAAGGAATATATCATCAATGGAAGGTTTAGCAGCCAGCATGCATTTGTATGGTTGAAAAAACTTTATAGATACGAGTATGTTTTGCAGTGTGTAAATATGTGAGGCCATATTGATTGCAAAATGTATGTTTGCTTATATGCTAACTTTCAGGAAACTTTGGGGTTATAGAGCTAAGCTGTAGTTCTAGGTTAACTCTTTGGTTTTACCTTAACCCTTACAGCTCTCTTTAAAGACAAAATACAGATACAAGTGCTGCATTTTGGTGTTGGCCTCAGTAAGACCAAGCTGTCCATACATCCAGCATGGTTGCCAGTGCTGTTTCGAAACTTAGTCCTCACCTTGCCCTTCTTTGTAGGGTCCGGTTTTTGTGAATGGTTTGGTCATGGCTTGGTTACATGCATCAGTACGAGGGCAAAGTGACCTTATCTCTGTCTCTGATGTGGAGGAGGCGATGGACTGTGCTTTCGTCAAGTTTGCGGATGGCACCAAACTGGAGGAACAGGGCTGCCATCCCTAGGGACCAAGGCAGGCTGGAGAAATGGGCTGGCAGGAGTTATGTGAAATTCAACAAGGAGAAGTGCTAAGTCCCGCACGGGTGAAGGCAGAGCCCCTGCAGCAGTGCAGGTGGGGACTGGCTGGCAGGGGAACAGCTCTGAGGAGAGGGACTGGGGTGTCCAGGCGGGCAGTGAGCTGGGCACGGCCCAGCAGTGTGCCTGGCAGCAACAGCCGCTAACATCGACCTGGGCTGTCCTGGCAAGCTGCACAGCCACCAGATTGAGAAAAGTGCTCATACCGCTTGGCTGGAACTTGGTAGACTGCATCTTGAGTACTGTGTCCAGTGTCGGACTCCCCTCCGCCCATACGGGAAAGATGTTGACAAACTGGAGCAGGTTCTGTGGAGGGCCTCCGAGAGGCTGGAGTACTTGTCCTGCAAGGAGAGGCTGAGGGACCTGGCTGAGGGTTGCGCAGCATGGAGAAGAAACAGGTTTAGGGAGCATCAGCCAGCCTGGACCTGCAGGAGTACACTGAGACGACAGAGCCAGCCTCTGTGCAGAAGTGCATGGCAGAAGGATGAGAGACAACAGTCCTAAGTTGAAACAAGAGAAGTTCGGACTGGGTAGGCGGAAAAGCTTTTTCCCGGGAAGACAGTCGGGCAGAGGTTGCTTGGAGAGGTTATGTAGACTCAATCCTTGGAGATTTTCAAGACAGACCTAGATAAAGGCATGAGCAGCCCAAGCAGATCTCATCGCTGGACCTGCTCTGAGCAGGAGGTTGAGCTAAAGACCTCTGGAGACCCTTCTGACCCAACTGCCTTGATGATTGTCTGACTAAGGCACAACAAAGAATCCATGTCATTGTGTTCATGAAAGCTGGTATTTGTCTTGATTCTGCACTGAGAGAGGGATATTTCAGAAAAACAGTACTGTTGGTACTCTAAACTCTGTCTCTAAATTAGAAGTACTGTAAGGAGTTATCTCAAGGTGATTTAGCATGCTATTTATTTTTAATATTAAATTCCAAGTGACACCTGGCATTTAAGTTACGAAAGCTCCAAGAGTTCGTTACAAATCTTTCTGTGTTTAGTATTCTTTATATTTTTTGTTTCCCTATTTCTGTGTAACAGTTATAAACATGTATCACATTCTATTTGCATTGTGCCTCAGAAGTGATTTTTTATTTCTTGAGCTGTTTACTGAAAGTAATAATTAAATGTTGGTAGTCAGTCAGAACCAGGAAACTGGTTCTTTTAATCAGTTTTATTGTGTCTTGATTGCCTAAATTTTGGCTAGATATAATTTGTAAAAACAAGTTTCTTATCTTTACAGTGAGTTGGATCAAAATCTCAAAGGGCAAGAGAATAATTTATTTCTCAGCTCTTCTACAGAATCACTGTGCTGTCTGGGTCATCTTGGCAGATCTCTTAACCTTTCAGAGCCTGCAGATATTTTTCCCCAGTCTGCCATCACCATCATCGTTCACGTGCACAATCCTAAAGAAAGTCCTTAATCGTGCCACGAGCACAGGCTTGCTTGCTCAGGCTGGAGTATAAATTAAAGCCCAAGATATGCTTACCTTGGGTTGGAAAATAAGCAGGCAAGATGCAGATAAGATCAGCAGAGTTTCTTTTTCAAAATTTCCTCTGAAAAAATCAGGTAAGTTTTTCTGCAGTTAGGATAAGAGAAGCCCAGAGACCATCTGTCACTGGGAAGCAGGGATATTTGCTGCAGACATACACAGATGGGTGCAGATATAGTGAGGACACGGCACATGGCTTTGCTTACACTGGAGTTTGGCTAAACCAAGGGCTGCTCACCTGCCCTAGTCCTTCTACAGTGTGCGCGTCATTTCTGGGTCACCATTTGTTTGTTGCTTCCCGCGTGATTAAGAACAGAAATTAAGTATATGAAGGCCAGGTAGTTCCTTCTGCCTTTCTTCCCTCCTCTCTGCATAAGTTAGTTTAGTGGTCCTAGCTGAGGCCAGGGCTTGTTCCTGCTCAGCTGTTCAGAAATGCAGGCAGCAACTGAACCAGACGTTTATTCACCTACTATATTGCCTCATTTATTGCCATTATACTTATGGACATGAAAAATAATGGTCACAACTTGACCTTTGTTTGTACAACTGCACCTGATCCGGGATTTCTGCACCCTCATATTGGTTTCATTCAAATGAAACCTAGCTACAAATGAAGCTGATCAATGAAATTGGTCTCTGCATTTGACAGTTTGCAAACTGCTCTAGTTAAGCAGATCTATATAGAGAAAAAAAAAATATTTTGTAGAGGATTTCTATATTTCAAGACTTGATTTCTTTGGGCTTTGGAACAAAACTCCCATATTTTGGTCTCCTCCCTAGAGCACTGCACTGGAGTGGAGTAACTTGGATATCTCCAACTACAGGGCATTTTGGTGGGGGACTGCCCCAGATTTGCAGACCTGGAGAGTCTGAGATCTGTGCCCCAAATCCCACCTAGCAGGCTGCTGAAGACATTGTGTACCCAGTGTCCTCTGCAGACTTCAAGGGGTGTTTCCTGCTGAGTTGAAGTAAAAAAGAATTTGTTGAAACAAAGAAAAACCCCAACACCCACAACAAGAAAGGGTAATTGAATTTTTTTCAACTAGCTCTTGGACAAAGATAACTTGTCATTTTATAAGAAAAATAAAGCATCTGTTTGAAGCTTTGCTTTTTTAACTGGCATACTATTTCTTCAATTATAATAATGCAAACAATGAGACTATTTCTGGCAACACAGCAAATAAATTAAAATTAGATAGGAGCCCCTATCAGGATCTCATCTGAAGAAAATTCAGGTTAAACTTTATAGCAAACTCGAAATGCTTACCCATATGTAAGGAGAAGAGGGAATCTGCTTTATCTGCTCTCGGGACCTGATCTAATCTACATAACAAGACAGCAACAGGGCTTCTCTGTTAACATTTCATTATGTTTGTATTTGAATTACCACAAAAATGTTTTCTTTATGGATAAAGAGGAAAAAGGTTGATAAGCATAAAATGCAAATTAACAACAACTAAGCTGCTTTGTCCACTAGGGAGATGAACCCGAGGTAAATATGTTCAACAAGCTTTGAATTTTTTTCAAATTCCTGTTGTAAATCTTTTTAAATTCTCTTATGTCCTTTCACTTCCAACATATTATAATCTTTTTGGTATTTACGTAGTCAAGTGCAAGCAGAGGCTGGAAACAGAAAGGCCAGAAGAGAAAATTGCTTGCCCTACATGCTTCTGTTTTGTAAGGAAAATTTCTGGGGGAACCAAAATGTCCATTACATCCATCTCTTATAAATAGATGATGACTTTTTAAAATTGAAGTTGTGTACTACTTCCACATTACTTTGAGATCAAATCATAGCTAGTTACTGTCATTGCATTATTCTCAGTTTAGATAACTGAAGGGGATTTTTTTTTTTTTTCATTGCTGAAGTTTGCAACTTTTAAATCTCTAGTTACTATATACAGGTATGCTTCATGACTGTCAATATTGATAAGTGGTACTTTGGACTGCGGACAGAGTCAGTGTAGCAGCTGAATCCGTAGCATATTTTCCTGGTTTAATAACTGAAAAGCTGTCATATTATGAAGAAATGCCTTACTGGATCCAGAACTGGATAAACTTTTCAGTGTTTCATGGTTGGCTTTTTATAGCTTAACCTGGCTGTTGTTTTGCTCATGAATACAACATGCAGGGGTCAAGTACTGTCGGAGCTATTCCTAAAGTAATTCTGTTGACTGCAGTAGGATTACATACATGATTGATTCTCCATGCAAGGTATGAAATTGCTTGAAAAGGATCTGAGAAGGTTATTCTATATAGTTTTGCTCCTAGCAAGATCAACAATACAAAGATTATGACAGACCCAACCCTACTTGCTTAGGAAAGGGTATTTACTTGAATTTATGAGTCCAAGAAGACAAATCTCAAGATTGGAGATGCTGGTGAACTTAGGTATGCTTGGTGCACTATCGTAAAAAGTTTTGTTGTTTTTCATCATATCTGAATTTGTTATTTAGCTGCTACTTATTTAGTTTCTTTTGCTTAACTTCTGTTTAAAGTGTTTTAGTGTTCTGGATTAAGACATCCCTAACAGATCAATTTTCAAATTGAAATTTGTTTTTACAAGTAAGAGTATGCAACTGCTTTGGGATGCAGTCTCTTATTTAATACTTCAAAGTGCATTATGATTTTGCCCTAGGTAAACTATAGTATCCATTGCAAGCAGTATTTAAAGAATGACTTATGAGTACTGTTGTTTTTTAGTCTACCTATTGGAAAATGGAAGTTCTAATAAATGTACAAATCTAGAGGCCATATTAAAAACAACTATAGAAATGAACAGAGCCTAGAAGCTACCTGCCTTGGGGCTCACGGGGCCGGCTGTAATTCCTTGTCTGGAAGAATGACCTTTAAATAAAGGTCAGATAGAATTGCACTGGAAACCTTGCAGGTGCTTAAAAGAAGGCACTTAAAATATTATATTGCCAGTGGGAGTTGGCCTTTAATGTAAACTTCACTGTGGTTAACATTTATAAATACTTGCTATGTTTCCCCTAGTATATATGTTTGAATCTTTTTGGGTTTTTATTAAAGATTTTTAACCATTTTAACCAACTTGACTGTGCCACTCTGTGCTAAATCTTTATACCTGGTTCCTCTTTCTTCTAGCAGGTTCTCTTTTCTCATGCTGAACTCCTACTTCAAATGTTTTTAAGCTTTTTCTACATCTGCTTCTCTGCCTGTCTTCCAGCCTTGCTCATTCAGTACAATGAATGCTTGTCTCCTGTATTCTTTGTATCTACCCTTCCCAAAAATGTCTCTCTGCATCTGCCTGATTGAACTTCAGCCTTTCTGTGATGATACCATGACCGACTGAATAGTTTACAGGAAAAGCAATACTTAGTAGAACAGACAGAGGACAAAGGAGAATTTTAGCATTCACAGCTACTTGGAAACTGAAGAAACTTTTAGAAAACTACCCTGTATATGCAGAAACAGGTTGCACGTGAAGATTTAGGATGTGCACAGGAGTGCTAATGATGTAATACAGCCGTTTAAAAAAATAAATAAATTACTTTCTTACAGTCTGATCATAAGACCCACTTTAATCATACGATGTTGGTATTTAAGACTTTAAATACTAGAAGTTAATGGGGCTTAGCCTCTTCTGGGCAAGCCTGTGCTGTGCAAATATACATGAACAAGGGATAACAAGCTGCCTCAGAAATAAGGACCCAGTTCAACAATTACTTCACTCAATTTTCTTCCTTTTTTTTTTTCCTTAAAAAAAAAGGGGGGGGGGAGTGGGGTGAGTGTCACTCTTGAGCCCTTTTGCAAAACAGTTTGTCGCCTGTGCAGATCACCTAGCAAAGAAATCAAGGACTGCATAAATCTGCCCTTAAACAGGGCAGTAAGAAGAATCTTCTGGTGCTGCCAGTGAGAACAAATGGATATGACCATTGAATTTCAATACTGATTTCAAATCAAGATTTCAGTTCTGAAGTAAGAGGTGCCATACTGAGAAACAACAGCTTCAGAGAAAAGTAAAGAGGGAATTTTGCTTGGTGTTCTGGTATGTTATTACTTATGCCTAGGCACATATCTTCTAAAATATTTATTTGCATGTTTCAGTTATTTAACAGAGAGATCAAAAATGCATTATCAGATGTTGTAACCAAAGTGAATTTAAGTGAAGGACTAGTGTATAGGGAATAAACCCATAATTATGGGGGTTGTGAACAGCAAAATAGTGTATGATTAAATTTGTTTAGGTAATTACCATGAAGGGGGATTTTTTCAAATAATGTGCAAGTGATTTGGTTTTCTAGCATTTTCTTCCACAGAGTGGAAGTGCTTCAGAGAAGACACAAGAATCAGTTGCCCCATTTTACAGAGGCAGATCAAGGGAACTGCAGGATAACAGATTCTTTCTTAGAACCTTCATGCATGTCATCGTTCTTTATTTTTCGGTCTCTGAAACGACATCTATACTTCTAAATAAAATCGGACCAGGATGTGTTCCCTGGCCCTGAGGCCATGCAGAATGAAGTGGACCTTGCTGACCCTTGGGTATCTTCTGAGCTCCTGAGCCCCAAAAGAGTATTTTTTGTGATTTTAGCCTTTCTAAGTCAGTGACTGCAATAGCACGTGGGCTGTGTTGCAGTGTGGCGGGGAGATGTTTCAGTAGCATGAAAGCCTGCACAGATGGGAAGTGCTGAGCCTGGTAGCCCCTCATCTGCGTGTCCTGCATGCAAGGGGCATTGCCTGGCACTGACCAAGGGAGCACGCCTGAGGGCATGCTGAGGGAGCACTGCTTTGTTTTGCTGCCTCACCGCTGTTTTTCCTAGCAGGATAAAGATAGCATTGGAGACTGTAGTGGTCCTTTTGCAGAAGGCCCCCGGGAACAGGACAGCTTCACGTGGTGTTGCATCAACACCAAAGCTGCCTCCTCGTCCGGTGCGCCTGGGACAACCTGGGGAGCTGCAGGTGCCTCGTCTCCCCTGAGATTTTGCTATGGCCTCTTCAGCACTCCTTGAGCATGTTCTGTTTTTCTTCTTGTAGATGTGGTCTTTTAGGTTTTGCGTTTGCCTGGGTGAATTTGTATCGCTTTCCAGTAAGCTGTTCTGTTTGGAGTTAATGGTATTTTGGTACTAACAATCAACAGATTTTCACTGGAGTTAATCAGATGGCCGTATTTATAGGGATTTCTTCCCTGTCACTTAGGCAGTGGTGTCTCCTTTGGAAAAAGTGGTTCTGCCCTTTTCATGCCCTGGCTGTTTGCTTCTGGCCCTCTGCCATCCTCCTCCTGCTGCTTATGCAAACATTTGCATAGTGATCCAGTTCAGAGACGTGATGGATGCTGAAACTAACCTCCCGAATCAAAAAAAGCTAGTGTTTAACCTGGGTCAATGCTTTGTTCTGCTTCGCTGTTCCTGTTAGTGCAGAGATTAAAGCAGTCTGGGGGCAAGAGTAGGGTGGTCCGGGGAGCGAGGGAGGGTGGGATTGCTTCTTCGGGAGGCAATGCTGGTTATTGCCAGCTTTAAAGTAAGAGTGCAAAGTGGAGATTGAACCCATCAAATTGCAAATTGCCCATTGGAGTTGGTCTTCAATTCAGATTTTCTTCTATGTGACTTTTTCTGCAGAACTGTGGAGAGGCGTGAAGTGCATGGTGCATTGGGATTGCACCCCCCCATCTTCAGTTCCGTCTGAAATGTGTTTTTGTTTTAATATTAATATAATTTGAAAAGGCAATGCTTGATCTTCTCCAGCATTTTAGTTTAGTAACTTGGTGAGCTGGTTCTTGAGCCAATATATATAATAATCCTGAATAAAGCCACAGAATGCAACCTCTGGCAGGTTTTACACAGACAGAAATCCCTTTTCTGAATAGTTCTTCTTCGGAGTTAATTATTAAATACTTCTTTCTAGCAGCTGCTCTTATTCTAACAGCAAACTTTTCTCACAGTCTGGTTAATGGCATTACTCAAGCCATAACAATGCCGACTCTGTATCTGAGATATTCCCACAGGTACGTTTTTAACTCGTCTGACAATAGCAGTCTAGAGGACTTCTCCCTGCAGGCAACAGGACTGTTACTGTGCAAATGAATGTTTATATAAAAATAGCTTGTTCTTATCATGACTAGGAGCCAGTGACCCTTGAATTTGAAACCTTGCTCTGAGATCTAGCCTTGTTGGCCTTGGACAAGACATTTGATGTGTGTGCTTCAGCTGTATTTTAGAGGAGAACTAATAACTATTGTGATTAGTCTGAAATGGTCACCCACGTGAGACCCCAGCCTACATTCAAATGGTAACAAAACAAAAATCTCACAGGTCGGGGAAGGAAGAATTGCATCCTTTAATGTCCTTTATTGTGATTTCCCTACCAGAAGTTACTCTAGATGTTAGGGGTGCATTTCCTTCTGTCTCACCATATGTTAGTCTTGCTCACTGCAGAAACTCGGGGGGAGCCTTTGCTGCAGCATTGTTCTGCTCCTGCCGGAGAAACTTGCAGTGGTGGTGGCTGGAGAAGCGCTGCAGAGGAGTGGGATCTCTCTGCACATAGCTCTTCGCTTTTGGTGGTTGTCAGGTATATATTGACTGTTGGGTTTGCTCCAGGCAAACTGGACAAACACACCTGCACTTGCCATATTTGCTGGTGCTGGCATAGGATACAATAGGGAGGGGACTTTATATGGGACAGATTTTTTAAAATAGGTTTTTGTGTGTGTACATATCATTATGTTCTATATTTGCCAAAATGAAACTAGACAGGAGGATTTGTTACACTGCAGAATCAACAAAGTTGCATGTAGCCATAATTAGGTTGAAGATGTTAAAACATGCTTTTTGTAGCAGGCAAGTGCGTTGTGTGTTTTACAATACATCTATGTTTAATGAAGATGCCCTGTCCAGTGTGTGTCAGTGTCAGTGATATTTTAGACTCTTTAGTAAGTATCAAGTGTATAATATTTAAGACAGTTACAAATAAACTTAAACATATATATGTAATAAATTCTTTTCATATGATGTTTAACAACCATAAGGCTCCAAAACATGTATCAGGCTGATGTTGCTCTTGTTTTTTTCCCCCGCCGTGTCAGTTTGCACTCAGTGGAGCACAGGCCGTTTGGTTAGAGAGCGAGCGAGCTCTGGGAGTTGAAGTTCTTGCCTTTTGATAATCTGTGCACTGTTTTAATTCTAGTCTTTTATAATGTGCTCTTAGTCTTTCTTTTCTTTCTTTTCTTTTTTTCTACAGTAAAAGGCAGTTAGATGGTCACGCTACTTGCCCATATTTTTTTATTTATTTTATTCATAGGCTGTTTTAAACTCTCCTTAATGGTGGGGCGGTAACAAATAGCAGGATAAGAAATTCCTGCAGATTTTGTGAAACTTGCTTTCTGGATAGAGGAAAAAAAAATACCTAAAAATAGCATATGTGAGGGGAAGGCAGCAAACTGAGCTCAGTTTATTTCATCTGGCCTGTTGGCCTGAGAAACATAACCCAGCAACAGCCATAGAGGCAGAGTAAACGTCCCGGCGCTCCCGCAGAGCTGAGGGGCAAGGTGCTGAGGGAAAAGTGCAATAATAAGGGTAGGCATGCGGCCATCCTTTTATTCTTTCATCTTCCAACTGTTTTACAGCCTTCCTGTGTCAGAAGTGGTGTTTAACCAGCCGGAGGTCGTGCTTGCTTGGTTCAGCCGGTGGTTAGGGGATGTGCAGGGGCCAGGGAAAGAGAGCGCCCAGGGCTGGGAGACACGGGGAGCTCAACGTACAGGAGTCGAAAATGTGGGCAGAGGATGTTAGGTGGAGCAAAGACTGTTGTGGTGGTAGTTTTCATTGTGAGTTTACTTCTAAAATCATTGGAAATCTGTTTTTATTTGTTTACAGAGCAGCTTTTCTTCACTCAGCACTTCTCTATACTAAAAGCAGCCACTGATGGACCACATACTGCTATAAAATACAATCAGCTTAACTGTAGTAAGCGTACTATCTGTTGCATTTTTAAGAAAATGAAAGAAGGCATCCCAGCCAATCATGTCAGCAAAAACTAATCTGTATTTTAGCTGTATAACATCCTTTTGAACCAATGAATTGCCAGCTGGGAATTAGGAACCTGGGATGCTGTATTTTCTTCTGCTGTACAAGCCTAGGTAAGCCAGGCAACCTGCCTTACTTCTCCTGAGGTAATAGTTTTGGTTGTGGAAAAGTCTTTGGAATATCACTGGGACAAAACTGAAACAGTTCCTAAAAGGTAACAGCTTCCCTGTGGGAGCTATGACAGCGGGCATCTGTGGTAAACAGGTGGTGGTATCTTCCATTTCCATGCAACGTAAGAGCCAAACAACCAAATTGCCCTAAGGTGTCTGTGGATTTAGGGGGACATGCTGGACCTCTGCTCCCTGGCAGGATCTGCCCTACACTGGGACCCGTAGTGATTTAGTTTCTCCAGCAGTTAGAGTGTCTTGTTTAAAAAAAGGCATTTAAATGATCTGCTTCTCCATAGTGCTGGTGGGGCATAGGTTCTGTTCTTTTTGCCACTGTCGATACAATCTTTCATTATCCTTTCCATGGTTACTTGTGCGTATTTTTTTTAAAAATCTGTATCCCAGAAAATTAGGTAACTTGTGCCTTGTTGATGGGTCTCCAGGGAGTTCTTTGTCCCACTATTTATTAAACTTAAGTGCTTGATACCTGGGAGTTGGTTCTCCAGCTAGTGATTTCCCTTTGTTATTCCATAATGAGATATTTCTGCGTAGTTTTTGCATGAAAATCCACTTGCCAAAACCTTGGGAAGTTTTTTTCCTAATTCAACTCTTTATTTGTATGCTGTATAATTGCAGTTTACTGCTCTCTGTCAGAGGAGTTGAATCCATTGCCCTGGAATATATTGCGCTCTCAAATGGCTTTAGGGAGAGACAAACTGTGTAATGGTCTTAATGTCTTTTTCCTCGCACTCACTGGCTTATACCTCTTATGCTCTTAAATACTGTGTATCGACCTACTGTATTATGGCTTCATGTGATTTAGCATTGGTAGATAAATAAAGAAGCCATTGAAATGTTTATGCTTTTTATTGACTTAAGGTGCTTTGGAGAGCAGCATTAATCTACAGTTCAGTGAAGCAGTAAGAAAATGAAATACTCCCTCAAGAGTTTTCTTTTGTAAATAGAGCCTTGCATTAAGCTGCTGTGAACTGGCCTCCTTTCAGATTTTTGAATGCACTGTTTTTGTCTTCATTAGTAATTATGGCTGAGGGTAATAACACTGGAATTGTCCTTCATCAGAAATAACAATAAGACTGGACGATGTGGGTATGTGATGTGCTTTGGAAATGCTTGCCCTTGACCTCAAGCTTTAGGCCTGCCTCGCCACTGCCTGTCCTCTGGTGTAAACGCTGGCTCCAACATATGGTCACCTTAAAATGCTAAATGGGAGCAGTAGCCTTTTATGCCTGCTTTGTAATCACTGCAGTATAAATGACCAGACGGCAAAGAGGAATCAGTAATCTGGTGTGATATTTAGTTGGCTCAAACTTAATCATGAAACACAGAGTTAAAAAATTTTCTCTTAGTCCCTGCTATTTTTTGACTATATTTACTTTGGGGGATCCGACTATGAGACCATTATAGGAAACATATATTTGGATATCTCAGTACGGTCACCTGGTATATGAGCAACCTTGGTAAAGTCAGTTCACTCTTCTGTGCTTTACTTTTGCTTTAATGTCTTTTTTTAATGTGGGCTGGCGGTGGACTTGGTGGTTTGTTTTGGTTTTTGTTTTTTTTTTCTTTTAACTGAGGATTTTTTTAATTAAAAACCAAAGAAGTTGTCTTGGGAGGTCTCTCATAGAAAATACGAAAAATAATGTTTACATTTTTCTGGCCTCTGAAAACTGAAAATGTATATGGTTAAAAAGCACTGCAAAGTTTACGGTGGTATTTTCAAATTCTTCCAGTATCAATTTTTTCCCCATTTTTCCATAGAATAATAATTTTTATTTCCTGGAGAAGCTTTTAGTTGGTGGGATGAAAGAAGACTTTTGCTGCTGTAGTTGGAAAAAGTGGGAAGGAAAATGTTCTGCTGTTCTTACTGTGAGACTCTGAAAACAAATGTCCTTACTTTGGAATAAATATATTACTTTCATTTTATCTTAATCTATACCATAGATTTAAAAGGTTTCTAAAATCTATATTTGAGGATTTACAACAAAAAGATTTTGGTAGTGTTGATATTAAAGGGTGTTGTATGAGCCACAAACCACAAAGCAGCATTTGCATCTGTCTGGCTCCTTGTAGTATTTCATTTTTTGGTTGATTCTGCTATTTGAAAAGACTGTCTGTTATTGAAGCCTTACCTGTACAGTTTCTTGATGTACAGGATGATGTTAGTTTAGCACCTAAACTAATTTTCTGAAATGTCTTTTTGCACTGGGAGAAGTAGGCTTCAAAGCTAGATCTAGTTCTAAGTACAGTCCTATTTAGCAGAGAATTATGCTGGGTTTTTCTGGATCCTTTGGGAGGCGGGGTGTGCCTGGGAAGAGCGGTCATCTTCCCTTGCAGTACCCTTTCTTCCTTCTCCTGTCCTTCTTCCTCTGCTGTAGTAAATTGGTAGCCAGATATATTTCCATTGCACTCTGCCTACCCATGTAAATTACAGAAGTAAAAGGAGGATAAAACATAAAACTTCATTGTTAAATGCATGTTACTTCCAAGAAAACAAAACTGGTAGCTGATTCGTTTTTAAGACTTTAACTATAACATCTTTTTCTCTTTCTTCTTTGTATTGGCAGGATAAAAAACTTGAACATGCCTTGTAGCCCAACATCAAGTGAAGATGAAATGGCACAAAGCTTTTCCGACTACTCTGTTGAATCTGAATCAGACAGCTCCAAAGAAGAAACTAT
The DNA here is from genome assembly GCA_026212715.1 of Elanus axillaris. Taxonomy (NCBI): domain Eukaryota; kingdom Metazoa; phylum Chordata; class Aves; order Accipitriformes; family Accipitridae; genus Elanus; species Elanus axillaris. Next base: position 27,020,416 of record JANZLQ010000022.1, on the reverse strand, counting down.
TTATGACACAATTAGAGCAACTGCAGAAAAGCCAAGCAGCAGAATGGAAGACAGTCAGAGCAACACATTAGTGATTCGAATTATTATACCTGATCTGCAGCAAACGGTAAGGCATATTGCACTACAATTAAAAAAAAAAGTTTAAATTATCAGCTTTGCTGGCTTCAGTCTGCAGTAGATCTGTTATATTTTCTTACAAATTTTTGACATATTACAGGCGAAATTTATGTTGTGTTTTCTTTTAATGTCTACATTTTGTACCCCAGTGGTATATCTGACTGATTGCCTGAACTAAAGGCACCATCGCATTCAAGAGAGTGTATTTAGTATGTTAACTTGATGACAGCTGTGATCATAAAGCAAAATACCTGTCTGATCTGCATTCAGAGGCATTCGGGTAGAAGAAAGAGAATTAGGAATCTAAAATCTCATCAGAAGGTGAGGGTTGAACCCCAAAATCATGTTATCTCTATGAAAGCCTCATATATTTATAAAGATATATAACCCCATTGTCTTCTCTAGTTTCTCTTTTCATGAGATAGTTTGTGATAGACACTACACTGGGGTCTAGCAGGAGGTCATCAGATTCTCTCTCTTTACCATATTTGTTGCCTTTCTCTGTCATCCTCCCACAAAAAGATACTCTTGTTAGATAGCTGGTGGCTTTTAGAGCATAAAGATGAGGAGAAGCACAAATAAGTCTTTCCTTCCTCCTTTGCTGCTATGCCTTTACTACACGGTGCTGTTTCTCAGGCTTCCACCCAGAGAAATCAACACAGTCAGTTTAGAGGAAGAATAAAGCATGGCATCAAACTGTTCCACAGTTTTTACAATGACGTGAAATCACTATTTTATTCTCTCCCACCTCCTCACTGCTTATACTGGAAACGTATCAGTGAGGATAAAATGAACCTTTTCTTAATTTCCTCGAGGAGTTGTTTACAAGATAACTTGTAGCCCTATGGCTCTGTCTTGCATCCCTCGGTCTATTGGATGAAAACAAGGACTTTTCCACAAGAGATTTAATCGCATCTTACAGAAAGAATTGAACAGCCTTTTTGTTTGCTAAAAAATGTCTGATTAATTGACTAAATGAGGATAAAAGTTATGTTTTTAATTAAAAAAAACCTTGGATGTTCCTTATGTATTAGAAATCTACAGTCCAAATTCCTGACTTTCTCACAAGGAACTATTAAGTTGTGTTTCTTTTAAGGTTGAATGCGTAAAATTCAGTGTCTGGAACGTTAGGAGCGTAAAGTTGGAAAAGTTCTTGTAATTTTGTAAGTAAACAAATCATTGTCGTCTATGAGTGCTATGATAGGAATAACAGTCTCATCCCGGAGAAGGTCTTGGGGAGTAACTTACTGATTCTGCCTAGAACCACAACTTGCCCAAGTTTTTGATTAATTATCTAAATTACCCTAGGCCTCCTTGAATGCTGTTGTCAGGATTTTCAATTGATGGTAGGCATCGGACTTTTCATTTCGAAGATGATTATAAAACCACATTCTTTTTGTGGATGTGTGCTACATGCATCACTCTGCTGACATTTAAGATCTACATCATACTGTGCTGCCATTGAAGATCTATCTCAGATGAAATTATTCCTTTCTTTTTAATTAAAGTTCATTTTTAGAATGGCAGAGATTGCCTGTCTACAGGCTGACAGGGAAGAGCTGTTTTGACAGCGTGGCCTCAGGTGTGGTTCTAGAGCTCTTTATTTAAAGACCAGTCTACCCAGTGCTGCAGAAACTTGGAGAAGTCTGTGTTGGAGTTGGAAGTGTTATCTCCTACATTCTTGTACTTAAAAAAATCTTTTAGCTGCTGGAATTACAGTACCACTCCATTAGTTTCTGTGGTGTGAGATTAACCTCTCTGAAGAGGCAGCGGTGTGGGACGGGAAGTCTTCAGAGGGCAAAGCAGGACTGAGGCTGCTGTGAGCTACACGTGGGATTTTTATTACATTTTGGCTGAAGCAGTCATCACCTTGGGTCTTTCATTTCAGTATTGATTGAAATATTGAAACCCACTGTTGTACATCTTAAATGAAAAAGGATTTTGCATGTAGTGAAGTCCTCTGTCAAGACAAGCTCTGACTGGACATGGTTAGGATTTTATTGATGAGCCTATCAGCTTGCTATATGTTCAGTGCTCAGTGAATAGATCCAGTAAAATGGAAAGATTAGCTTTACTTGCTAGGCTTACTCTGCTATTAACAACAGAGATGTTAGCCTCCTGAAGCCCTCTTATATCATTACTCTATTTTTTAGACCAAAAATAAGTTATTTATTGACACTATTGAAACAATTATTTTTTAAAAATTCATTTTGTGCAGGATATGAAATAAACCAAAAAGTATTTTCAGTTTTGTGTTTCTTTTGTTCATTTTTATTGCTTTATGTTTTGCATTTTTTCCTTTCAATAAACTCTTAATGAAAAGTAACTAATTTTTTTAAACAGTTCTAAAGCAGATGGCCTATTTCTGATTTAATTTATCAGCCCACAAGCTCTTGTAGAGAAAAGTGAAATCTGGATTCAGGTTTGCAAATAGGAAGACTGATAGCTTAGAAGTAGTGTAGCAAAGTTTGGAGAAAATCATAGTTCATGAGCCATGTTATAGCTACAAGCCAAATCCAACATACACCCTGTTTGCTATGTAATTTTAATTAATCTAAAATAAGAAGTGATTAAAATTAGTCTGTTTAATCAAAGGAACATGAAGTGATATCACTTAGTTTTATGTTTTTATTCTTTACTGATTTTTAGAAAGTATGATTAAGAGTATATTTGCTTGAAAGAAGGCAAGTTTAGGGTTTTAGGTAAAACTCAACCCACTGGGAAGCTTGAAACCCCTAGCCAAACTCACTAGGAATTAGTTTGCTCATCTGCAGTGACTGTCGTGTAAATCACCTTTATTTCATTGCACATGTGAGATCAAGCACCAAGTGTCCTAAGTAGGATGGGCTGCTATAGAAAACTTTATAAATTATCACCAGTTGTAGGAAATTTGTCTTGTTGCCCTTGTATTCTCATTTGAAACTGTGATGGGTTGACCGTGGCTGGACGCCAGGTGCCCACCAAGTCGTTCTATCACTCCCCC
>JANZLQ010000022.1:26991708-27017216 GCA_026212715.1 Elanus axillaris | reverse complement strand
CTACCAAAACCTTGCCACAGAAACCCAATACAGAAACTTTAAAGATAATGTAAACCTTGACAAGTTCATACAACACTTTTAGGAAGACTTACTTTTTCAGTTCTTCTATCAATTCTTTTTCGTCTCCTTTTCAGTTGAGATGATAATCCAATATATCGAAACAATACTTTCTAGAAAGAGTAATTTCTTACTGCTTTTGTGCATCATCTGTATTCAGGTGTCATCCCTAGCGCAGGAGGGTGGAGAATATTTAAATGAGTGACTGGAAGATTTCCTGAGTTCAGTAAAATTACTGAAGGAATGGAGAGTGGTAAAAGCCCTCCATATTCACAAGCATATACACATAGGAGAGTGAGTGAAAAAGCTATATTATCCAGCATTTAATTTCCTGATTTAATAAGCTGGGAGGCTCAGCTTTAATAGATCCTTCACGGAGGCAGGACACAGGTGTAACCTCTTTTGACCAGAAGCTTATTTGCAGTGCATCCAGCCCAGAAGGCTCTGGCTTGAGTGACCCCTACTACTTGCTATTGAGATGGAAATGACAGTAACTGACTGGTTCCTCCTCTCTTTGCAACAGTGGTGCAGGGTTTCTCGGCAGCTTAGGCTATATTCAATTGTGGTTGCCCTTAACGTGAGGATGCTTCATCCCCAGGGCAGTGAAGTTCAGTGTCAGGCTGTCAGCGGCACTGATTGGTGACAGATCTGCCCCTTTCCTCCTGGGTAAGCAAAGTTGGCAGTCAGCAGCCCCCAGCAGTTTGCTGCCCGAGGCAATTGCCTACCTTGTGCCTAAAGGTAACTGTGTCTGTGTGTGGCATCAAATGACTTTTGGATATGGAAACCTGGGTAAACTAATGTGTCTGCGCTTTCCTCTATGGTGCCTGGCATATCTGACCTCTCCCTGGACCTTTTTGGTCTGAATCCAGGGTAAGTCTTCTTGTATTCATTTCCTTTATCAGCCCATGTAGGAACATATCCCAGGTGATTCTGCCTATAACTGGAAGCAGTGTGGTTCTTCTCTAGTAGCTGTTGTCAAGAAAATCTCATTGGCGTGGTATCCTGACAGTGATGTCCAATGTTTTGTGCTTAGAATTGCTCTTTTTCCAAGACTTGAAGAAGAGATCTGTTAGCCAATTCTTTTAAGGAATGTTTTCATCATTTTATTATCAACACATGGTGGTTGTTCTGCTCTTTCGTTTTATCCTATACTTACGTGCTCCTTCTGGGTTATGTTTAAAATCAAAATGCTCAGATTCATATGTTTTATTAAATTCTGATGCTGAGATGGGATTGGGTCTGCTGAAGCCTTCTTTGAAATGCTTTCTGCCCATCTGTTTTGCTGCTCCGCTTCAGTAATGAGCATTTACTGGCTCCCCCCTCCCCTGTTTGTTTTATATTGGACTTCCCATGCAAAATGTTGTTTGGTAAGTGCTGGTTTGGTAAAGCAACAGCTTAAGTTGTAGCTACTTTTTGATTTTCTGCTTCTGCATTGCTTTTTATACTCTTGTATCCTTTCTTTACTTTTTCCAGTATTCATTGGTCTTTAGGATTAAGAATCTTTTCCTTTAGTGCTTTTTCTTCTTAGATTAAACACTTGTTTAGTTTGTGCAATTTTTGTCTTACGAAGGTAGGAACCCAGTTGTCACAACTGCGGCTTGAGTCACATTTTTGCTTAAGATGCCTCCATTTTTACTTGGTTCCAGTCTGTACTGCTGTCTGCTGCCTCATATCTTTTTCAGGTTTTCCTTTGCAGCTTCTCACAAGTCTTCTTCTGTATCCCATTTTGTGACTGCTTGTTCATTGCTGCTTTCTGTTTATAGTTTATCTTCCTTTTTTTTTTTATCTTCAGTTTGATGATGGGAACTTTGTGGGTGCTCCAGACATCTGTTCTTATGCCCTTGATCTGGACAGGTGATCCGACTTGCCAGCTGATGATGGTGTGGCCAGACTGGATTTTTTTGACCTTTCATCTCATGAAATCTGTGTTTTCTGAAAGCATTTTGATGAAGGAAAGCAGTGCCTCCAAGAATTAAGTTGAACACCGAGCACAAATCAAAATGAGCAACTTGGTCCATTTTTTTCATGATACCCACCTCTCATTTGCATTTTCCACTTTTTGTTGTCACATCTTTGATATTGACATCTTCTATTGAAAGGAATAACTTGTATTTTGATATTCTGACAATCACATTTTGGAGGCAGCTGTACAAACTGTTTGTCATGGTTCCTCTGTCACAGCACAGTTCTGTGTGATTGACATCTTTGTGAGTCTGATGAAAAAGATGTGTTGATTGATAGATTTTGAACAGATAAATGTTATTCCTCAGAGATTCTGTATCATGAACGTTATTCTCACTGAGTTAATATCTTCCCTTTAGCTGGAGTGGATGAGCTATATTTTTCCCTTGCTTCCAGTCCTGTTGAGCTTAGTGATTACTCTCACCAGTGTGCAGGAATGCAAGATTATAATTGACCATGTCTCTCATGATCCAAAGAGCTTTAATATCAAAAAAACAGGTCTTGCATTTCAGCAACCCATATTGACATGCTGTCTTGCTGCTAGACTTAGATTTTTAGTGGCCTAGTGTGGTTTTGACAGTGTTTTTGAGCCACTGGGGGCTTCTTTTTTGGTTCTTATTTGAAAGAACGGTTACAATTTTTACAGTGTATGTAGCTACCCTTCAAGGCAAACTGTTACATTTTATCTGCTCTTGGGATACAACAGAAAGGGTGGAAAGAATAGATCCCACATCTGTCAATGCAAAATATCTTTGTTTCATATGTGTTTCTGTAGTTCTTTGCCACTAAACTATCCCTATTCTTTGATTATTTCTGTTTTTTTTTTTTTTTTATAATAAGTCATTGAAGAGTAGGAAAAGTTGTCCAGCTTTTTTGACTCAGCTACTGTCTCATTTCCTTGTGGTCACCACACCATATGCATCTAATGAATTCTTACTTATTTCATAACTGAAGCAATCCGTGTACAGATTCTGCTGGGATTCAACTGACATTTTCTCAGGGTAGAAAGCGTGGCAGGAGGTAACAACTCATCTACATGATGGAGATGATGACTGTGGTGGTCTCTGTCCTGGGAGGGCTGCCAGATGGACAGAGAAGCGGCACAGGGGAGATGTTCTGGGGGCAGGCTGATCCAAAATACACCTTAGGCAGCATTTGAGTGGTCCTTCTTCTCTTGTTCAGCAGCTGCCTCCGAGGGAGTGGTAACACCCTCCATCTCTATCCTGCCTGGCTTCATGGGAGGCATAAATAATCACTTTTCTCACTAGTTTTACTTAGCAGAGTCTGAGAAATTTTGGTAGGGAACAGTTGTTCAGTTATTGATTTGCTTTTTACATCATTGATCTTAATTCATTGTAAATTACTAATGGGATCAACATGTATTAAAATAAGTGCATTGTTTTTCTTGTGAATCACCAGAAAAGCTAGGGGTGTGAATAAATTAGTTTGTGAAATTACTAGTTTCAAAGGGTTTCCGTATTTATTCTGCCATCGAGGACTCTATAAAATATTGTAGCTAGTGTGGTAGAAATACAATGGTAGTATAGTTATCAGATAATGTATTTTAAAGTAAGGCTTCAAGCTACTGCACAAAAAAGAATTTCTCACTGCTATTTCAGTCCAGTGAATGCGGTTAAGCTGTTATGTCCTGTCCTTACGCATTATATGAACGTGCCCATGTCAGACCTGTGGAAAGCAAAGTATTTCAGAAGAGAAATATTGTGCATTACTGATGCAATGTGCATAAAAGATTGATGTTTCATTGAAATTATTTTGAAGAAATTTGAAATTATTTCAAACCTACTGATAGGCCTCATATCTGAGGATTAATTCACAGAAACAGAGCCAAACTCCTCAACTTCAGTTTGTCGTGATACTCAAAACCAGCTAGTCATCTGTGCTCTGATAAAGCAGCTGTAGTGTTTGCTCAGTTACAAATGGCTATAAATTGAAAGTTCTTCATGTCCTGGTTGTACTTTTCGCTGTTGAAAGTATTTGCCGCGTGATATTTAAGCAGTCAGGAAAAAGACACTGAACATATTTTAAAATATTGTGACTTTTGCATTTGAATTTGCTCTTTAAAATTCAGAATTGAAATATTCAAATGAATTTGTTATTTGATTTGTGTATATGGGATCAGAGATTACTTTCAGACATATGTAGAGCTTGCCAAGATAAATATGTTTAGTTCTAAAAGGCAAACTCCAACTGTTTTCTTATGGGTAGCTTCAGGACTTTAAATAGATGCCAACAGATACTGCAGAGGTGAGCACTGCAGAAGCAGCTGTGGGTAAAGTTAAAACCAATTCTCTCTCTTCATAAAACATCAGTCCTATTTGTACTTGTTCTTCTGTTCTTTTATCTTTATGTACAATTATAACATGAAGAATAGCAGAGTTCTTCAGAAAAGGCCTGAAGAGCAGTTACTGACATTATTACCGTAGCCAGAATTACAGTTACATTCATGGAAACATACTGATAAAAAAGGATATATCCATTAACATTTTTCTTTGGCCCAAATGCAGTCCCTGCATCCTGTGTCAGATCATGAGGGGACGGGGACATCCCCTGAGTGGGCAAAGCAGGGATTCCTGTGCTGTAGCTCTGCCACAGCAGCTTGGTACGAGCCCTTCTCGTGGCCCAGGTTGGGGTGTGTTGGCAGCACCCTACATTCGTGAGGCGCATCAGAGGCCACAAAGTAGTTTCCAGGCATTGCCATCTGCTGGCAGCTCATAATCAGTAAATGCAATGTAAGCTACAGTTGTGAAATTCCTATATTTTTTAAATTCCTAAATTCTAGCATGGTAAGAAGCTGAGAACTGGGAAGGATTTTCAAGGTTTTCAAGTCTTTCGTTGCTTCACATCCTATAGTTCCTCCCATAAACATACCCTAAGAAAACTGTAGCTTAAAATGAAGTAGAATTCTTGCCTGAATTCTGTTTTTTTGTGAAATTGTTGCGAATCACACTGACTGTCAAAACAGCCTAGAATCAAGCGGATAGTTGAACATCTTGTAACATCCCTTTCACTTGGCTTTTCAGACAGGTTTGCCATGAAGGTGTTCTTTCTCTGAAGAAGGATGTGGTCTCTGATGTTTGTGGAATGACTTGAAACATCCTGTGTTTTCACAGTACTTGTGCATTAGCGATAGAGGAATATGTGTCTGAAATACCATTCTGTTGATGTATGTTTTATCATGGAATTTGTATGTTTAGTGTGTATGTTTGTATATATTTATGACATTTAAAAATTTTAGAATGTAAGATACGGTTTAAATTGTTTTTCATTAATTAGATTTTTAAAAAATAATTTATCTTTGCAGAAATGCATTAGATTTAATCCAGAAGCTTCAGTGTGGGTTGCGAAGCAACGAATTTTGTGCACTTTGAATCAAAGTCTGAAAGATGTCCTGAATTATGGACTGTTCCAGCCTGCAAGCAATGGTAGAGATGGGAAGTTTTTGGATGAGGAACGACTTCTTAGGGAATACCCACAGCCAGTGAATAAAGGAGTTCCTTCGCTTGAGGTATTTTTAGATCTAATATCTGCAACATCTTTATTCTGATACAAACTATACAATAAGCTGTATTTGAGGTTTCTCCATGCACCTGAATTGCATTTGGGAAATAGTGGTGAGCAAGTCTGAACTTGAACCCTTGCTCACAGAAGTGCTCGTGTTCACTTGCTTGGTGGAGCTGTTCCATGTGTTATCCCCCAAAGGCTGCAAAGAATCAGCCCCTCTGGGAGATTTGATTTTGGAGTTTTCCTCTGCTGAGGACACAGGAGATGTATCTTATTCTGTGATTTAATAAAGAAATGTAAGGTTCTAGATGGAGCTTTTGGGTCTCTGATTAGGTTTGCAATAGTGAGTAGCAGTTGCTGCATAACCAGCCTTTACTTTCTCCCAAAGAGAGGATCTTTCTTTCCCAGTGAAGTATTTTATTTTTTTTTTTCCTCCCATTTAGTTCCCACTGTGCCCTCCTTCAGAGTGCATGGATTTCCTCTGGCTGCCTTCTGGAAAGCAGTAAGGGAAGAAAGGGTGTATGTGCGTAAAGCAGTCACACATAGACACTGGAATTTCCACCCTTCCTGTTTTTCATGCAGCAGCTGTGCAGCTGAGGGGTAAACTGGGCAGAACTATTATGGCACTGGGTGAACACGGAGCAGGGCCAGACCACACTGAAACACAGCATAGCAGGAAACTGGGGCATGAGACTAGTATTTAATTAATTTTGGTATTGCTTGTATGGTGGTACATCAACCACTAATAATCTGCAGTTAATAGACTTGACTATAACACAAATCCAAAAAAAAAGAACCAGGGTCCAGAGAAGGTTTCAAGTCCTAGCTTTTCTAGCTGTTTATTTCAGAGATTCAATTACTGATGTCCATATTGTAGCCTTCAGCAGATTAAATAACCCCTTTTTTTTTTTCTGTCGTTCTATTTCATGAGTGTTCAGTTTGCAAAATTCTTCTCACTGCAGCTAAAGGATTGCAATTCACGGGTTAAAAGTGGTCTTGTGAAAAGCTGGTATTAAAGCCTCATTCAATTCAGTCTCCTTGTCCAGCAGATGTGCTGCATTCATTGAATTCTGCATAGTGTGATTAGATAATAGTAAATTATAACTATGTAAATCCCATGATTTTTGCCATAGATCTTGCTACTATGGCCATAGGGTGGCAAACTGTTCAGAGTAAAATGTGAGTGAGTTTCAGCCAAAAAAAGAATTAATCCTCTGAACCTCATTCATTCATTCAAGTCCTGGTAAACATCAGAAGAACTATTCCCATGTGTAAGTTCTGCCTACGTTGATTTAGTTTTTTTCAGGAATCTTTTTTGTTGTTGTTGTTTCAGAAATGCTAAGCTGATATACTGAAATATGTATTTTTTTTTTTTTTTTTTATTATTTAACATGCCTTCCCAGTTCTTTCTGCCTGAAAGTGCACAGATACCCTTAGGGAAAAGCTCTTTTCACTGTAATTCTTATTTATGTAGATTCTAAAGATTGATCTCATTTCCCATACACACCTCCACTGATTTCAGTATATTTATACAAGATAATAATTTTGCTTACATGAATTTTAAAACTATGATATCACTATGTTAAGCAGAGTGCTAGTGATTAGTGAATATTCAGAACAAAATACTAAGCCTTTTTTTGAATTTTGCCTAAATCTACATCATCGTGGGTGATACTTTTTGGTAAGGTTAGAAAATTATATTACAAGGTTTTAAGCAAAATAGGACATTTTTAATTTATTCTTTTTTCCCTTCCTCAGTTTCGATACAAGAAAAGAGTGTACAAACAGTTCAATCTTGATGAAAAACAGCTGGCCAAGCTTCATACGAAGGTATGCCCAATTTACTGGAGAAGTTAGCAATTGCCGACTTAGCAAAGCAATGGGTCTGAGAAACTGGAAGTAAGCAGAGTTCGTTACCACCTGGGCCAGTTGCCGAACAACAAGCAGTATGTGCTTCCAGCACTAACAGGAGTCTGTGAATTCTGTTCTGGGAATTTCTCTCGTAGAAGTAATCCCATGATAACTTCCATATATATACAAGTAATTTGAAATGAACCTTACTTCATAAATACAACGTGCTTTCAGCATGCTGCAAAAATGCTGATCTATGTCTTTAGAGTCATTTGCAGGTCATAATAATAATAATGATCACCATACACTAACCTAATTTCTTACTGAAAGAACATTTTGGTCATTTTATCCTTAAAACTATGAAAACCAGAATCTTCTCACTGGGTTTGATTTTTTTAACAATATAAACTGTAGGGTTTATGCTCTCAGTATACAGTCAGGTTCTCCAGGAATGTGAATTAGGTACTGTTCAATGGATATTGACATCAATTGACAGCATATTTCACTTCTAGTCAAAATTTTCTTTTTAAAATTAGAGGATGATTCATTTGTCACTCTTTGTTTCAGGCTAATTTGAGAAAATTTATGGATCACGTCCACCATCTCTCAGTGGAAAAAATCACAAAGATGTTGGACCGAGGATTGGACCCGAACTATCATGACCTAGAAAGTGGAGGTCAGAACAATAAAACTAGCAGCATAAAGTAGTACCTTGGGTTTGTTCAACCTATATTGATTAACAGGCTGAACCTCACGCGTTCTTTCGGTTGCCTTCATAACTCTAGGCTGATGGAGTCTATATGGTTTTGCTGTCCAAAGGAGAAAATTGATAATTTATTATTTTCTTTAAGCAGCATTTTTAACTTACAATTTTTAAAGCAAATGTTCTTTATTTTATAAATTTGCTCATCTTTTTTCGAGTACATGCTATTCTCTTCTTTAGAAACACCCCTAACTTTGGCAGTTCAGCTTGACAATACAGTAGAAGTGATAAAAGCTCTGAAAAATGGAGGAGCCCATTTGGACTTCAGAGCCAAAGATGGCATGACAGCTCTGCACAAAGCAGCCAGAGCCAAGAACCAAGTAACCCTCAAGGTAAATGCTTTCAGTAGCAAATTATACATTATTTTATAGAAAGAAAAGTAAGGAGAATGTTTTAATTGAAAACATGATTGTAATTACTGTATTGTCCTCAATGGATTGTTTAATATGTGTTTGTTCTAGTGCTTTCCTGTGGCTTTCAAATCTTAGGATTTTCTTTCAATAAAGGGCCTTTTCATTTCTGATTTTTTTGGTAGGAAGAAAAAGTGGTGAAATTTAACCTTATTCATTGATAGATGGGGAAAGATCGGTCAAAAGAAATAGGAATAGTGTTATTGTTGCTTATCTCTTTGAAAGCAAATGCTGGTGGCATGGATTGCACATTATATCTTAACACAGTCTCTTCTGTTTTCTTTTGTATTTTAACAGGTATTCTTAAATCATCTTGATATTCTAGATTAAGTCTTATGTTTATGGGTTTTGCTTATTTCCTTTTGACAGATACTCAAATTGCATGACATTTTTGATAAAGCGTCTTGTAACTGAAGAGGTGAACAAGTTGCAGAGGCCATGTGGCATTTTCAGAACCGAGATTTCTGAACTTAATGCGGGGATGGAAATTGGACATTGCCATTCCTCCTTTCCTTGCTATCCCCATAGATGCCTTTATTCTTCTGAGGTCATTCCTTGCTTAACTTCGTGCTGCAGCCTATTCTATCGGCTTATAAAGAAGTGAGCAAAAAATATACATTGTGGCAAATATCAACCTTGTAAATACTTTTTCAGGTAGAAAAGTCCCTTTATAGTTAGAAGTCACTCCAAAATATGTTTTTCACAGTTTGTGATTGCTTTCAGACCCTTTTAGAGCTCGGAGCATCTCCTAACTACAAAGACAGCTGTGGCCTGACACCACTGTACCACACTGCTATTGTGGGAGGGGATCCTTACTGCTGTGAACTGTTACTTCACGAACACGCTACAGTCAGTTGCAAAGATGAAAATGGATGGCAAGAAATTCATCAGGTATAAAGATTACTTTTTGTTTGGAGTGGAAGTTGCATGAGGAGATGTGCCATGTATGTTCTGCGGTTAAATGCTGCTGTTTTGAAGGCTGTTAGGCTATGTTTAGTCCATGCACATACAAGTATGGAATTTCTTCCTTTTTTCTGTTTGCTTATTACTTTGCATCCTGCTGTGGTGAACTAGAAATGGAAACTGTTCCAGTGGAGTTTTGTAACTTTGAAATCCTATGGTTATTGTGGGTTTTGCTGCAGAAATTGCACTAGTCACATTTATGTAATGGACTCTTGGAAGGTTAACATCCTATTAGTGTCACTTCAGTAAAAGAAATGTAACTCGATCTTTTTGTTAGATGCCAATTTTGGTATCCTTGGTATCCTAGTATTCTTGTGCGTTTTTCAGAGTTAATTTCTCCATTCTCTGTGGTGAATTTTACGGGAAGATTTGGGTTCAGGAATCTGTTGCTAGGATCCTTCAGTATGTTGCACTGAAGGATGTAAAACTCTTACAAACTCACAGTTTGAGTCAGGTTTAATTCCCTGTGGGTGGACACTGGGATTCTAATGATTTTTCCTTTGCTGTTTGTACATGGGATTTCCTTTCGTCTCTTACATACTCAGTGTGTGGATAAAGGTGGTAGTGTGCTCTATAAAGAAAAAATATTTTTAAAAATTTATCTTTCGAGGTTCATGGTGCTCATGATACCATAGTCAGCTATGGTGCCAGAATTCATCAGGCACTAAGACAGAGTGAATGGCTTTGTATACCTGTATTTCTCAGCTTAAATTCCATATTATTATTATACAGGAATGATACTGATCTGAGATGATACGAAGTTAAAAACTTTACAGATTGGGAGGTGCTCAGCTGGTGTGCTATAGAGAAGAACATAGTCAAGTAAATGAGACTGATGAATGGAAATACTGTGGTTTTTCTCGAACTTATTTGCTTATCAGGAAAGTTTCAAATTTCACTGAAGTCTCATTCATAAAGGGTTATTTCCAAGTATTCAGGGTCTAATGTTTTATTTGTGTGACTGATAAAGTACTTTCGAAGATTTTCCTTCTTTTGGATCAGTGCCCTCTGTATACTGTGTGTCTACTTGACATCACAGAATCAAGAAGATTATGACCTGAATTTTGGCCAGATTTCCCTAAACTGTTACCACACCTTAAAAGCAAGCTTTGGAAATCTGATCATCTTCAGTGCCATCTAGTGGGCAACTCGCCGAAGGTTAGCAGGACAAAAAACCCTTGCCTTCTGTCAGTCTGCTTATCGCATTTGACAGTTACGAATATTAGTGGATAAAAAGGGCCAAACTTTGTATTTTCTTGATACCTTAAATTTCCGTTCCTCAACTAAGCAGATGCTTAAACTTATGCCCAGACAGACTTGCTGTACCCGAAGTGCGCGCGTTGGTGTTTGCAGGCAGGTATGCACGTCTGGATGTTTGTCCTCCCATTCAGTCCAGGGGTGCTTCTAAAAATTAGACTCTAAGTCAAATAGCATCTTCTCTCCTAAAAACATTTACCTGGAATCCTTGCCTAGAGTGTATAATAACCAAAATATGACTGCATCTCTTTACAGGCTTGCCGATACGGACACGTCCAGCATCTGGAGCACCTCCTCTTCTATGGCGCTGATATGTGTGCGCAGAATGCCTCGGGAAACACAGCGCTGCACATCTGTGCCCTGTACAACCAGGTGAGCTGGGTCATGTCTCGTCACGCCATCTCCCTTCAATGACATAAGGGTCTCTGGCAGGAGCTGAGGGGTGCCTGGGGTCCCCTCTGTGTGGCTAAGTGGAGAGGGATGTCTTGCTTCACGGGAAGGTGGGCCCGGGGTGTCCAGCCCCGTGGAGACTGGAAACCGGTGCTGTGAGAGAAGAACACGTAGCCAGGAAAAAAAAGGCATAATTGAGGTACAAGTGCTAAACCTTTCATGTCCATCCACAGAAACAGAGGCTCATCGAGTTTTCTGTTGGAGGAGTTCACTGGTTTGGTGTTAAGTTTTCCTGAGATACCGTTTCCTTGCTTTTAATAAATGCGCTTGGGGTAGATTTCCTATTCATATTGATCTATAGAGGCAAGTTACGCTGAAGAAGAACATAGCTCGTTATTTTTCATTTGATTTATTTAGTATGCAGTGAAGTGTTACAGGTTTTAAACAGTGGTCTTAGAAACTAGCAAGAACATAATTAAGAACTATTTTATTAGTGTTTTATTCACTGATCACAAATAAGGCTGCTCATTATAGGTTACAATAATATACATGTTAATTAGAAAATAAAACATCATGTTCTATCAGCTTATATTTTTATATCATATCTAAATATTTGTTTCCTATTCAGAATTTATTGCTGTTTTACTAGAATTTAAATTAGAATCAATTAAGAAATACTTGGAAAATACTGTGGAAATGTCTCTGTAGATCACAGGATTCTCTGCTGTTTACAATTTGTGTAGTCATTTACAAATATAGAACCATTTGATTTAACAGCATTTTATACTGTCTTTGCATGGACGGGATGGGAGGGAATGAGTTTTACACCTATGTTAAAACAGTGCATATAATGTTAAATTGAATTAGGAAGACACAAGTCATGAGATGTGACTATAGTGAAACATCTGTTAAAGCATCTGCTTCCTAATTAATTACCATCTTAGTTTTTTTCAAAGGTCTTGTCAGGACAGATTCCTCAATTAGGTCTAAAATACCCTTGACTTTTTTAAAAATAGAATTTTGGGGGTTATTTGACATTTTTCAAGACTATTGACTTGATGTGTGTGTCATAATTGATATCAATTCATAAAGAGTCTAGCTGTACAAATCTTCCCAGTTAACTCTGATTATTTGAAGTATGCACCGTATCAGTGGGATCAGTACCTCTGTGGACTGCTTCTTGCTCACTGTTTACCAGCCACCTTCAACAGGCTGTTAAGTACCTACATCAGCTAGTTTAAGGTTAGCAATGGTTTCTTTGCTCAGCTTGGATGACTTCTGCGACTGTAGGCATACAAAGCCTTTGCAAGTTGGCACTTGTTAAAATTCCTAGAAAATTTTTCAGAGAAATGAAATTCACCTTTAATCTCAACAAAAAATTTGCATTTAGGCTTCACGTCAAGAGCTTAACATGTGTAAGTATAAGCACTTCTGTTGAAAAAGATATTTTAAAATACTCACTTTAACCTCATTTACTTCACTTTTCCTGAGTAAGAATTTTGAAGCCTGGACTGTCATGCACATATAAACTTAAAAATGTGGACTCATCTATTTTTTTTGGAACTGTTTTATTGGAGTGCTTTCAGGGCTATAGTTACTTACAAGATCATACACTTCTAGCAAAGGTTATGCAGTATGATGCTGAAAGCAGAACAATCCTGTAAAATGACAGTATTTTTCATGTAGAAATGTGTTTTACTCCTGACCTCAGTGGGAAAAATTAATCTGTAAAAGACTAAGAGACTTTCATTTAAATTGCATCAACAAATTTGCAAATATTTTCATAGCCATTAACCTTGTCTTTTTGAATGGAAGTTTAACATCTTGTGACTACACTGTTATGCTTCTGTTTTCCTTAATCAAGTGTATGTGAAAATAAAAAAGTTTTTTCAGGGTGCTGTGAAGTGTAACCTATGCTGATTTTTTTCAGTATCCGTTTTATTGGAAGTTGTTATTAGCTAAAGTGGAAGGAACAGTGTTGGCCTTTTCTGGATGGAGAGGATGGGAAGGGCAGCAGTATCCCTTTTACCTCTTGATTCCTGTAGATGGAGTCATTATCCATTTGATTCTCCCTTCCAGTCTTCCCTGGGGAATTTTCTTGGCATACTTTCTGAAGTTGGTATTTGTTTTCCTGAGTGTCAACTAAGTGCTGATCTGAATAAATGATTGGTTTTTAAAGTTGTTTCATGGCCATCCAGTAACTCAGTGTAATCTAGACAGATCTTATGCAAATATTTTGTATTTGCACTGTATTGTGCAAATAACAATGCTGGGATAAAGTGTGCCTCCTTTCAGTCAGTGGATTGGATTCTATATGAAAACTGCTGTAGTATTAAATCAGGTAATTAGCGCTCAGACAACAAATTGTATCTAGTCTGCTGACAAGCCCACACTTCTGTGTGAAATTCTTTTTCATCTTATGAATTCTAAAAAGCTACTGCGTATTCAGTTTACGTATGATATAATGAATGAACTATACTGAACTCTCAATATCAGAAGTTACTAGGTTGTCAGAGGTAAAATATGTGCAAACAGGAGTTAATGGCATTCACAGGCGGCACTGTAACAATGGAGAGCTCTAAAATGTGGAATTTCCATTGAATTAACAAAGAAAAAGCAATCAAAATAATTTCTGGTGATGAGTTGTTTTGCTTATTCTCCCTGGTTTGTTCCCCTTAACAGGGGAGGGACAGGGAGGAGATAAAAGGGACAGAGGATGAAGCTAAGAATGCTTCTGTTTTTTTAAAAGAATAAAGAAAAACAAATGCCAAAGCAAGTTTTCTTGAATATTCTTGTTGAACAACTCTGAATGCTTTTGTCAAAACTTTTCTTGTCAAAACCATTTAACAAATTAATCACTTTGCATGTTTTTTGTTACACTGCGGACAGCTTAGTTAAATCTGTAAGTCATGTAGAGTTTTAAAATATGTAATTCTTTTGATTTTATATTGTTGAATTACTTATTTTGATAACTAAATGAATAATCAGCAAATTAATACAGTATGTTTCTTAATATCATTATTTATTTATATCCTCAAGTTCTTGGTCAAAATTGGGCATTTTAACACTAAAGGGTTCTACTAACATTTCCAGTATGTTTACTAAGCAGTACCTGGTGGAACAGCAGAACAGTTGTCATGGGAATATAATGTAGTGTGCAAACCTAGAATCATTTAGTAGTCAGTCAAAAAGGAATTGTTGGAAAAGCAACCCTGAAAAGAATTTATTTTTTTTTTAACCTGGAGGTCTTCATCCAGATTGCAGCACATTTACTTCTTTTGGATGATTGCTAATAGAGAACACAGCAAAATGAGAAAAACGTTTTGACATTTTACACATTGTTCTTGGTCTGCCTATGTTTAGAGGCACAGAGAACGCACCTAATATGCAGATTTCAGTGCAATCAAATGAGACTATATTTCAATTAATGATATACCACTGAAAAATTACCACCTATGAGACGATTGTTAATGTACCATCTTGAGATATGATCCATTTTATTGTTTCAGTCTGTTATGCAGAAGAGGAAGTGTGGAAACAAAATGTTATCTTTCTGGAGTATTGAATCTTGGGGAAAGGGTAGGATAGCCTCCTCCCCAGATATGTTTATGGCAACTCTGTGATGGAGGAATCTTAATAGGATCAAGAATCCAGTTTGATAAATTAGAAAACACAATGATGAAAATTAGTTTCAATTATAATTTCTGCACATTCACTTATGACTCAGAATCTAGTAAATAAGCTTCATTTCTGTCACTAAAATAGCTAAAATTATATGACTGTTTTCTCTGGCTGCAAATTTACTATTAAAAGTGAAAGGTGGCGGCACATTGAAATACCTCATTAGGCAGAACTCCATAAAACAACATGACAAGAAATCTGGAAAGCACAACAAAGTTAATAGAAATATTTATGATGAGGAAACACGAAAACATTTTGAAATGTGAACTGGTTTGCATAAAGTCCTAAGATGGACGTTAAAGATGACCAGGAAGAAATAGAGTCTATATATGGATCATCAAAAAGTCCAGTATTCTGAGAACCATGCCAGAACTGCAGAGGATTTCTCGCAGACTGTGGTCAGTCATATTCTACAGCAGGGTGGAGCAGCAAATTAAGCCAGACATGGTATTGGTCCAAAAAAATTGGTTTTAAGGGATTTTGTTTGCAGATTTCCTCAGTCTGGAGGGCTTGAAGCCATACTTTTCTGTTGTGAGGAGGACTGTATTGGGTTTGCGTTGTAACTGTTAGCATTTTTTAGGTGAAAAGAGAAGGTAAGACTGGTCAGTGCAGTACGTATAGCCGAACCAAATAATTTCAAGTATATTGAAAAAAAAATATCATACATTAGATGCTTAAAATTGAAAATGGTTTAACCCCCCCAAAAAGTACATGCAAATGGTAAAACTGCTTTGTTTAATTTTTAGCTGTAAGAGAGGGTTTTATTCATCCCAAGTACTGTTTACTGTACTACGAGCAGTACTGTTTTCCCTACAAAATAGGCAAAAACCATATAAGAGTCAAATTTCATTTTGAACTCGTGTATTTTCTTCAAAATCTGATTTGCTAAGTATGGAATTTCCACAGTACAGTTTCTTAAATATTCAATAAGATGTTTACCTCTCCCATTCCTCTCAATTTTTTTACACTTGCATATTATTTTTACTCTAACACACTGCAAAGCTCCTACAGCCTTGTCGTGTTTAAAGTACTATTTTAATAACTTAATTTCTCAGATTATTTATTTTGTTTACTTGTTATCAAAGAAAATACAGCAAACAGCAATACATCGCCTATCCATAATGTCTATTTAGTGACTAAAGACCCTTATTAAAAAACTTTTCTGCCATTTTCAGGAGAGCTGTGCAAGAGTGCTGCTGTTCCGTGGAGCCAACAAGGAGATTAAGAATTACAACAGCCAGTCTCCATTTCAGGTAAAAAAGCAATACCCATTCCCCCTGCCCCCAGAAATAGTTGCAAGAAAATCTCACATGAACTTGGTTTTGTGGCAAAGTTAGCACTGCACAAGGCTGAAAACAGTTGTAGAGTAAGATAACTATCATTTTGGGAACTGTGGCTTTTGTGTAATGCAGTAAGTGAAGAAGTCCTGGAATAATCAAGAATGAGAGAAAACCACACTCCCTCTTAGCGTATCAGGGGACACTTGGCAATGAGTGTGACAATTCTATGAGCTATTGAAGACAAAACATTAAATCCTTGGTGTCCTGTGGTCAGATGTGCCTTGCTTTTTGATTATCTCCAGTCCCATGGAAGAGAGATCCAAGGAGTGACTGGGCAGCTTATCTTTGCTTGGCCCTATTGAATTAGCCAGAAAGAAACTCTTCCTTCCTTGGGTGTGAGGCCAAAGAGCTGGGCTAAGTTTCAGGGGTGAAGTTGATTTAATGCACTCTCGGTGGTAAAAGTTGAAGGTGCCATGTGTATCTCCAAAAGAAAATGAAGTGTTTCTTTGGATTGGTCAAAACTGACTAGATGTTTTTTCACCATTTTCTTATATTAAAGGACTTTCAGAAAGCTTAATTAAAAATCCAAATGGAAGGAAATTGTTTGTCCAAGGGGTTGTCAGGTATGGCTGACAACCTTAAGCCCTTCTTTCTGAAGCAGTTGTAATTAGCCTGGATTTGAGAGAAACATTCATAATGCAAGCTGACATGTGAGAAATAGGGATGAAAGCTGTAATGTTTTAAGAAAAAAGGAACAGAAAGAATTTTTGTCAAGTTACAGATAATAGTGCTTTTGGAAGAACAATGTCACAGTACCATTAAAAGGAACTGTCCTGTTGTGACACGTGAGGGGGCTGTTTCCCAAACCCGAGTAGCCTTCCAGCCAAAAGAAATCCTGATTTATCTTTGCTTGTTTTATCTTTCCCATTGCATTCTCAACCCACTTTGGATAATGCTGGCATAGAATTCAAGGAAGACTGCATTTTCTCTCATGCTTTGACAAGTGAAATAGTTGAAATACTAGCCATGTCCATGGGTGTCTCCGAGTTGGGTCCTCAAAGGTTATGTGTAGATAACACCTCTGAGTTTTGGGCTTTTAAAAAAACGTCAGCCAAATATTTCTATAACATTTTAATTATCTCCATATGTTGAAGTTTTCTGGACATAAGCTGTGTATCTCAAGAGCTTCAAAGTCCTGCTAGCAAATCCCAACCAGTTAATTGTTTAGTTTTGGGACCATTTTCCCAAATTTGGGGAAACAGTGCATTAATAATTTAATTTTAGGCACCATTTTCAGACTGCTAATAGTTTGCCACCTAAATATATGCTAAGCACCAATTCACTAGGTACTAGATAATACTTATCACTGCACCTTAGAATTATATGGAGTGATTAAAAAATGGAATAAGAGAAAATGCTAATTATTGGAGGCATGGGTTTCAGTGTCATCTCTTTACTTTGAGAGATTAGATTATTTTATTACTTTGTGTCTTTGAGATTAACTTTTCTTTTTGTTTTAGGATTTTTTGTGGGGAGGGTAAATGGCAAGTAGAATAGTTACCGTCTTCCTCTTTGTGCTGATTGCTGCAACATTCTTGTTCTTCCTGTTAGAACAGAAAAATACAGGGGAAAAAGGCAGAAAAGAAAATATTTGTAAAAGCTAGCGCTGATGGTTGTAGGGCTTCAAGAAATGAAGGATGAATAGCCAGGACTAAATAAAATGAAGTGAGCACAGGAGACAGAAGAAATAATTTTAAGAGACGGGTATAGCTATGGAAGTGCACTTACTGACCAGCGAACTATCTCCTGTCCCCATGGAATAAATTCCTATTTGTAATCATTTATTATATGCTACACTTCTGATGCTTGGGCTTTTGACGAGTCACTCTTCCCCTAGCATGGACAAAAGGACTAACAATTAGCTTGGCTTTGTTTTATCCTTTCTAGATCCACATACTTAAAAAATGAAATTACTTTCCATCTTTTTATTCTATGGTGACTTACTTTTTGGTGTAGGGAAATGTAGGAAAAGTTCTAGTTTTTCTAATTGGAGTGAGTAGAGAAAACCTTGATGCCAGCACTGCAATAAAGCAGAATTAGAATTAATTCTTTGCCATCTGTCTGTTGCTGACCCAGTCGATCAAACACCACAAGTGGAGCTCTTACAAAATTATGCAGAATCCCCTTGAGTTAATAGGATTTTGCATACTAAAAATGTTTACTCGTGTAATCAGTAGCAAGGAACATTGAAGCATCTCATATGTACATAATGAGAATGGCTGTAGCTGCAGCATCTATTCCTTTGAGTAACCTCCATTACATTCTTTGCTCAGATATCTAAAAGGATGATTCTTTTGAATTGCTGCTTAGAAAATTGATGATATGAAAACTGTGCTATTCTGTGGAACAAAAGTATCCAGACGTGGAGAAATTGGTGCGTTGCTTTCAAGGCCTGCCCAAACTTCATTCATTTTGAGGAAAATGAGCAGCCAAGTTTGTATCTAGCATTAGTGCCCAATGAATGTAGTGGAATTTTACCACCAAAAAAAAAAAAAGTGCATGTGTTCACTTCTTACCAAATCACAGTGCTTATTAAAACAAACATGGGTTTACCAGATCGTATGGAAGGAAAACTAATCTGGGCTGAACTCTGTGCCACTTAATTTGGGTACACTACACTGTGTACACAACTCTGCCAGGGATCTGGCTGTCCTTTTTGCCTTTTCACTGTCTAGCAGATTTAGTGTTGGAATGGCATTGCCAGGTGTCAAGGCCATGAAGAAGCTTGTCTGTATATCCCAATTAAGCATCTAAGCTACCTTTGACAGAATGTGTTTCATCCTGACTGATTACTGGGGTCCGTTCATTAAGTTAGTTATCAGTGTTGAGTACAGTTGATGTCACCCATAGCATAAAGTCTGTGTGTGACTGTCAGCTGCAATAGATTGTGCTGATAGGCTGTACTCTGCAGTAACAGAATATGGGTCAGCAGAAGTTTCTCTGTATGTTTTTTGTGGGGTCTCCCCCTTGCTAATAAGTATTAACACTTGTATGGATGTGGGGTGAATCTCCTCCCTCTGTCCTCCCTATGTATGTTCCAGGTAGATTAGGGCGATGCCTGCATCACCATCCTTGATCTAAGTGTGAGAATTTTTTCTGTACTGTGCATTTTGGTTAAAGGCTGACTAGCAATTAGAAGTAAGATGAAATCTGTGCCACATCATTTTACTATATTGCCAGTTCTGTTTATTAATCAGTTACTTATCCATCCTGTCTTGGCTGGGTAATCTAAGTACCTTACATGCTAATTATTCTGTGCTAACAGATGGAAAAAAACCATCAGCATTACAGAGCTGCAAGTGCTAGCTAATAATACACTGTTATATACATTGTGCTTGGCCGTTTTTCTTTTGAAGTAACTAAAATCGGAGCAGGTCTGTGCTTTCATTCGTAGCACTGAACTTGGACATGCCCTCAGTCATGCCTGCTGTAAGTACTGTGGATGCCTCCACAACCATTCATACCTTATAGAGCTTGCTGAAACATTATGTTTGCCACCAACATACAGTACATCAACTTACAGCTCTCATAAACTAGCTTATGAAATGCTGAACTGTAACTTCTGTTCCAGCTATTGGTTAGCTTTAAAATTTCCAGTTGGTTTAGGGTTTATTTGCTGTTACAGCTTCAATTTTAGCACTAAAACCTCCCAAAATATCATTTCAGAAAAGCCATGATATCCTATCAATGCCCATAGCTACTTAGTTTTTGACACATTTTATGTGCTTCTACTTTAACGTAAAAAATTTTTTTGCCTCTCTGGCAAATATTAGTAGAGTAATTTGGAGTTTTGCAGTGTTTACAAGCTGTGGAAATTCTGTTGTGTACGTTAAAATGAACGTGCACCATGTTTATCATCTGTTTCCTTTTTCTTTTAGTGAGCAGAAGCTCAGTATGAATAAATCATGTGTTTTCGTATGGCCTATAAAGCACTTTCAAGCTTAGAGCTAATAGATCTAATAATTAGTGGTTTTGAAGCATATGTGGTCAAATATACAGAAGAACTATTCTGAGGTGGCATTTAGTGATACCTTTTAATGGCAGAGTTGTGCTTGAGAATGATTTCTCTCTCAGATGTACCTTGTTACTGACTATTGCTGTCCCAAATCAGCATGGGTTATCAATGTGCTTATGTTACGTAAATGGCAGGAGGAACAGCGCTCTTCCAGGTCCACTGCAGGTAGAATTGTTCCTTTCAATGTGTTGGCTGTACATCTATTTTCAATTGCTCTTATTTTTGCCAGATTTGAATCATCTGAAATGAAATTTTCCATGCCTGGTATCTCAGGCGGCATTGTTCGGAAAAACAAAATGATTCAGCTATTTCGGGGTATGGGTGAGGGTAAACATGTGTTGTTTTGCTCATACTGAAAAACTCTGTTGACCCACCTCTACTTGTCCCATCTCCCCTGTTGCGTTATGCCGTTTTGTTTTGTTTTGTTTTCTTTAATTGCCCTGCATGCTGTTGGTGACCTCCACGTTAATAACGTGGCAGTGTAAACCGGTTTGCAGTCTGACTCAAATACAGGGGCTCCAAAACCAGACTGCATATTTGGAAGCTCAGCTGGCTGGGGGGAATATAGACAGGCACAATCAGGCATCGGTAAGTTATCGTTGAGCCTGGAGATGGGTGAGAAAGTACAAGCCTGATTGAGACTTGGGCTGGGAGCCTGAGCCCGAAAGAGTAGAGTGAATGGAGCAAGACCAAGATTGATAAGGGTCTTGGGGAAATTTTTATTCATCAAGGGCAGAAGAGAAAGAAAATCAGATTAGAAGGGAAATTGGGTCTGGCTGTATAAAAAGGGAGTCGTGCTTGGGTAGTCATGCTGGGGAGGAAGCCTTGGACTGGGGAGAATTGAGCTGGGAGGTCAGGGAGGATGGGGCTGTCAGGAGGTGGATGTACATGCGATGCTCCCAGCCCTGCTAGCGGTCTGTAAAAAATCAATCTTGTTTATTATCCAGCATGTCACTAGAATGGCTTCCCCAAACCCAATTTTTGATGTAGGTTATTACATTTTTTAATTTCCATCTTTTTGGTGAAATTTACAGGCAAAGGACAAGAAGTTATTCTCAGGTATTTTTTGTCTCTGACCTATTTTTGAAAGGGTGAAACTCTGAGAAAGCTAATTTTAAGACTGAAAATCCCTGTCTGATGCCTCAAAAAGGCATCTTTACAAATATAAAATAATGTTTTCTCTCTTGATGTTAAAACATGTAACTGTTGTGTTACTGGAGCATATGAATTACACAAGGACTTTGTTTTTGCCAAGTATTTATTTTCATCCTAATTCCTTTCCTGAAGTACCTCTGTGAAGAATGCATCATTGAATATTGTGTATTATTGGCAAAAAACGTAGCTTTCTTCTCATGCTGCATTCTGCCTTTAGTCAGACTTACAGCTTTTTCCAGCTTTTGTCCTGATTTGAGTCAAATAATGGAATTTATTCATGCTTGCTTTGGCTGTTTTGGTTTTTTTTTTTTAATGTTAGGTCACGGATTGTGTTGATCAGTTACACTGTGTTTTGCAGAACAGGAATAATAGGTAAAAGACAGTCTGCCATGGAAGAATGTACACTCTTAAGTTTGCACTACGTTGTTTGTCATATTTAGATATTGATAGGAAAATACTTAAGATTTTAATGGTGTAAAGCCCTCAAAAGTACTAGAATAATAAATTCTGCAGAATGCCTTAAGACTCAGACATAGAGGTATTAGTAAGAGTTGCATTTAGCATGTTTAAATCTGCATAAGTGACCATACCAGAACAAACTATGGGTTTTTCCTTTAAAAATAAGAGACTGTATGAGTGTGTATATATGTAGGCACAGTCAACATAAATTCTTAAAAAGACATAATTAAAATAAGAAAAAGA
The DNA here is from genome assembly GCA_026212715.1 of Elanus axillaris. Classification (NCBI taxonomy): domain Eukaryota; kingdom Metazoa; phylum Chordata; class Aves; order Accipitriformes; family Accipitridae; genus Elanus; species Elanus axillaris. Next base: position 26,995,148 of record JANZLQ010000022.1, on the reverse strand, counting down.
AAAAAGGAGGGGTCTTACGGTGATACATCCAGATGCAAACAATCATTAGTTATGATATGTTTTCTCATCACTTACCTTGAAGTGCTATTTATACAGAGGAACACAAGTTCTCATTTGAGAAAAAGGCTTTTGGGGAATTTTACACAGTGCCTTGGGCATATTTATGACTTTGTGGTGCCGGTATGGTATCTGTTAGGGTATTAGGGGAAATGTTGGCAAATGAAAATATTCCTGAGAATAGTAGGGATTCAAGATACTGTTCCAAGTAACAATTCCAACAGGGAAATGCTTGACGGCAAATCAGAGGTGACCTCAAGTGTCAGCAGATTTCCTGCTATTGTCAGTTTTGAAGTATTGACAAACTGTTAGGCAGATGCTTCTCCTTACTGGCACATGAAGTACAATTGCCAAAGGTCAATATTTGGTTCATTATACAGCTGGTGACAAGAAGGTAACAAAGCAGAATGGAATACTATTGCTGAAAACATGAGACAGGAAAGACACTTCTGTCTCAACTGTGTCTGAAGGTGTTGCAGCTACTTTTGAAAAGTTGGACTTCAGCCTGAGGGGCTTTCACTAATACTCTTGCTTGGCTTCATAAGGGCTGGATATAGTCAGAGATACAGGAACAGAAAAATACATGTATCCATATACAGAATGGAGTTAAAATCCATTCACCTTGACCTAGCGATGGTTTGCATAATGCTGACTGATCACTCCTAACCTTTGTCTTAACCCCTGTCACTTTTCAGAGAAGCAGACAAGTGGAAGTAATACAGGAAAACATAAATGAATTAAATGATACGATTTTCTTTTATTGAGAAAGGCAAAATATTGCCACACTTGGAGATGCTAAAAATATTTACTGCAGAATTTGTCTTAAAAAAAAGCTGTTGTTGCTGCACAGTTGTTACATGACTGTAAACTTATGGAGGAGTGTCCATGGACCATCTTTTTTATTGTGCTCCATGTAGATGATCTGAGACCCTTTTTTCTTCCCCTTTGTGCTTTCTCTCCCAGCTCAGACAGGGGTGTCCAGCTGAAATGCCTCAGGTGTTCTCACATGCAGCAGGATTTCCCTGGGAAAAACAGAGTGTCTCTGAGGTACCTAGGAGCCAATCTGTTTGTTTTTCCACCAAATGGATAAACTTCCAAAAGCTCAGAAGCAACTGAAACTAGGTTACAAAAGGGAACAAATTAAGCAAACTAAATTGTAAGGGTCACTACCAATTCTTGCCTCAAAGTAAGAAAGGCTCATGTGCAATTCAGACACGATTAGTTGTCGTGGGTGAAATTGCAAGAGGCAATGGAGATTTGTATAATCTTAATTTAATTACAGGATTTTGGTAGCAAGATTGAATATTGCTCCTGTGATTTTATTTATACTGTATCCTAGAAGAGAAGGCAGCAAGGGTAAGTTCTTAAATAGCCTGATCATAACTGAGCAGTCACACATAGCATGTCTTATCCTTGTAAAAAGGTCAGCTGTGACAACTGTGCATATTTTTTTGTGTAACTATAAAGAGCGTGGTAAATCTTGTCATTGGAAATATTTTATTTCATTGTTGTGTCTATCAGAAGAAATTTTTGTATTTTTAATGGTTTAGAGCAAATTTGGCATGAGTAAATGTTGTGTCTCTTAAGACATCAAAACAACACTTTAGTGCTAAGACGGGAGCTATGTGAACAGGATTAACAAAAAATGTCCATTTATTTGTATTGCGTTGTTGCCAGGGTTTTACATGTATTGAAATGGAAATTATAGGCACCGTATAAACATAGAGAGAGTGACAGATACCCAGTGGTTTTTTTCTCAGTGTTCTTGCAGAAAAGTATATTGTATCAGACTCTGCTCCAGATTTAACTGTGGGAGAGATGAGAGATGTTGTTCTTTTATGAATTCTTGATTCCTGTACCTGTATGTGTGGTATTAGAAGGCTAAACCTTATGAGAAATTTGTTTCACAAACCACAGCTAAGCATGCGTGCGGTAATCTGCTACCTTTAAATTTTCCTTCTTATTAAACCATGTTATTTTTAAATATTAATACCATTCAGTTTCTCTATAAAATGTAATACCTTACTATATTTTGTATGCTACTATTGTGTGTATGTAACAGCTTTAGTGACAGTGATTGAATTAGTCGATACTCATGAACCAGAAATATCAGGGAAACTGAAATCCACCTTTTGTGCTGAGGCTGCTTCTGCCATGATGACCAGGATGCCCAACAGTGTCTTGCTGTTCTCCTGTCTTCTTCTGTCTGCTTGTATCCAGATGGATTGTTACAACTTCAGACTAGATAGAAGGAAGAGATGTTTTACGATGGGGGTGGTGAAACGCTGGAGCAGGTTGCCCAGAGAGGTGGTGGATGCCCCGACCCTGGAGACATCCAAGGTCAGGTCGGACGGGGCTCTGAGCAACCGGATCGAGCGGAAGATGTCCCTGCTCATTGCGGGGGCGTTTCACGAGATGACCTTTAAAGGTCCTTTCCAACCCAAACCATTCTATGATTCTATGAACTTATCAATGCTGCCCAGAAATGCAAGTGTGTTTGTATTTTGTGCCCATGCAGTGCTGAGAACAACCTGTGAGTGGGAATTCCTGGGCACATCAGGCCTGCAAGTGCAGATTAATGATCATCATTATGATGGTTGGGGGATGTGGTGGCATGCTCTCTTGCTTTTGCATGACTATACAGGCTATTTAGTGTTAATTTCTGGTAATATCCAAGTGAGTTCTTGCTGCTTATATAAATGGAGGATCTATGACTCTAGGACAGACTTAGCATCTTCTTGCATTGCCATTTGGAGAGAACATTCGTGACAAGCAGTTGGCATACGCTGCTGTCCCATGTCCATCTTCATCAGAGTGTGTTACTGGCATTGACTTTTACTAGACTACTGCTCCCAAAGGTTTTATTATACTTAACCCACAGAGTTTGGACTGAATCCACCAAATGTATTAGGTAAAATAATCGTAGTATTTTACTAACCCAATGCATTTTATCCTAAGGGCTTTCAAAAAGCATTTTCAGCCATTTGGGTTAGCACTTTAAGCAACACTGTTTTATTAAGTGTTTGCAGACTTGAATCCTATAAACAGTTTTTACTGTGAAATAGTGGGTAGTATCTACTGCCTGCTGTGAGTAGGAAGACATTTTTCTGAAAGTGTTTGGGGAAGAAGCTGCTAATATAGCAGGTTTGGGCTTTTCCATGAGGTAGGACTGCTTTCAGAGGTGAAAGTTTTTGCCCTACAGCAGCACAGACCTATCCACACGTGAGCTGAATTTTCTGTATAACCCAGCGTTTACTGTAATCTGAAGGAAAGTAAAGTCTAGCAAATAGCGCACTTTCTCAATCTTTTTCTAAAATACCTCAGCTGAAGAAGATTGCATTTCATGGCTTTTTGATTTAGCATATTATTGGGGGGGGGGGCGG
>JANZLQ010000022.1:26975780-26991608 GCA_026212715.1 Elanus axillaris | reverse complement strand
GGGGGCGGGGAGAAAATTAAGTCAATTTTATTACTGGCTGTGTCTTATCTGATTCATCCGATGCTGCAACCTGGCTTTATCTGCTTTTAGTAAATACTCCTTTGAAATTGCTGCTCACCCATGTAGCAGTAATAAGGATTATGTAATAACTGGCTTTTGATGGCTCTTTCCAGCTTGAGCTGGATTTTCCCATGGAATGAGTCTGTAATTGTAAATGTGTGTGTATCGCACTGTTTGCTTTTTCTTTTCGATATTAATTATTAAAGCACAAGCATAGAAGAATGCCTCCTACTTGAGAATGACTTGCTAGGTGGCCTTTTAGCAGAGAAGCAGAGAGAAGATGTAATTTTTTTTCCTCTACTTTTAAAATGTATTGGGAAATTTAATGTTTATATCTATGCAGCGACCGTGGAGGAGGCTTAATACAATCTGTACAAAGTAAGGTAGCCTAGGAATCTTCATTATTTCTCATCTGAAGAAAAAGGAGGAAATAAAAGAATGGTGTGAAGCAGCGAAGTTGTGCCTGGGATGAATTTGCCTGCATGTTCCTTTTTTGATTTCTGACATGTTTTGTGGTAACTTTAATCAACTTGCAGGTGTATTCAGTTCAGCACTTTCTGGCAAGCTGGTTCTTGCATAACAACGGATCCTTTTGTCACAGGAGTTAAGTTTGCATTTCAAAGCCGAGAGAGTGAGATGATTTAGAAGTGATTTGCTTGCATGTTGTGAGGAAAGGACTTACATTTTTTTATCTTGGTGTCCATGCAGGCTTAGTTTAATCTGAAGGCATTCAATCATGGCTTATTCATGAGTAAGAGCAGTTAAGTTTTAAGAACACCATTGTGTGTGTTCATGAAAGAACAGTGTAAAATAAAATACAGGTTCTAGTTTTTAAATCGTAGTAAGGTTACTGGAAAATGAACAAATCTGCCTAAAGGCACTTTAGGTGTCAGTCCAGTATAGAGACCTGCTAAGACAGCACTGCAGGACATAAAGAGACTAAGAGGAGGTCATTCAGTGTGATAGCCTTCTCTTAATTTTGACTTGAATTCACTAAGCTAGTCAGCTCTGGCACTGTTTCATGGCTACTGAGTGTACTTCAGAAGACCCATAGGGGCTGTAAAATCTCTTGCAAGCAAAACCAGCATTTTAGCAATGAAAGCGTGCCAGCACTGTTCTGCTTGCAGTGTACTTTTTTGATACCCAGCTAAATACGTATCATGTATTTGGATGCATGTTGTTGTATGTTCGCTTATTTTTAAAATATTAATTGCCCAAAAATATTTAGGATAAAATCCTAGCTGCTTTGAAGTGGATAAAATACGGTTTGATTTCACTGGGGTGGAAGTGTGTTCCTCACACTTAAGATGATTTCAAAGCCGTGCTACCAAATCTTTTTGTATAATCTACTCTTCTAAATATAATTCTTTTTAACTAACGTTTCCTGATGTCCCAGCTGAGACATTGACCTGGTCCCACCCGTTGTAAGGTACTTTCCCCAAGGCTTAGGCTCCAAGGGTGTGAAAAATGCTTTGATCTTAGTGCTGCGTGCAGCAATACTTGACGTTTAAAAATCTAGTCTTCAATTACTCTTGAAAAATAGCCAGGGTACTAGCGTGAGGTGGTCCTCACCAGGGAAGCCGTGGAGATTGCCTGGCAGGCTTATGTACGGGGCTGCACCCAGCCCAGCGGAGCTGCCTACTTGCTGCGCTCTGGGAAGCAGAAGACTTTGACCTTAATACTACAGCGAAGTGATCGTGGCAAGCCTTTGTTTAAACAGTGCTAAAATGATCAAGGGAATGATGAAGAGCCTCAAAGAAATATTGGCCCTTTCCCATAATTTATATTTTCAGATGCTAAAACTAGTTGTTGAGCAAATGTAAGGTATCTATTTTAAGATACTGCATGTCAATATCTGACTACAGATGGCTCCATGAATCATAGTTGGAAGAAGGAAAATGTTAGACACTAAGATATTGTTGCTAAGGGATTTTTGTACACAGTATGCTAACATGTGCTGGCAAATTTGGGAACAGTAGCAGCAGCATGCTCTTGGAGAAAAAAAAATCCCTGGTGAAGGAACTGTCTTCAAAGGACTATTTAAAGGATAGTAACATTATTGTGCTTTGTTGTATCAAGAAGTAATGAAGATGAAATTGTCTTTCAAGCAGATAACATACAGAAAACATCCAAAAGGTAAAGCTAATCCTGCTGTCCGATGAAATAGAAAGTGGAGACTAGAAAGAAAAAGAAAAAAAAAAATACTTTGGGCTATAAATTACGCAAGTTTCAAGAAAATTAAAGGTGATGGTTGCTGATATTTTGCCATCTACTGGACATCAGATACATTAATATACACAGTTAGTTACTTTTAAAATGCATAATATTAAGCTTGTATTACATTATATAAATAAAATTGTTAAGAATTATTTTCTGTCCAGGAAAGAAGCATGTATGAAAGTGCTGAGTATGATTTTTTTACTCATATTCTTTCATGACATTACTATAGAATAATTTAGAAAAATTGCCAGCATTTTATTTTTCTGGTAGAGAATGCGGGTTATTTCTGCACTTAATAGAAGTCGTTACTGACTATTATTTAAAGAAAAAAAAATTAAATTTTACTGCTTTTCTTTATTCTGTCTTATTTCAGTGAGTTTTACTGAAACTTAAAAATGTTATATCTGAAATAAAGCTTCAAATTGATAAAATTAATTTTATCAATCTTATCAAATAAAACTTTTCAGTTCTGATATATTTTAAACAAAAACATTATTATCTTATTATAGGTACAAAATATTACACAACTATAAACTTTCCAAAATAGTAATTTGCTTCTGACATATTTCTGATTAGATGTATTACATCCCAACTTCAAACCTGATTACTTTTTAATAAAGTTTTGCAGTGTAAATGTAAATGTATGTCTCCATAATGTAAACGTATGTGTCTTCTTGAGGTCGTGTTTCATGTCATCCATATTGTATGTATTCAGGAGCACTGTTAGAAAAAGAGCGTGAATTAGTGATATTAAGAGTATATTAATGAAGCATTTGGTTTTATTTTATAATGACGTGAACTAAGAAGCTTTTGTTGTAGCCTCAAAGTCAAAAATCAACTGTAATCAATACAGCTACAAAATGTGGGATGATACTTTGCCCTTTGATTTTGGAAAGTAAAATACAGAATTAATGATCATTCAGCATTTCTATTTTAGATTATGTAGTTATTGTAACTGTATAGAATTTTCCAACTGGCTCAGAAAAAAACTCATTTTGTTGTATTTATTGAATTCTTAATGTCTTCTCTAATTGAAAATACCTAAAGTCTATGTTGTAATTTGAGCTCAGAGCAATGCTTGCCAGTGTCACATTTTGCTAAGGTATTGCAAAAGAATGTGTTTCCAAAGGAGACCAAGTTCTAGATATGTTCTATTGAATCAATTAACACAGCTTCATGTACAAGCTCTCGGAAATTGCTTAAGAAACCAATAGTGTTTGATCAGTACATTTTTCTCCCACACCTATGGAAGAGAAATTTGGAACGCGGACTGCTTCTTGCTTTTCCAAACTGAACTCCATCTGTACCACTGAAGAGAGTTTTAAAATCTACATGCTACTTATGTATGAGAGCAACTAATGCATATCGATTTAAGATTGGGTTTTTTTGAGTCTGTAGGGCGTGCTGCATGATTTTGTCACTGTTTATCAGGGATGGAACCTCATGGTGCTGTGTGCTGCATGGGCATGCACAGGCAGACATGAGAGCAGGGTCTTTGCACTTAACAACCTAAATTTAACTTTCTAATGTCCTTGTGGATGACTACTGCGTACTTGATGGCATACTGTGAAAAAACTTCAAAGTGGCTTTAGACTCCAAAAAGCCTTTACCTCTTTGTTTTATTAGGGAGAGCTTTTCTTTCGAGAGGACACAATAGAAATCTGTTGAACTACGTAGTCTTTTCATTGCCCCACAGTAAGCACCATTAGTTTTTCATATCAAATTAAAGAGTTGCTTGTCTCTAAAGGTTGTGATTGTATTGGAGTGGTTTAGAGATTGCCTTGCTGTTGGATTTTCATCTCTTGATATCGCAGCTATTCGGCGAATTGTTGATATGATTTTTGTCTGGAAACTTATGCTTATTAAAAATTATAACATTTCTTGTATTTTTAATGTTAAGAAAACACATCCTAATTATGACACAGGGAAGACCTTTTCTGGCAGTCTTTTCATTAAGGAAGTGATCCCAACCCTTCCTTCTAAATTCACTGGTGTTAATTTCTCATGAGTCTCTGCTATTGTGAATCCTATTGCGTAACGGTTGTGACTGCATGAATGGTGGTTTTTCATTGCTAAAATAATGTAGTCCTCAGTGTTACAATAAATAATTTATGATTTTATAAGTCTGTGATTTAAATCGGAGGCAATTTCTGCAGAGTCTTAGGCTTACAGTCTCATTCGCAGGGTTGTATTGCCTCTTCCTTCCAGTTCCACCTGAAGATGGGAACATGTAGGTTAGATGTACCTCGGAGTATCCTGTACGTCCTCCTGCATTTCTGCTGCTTGTCTGAGGTTCAGCAAAGTCAAGACTGAAGTCACCTTTTGTCCTTGGATAGAGCTATCTCCCTTAATGTATAGTGCCATACCTGAACTCATTGCAATTTCAAGCTTTCTTGCAAGACCATTATTTAGTGAGCAGGTAGCAGAGACAACGGAAGGGTGAAACATCAGCCCTGAAGGAACAAACAGCGAAACATACTTTCGTCAGGGAAGTGAAATTGTCTGGAAGAGAAGGGGGAGAAAAAGCAGGTGGGGAGCACTGACTGTTTTGAAGATGAACTGCTTATTGTGAATTGCAGCTACAACTGTGCAGCATAAACAGCTTCTTCTGCTCTCCATTTAGGCAGAGCATTTTAAAGCTTTATGTCTCACCTGTTCTAAAATTTCAGCATGTGCTTCTGCAGCATTGATTGAGAAGTGCAGCAGCCTTGTTTGAGAGTGAAACGTTAATGAACTGAGAGATCTCTCCTCACTCCCATGTAGAAAGTCTGTCTAAGTGCATGGGCTGGATTTAAGAGGAGGCAACTTCAATTTCTGTCTTTTTTGTATTATTTCCTATTGAGCGGAGCAGTTTGTTCCAAAGAGCGATAATGTAATTTAGTTTTGATGCTTGCCCTTCAGGGACTAACCTATAAAGATCTAAAATTGTATTTGCTCACAGGCTACAAAGATCGTGCTCTAATTTAATATAACCTTTACCTGTGATACATTTTAAGAGTGAAAAAAATCAGTTGTGAAAGGTTAGTAACAGGTAAAGTGTATATATAATTTCCAGTTTCCCAGAAGGAACAAAACATTGCATTAATCACAATTTAAAAAAATCTAAATACTTGAATGTAAGTAATCGATATATTGAGAACTCCAATTACAAGGCTGAAGAGAGACATAGTGGTGAGTGAGTTCTGCTACTTATATCTGGTCCAGAGTCTGAAAACATTATGAAACTCTGTTGCACTGAAACCTGTAACTGGCCATCTGTCAGGTTTCACTGTATACACAAAGCGGTCTTATTTGCCACTATTTAAACTCAGTTTCTTTAGGGAACAAGGTTCAGGGAAGCAGAACTAACCAGATGTGTCAACTATTTACTTTCTGAATTGACTTCTGAAAGCTACCTTAAAACCTGCCTATATTCAGAGGGAACATTTCAGACTGTAAATGTCAGAAAACCAGAGGGTGAGAATATTGCTCTGCCAGGAGAAAGAAAGACCCTTCTCAAGGTGCGCGTCAATCCTTGTCCAGTGCCCTACGCTGGACTAACAGTCATGGGGTGGCCCCGTCTCCTGCCTGCTCCCCGGTCTCTGCATCACAGCTACCTCATTCATTCAAGTTTCTACTTCGCTGGGCTGTCACTTAGTTACCATCCATAGCAACTAGCCAAGTGTCAATTAAACTCCTTCCCTCCTTCACTAAATCGGTGGCAGAGCACCTGGCATTGCCTGGCACGGCAAAGAGTAAGGCACTGTAACCGGCTGCATCGGAAACACCTGTCTGTGAGACAGTAAGTGCGACGATGGGGTGACTGTTAACAAGCTTTGCTTCTACCAAGGCAGAGAAAATATCCGTATAAACACACAGCTTCTGGTCACACTCCGCATTGTGTACCCCGACAGTGAGAACCAGCGCTCCCCTCTGCTCCGCTGCCTTGCCCAGTGAGTCGTTAAGCCACGGCTTGGTGCTGCGCAGCCCTCCGAGTCTGTCTCGGCTGGGACCTGTTTCGGTGACTCCATTAACTTTTTGTTGCGATGACATTATGAAGACAGAGCATCGTGGAAATAGGAGGTGACACCGCCAGTGTAGCTGTATGGGTTTACCCTACTTTCTTTTTATTTTGTGTGAGTTACCTCCTACTAAGGTACGTCTTCCGGCTTAGCTTTACTTTCTTCTCGCTTCCCTGATGTAAGCGTATGTACTTATTCAGGCCAGTCATGTATGTTATCAAATGCAATTTGAAAATAATCAGGTGCCCGTGTTAACACCCGTAGTGGGGTCAGTTCAATTTGGAGGGGAGGGAGCTGATAAATGATTCACTTTGGTTACTATCATTCATATAGAATTGCCTCTAATGATGATTTAAAAAAACCCAAGAGAATTTCTGTTCCCTGTATTGTACAGTGGAATATATGGCAGAGATCCCAACCAAATGTCATTGCAGCAGATAAAGATCCTGGTTTGCGTCTGAAAGTGCTGTACTCAAACTACTTAGTCATACTTTTCAGCTGGACTTGGATTGACACGGTGCTGTGATGCCACAGGTGCAGTCTTTCTGATTCTGGAGCTAATACAAAGTAAATACACCCTTTAAAAATAGGGAAAAAAATGCAGGTTTTAGTGGAAACTGTAGATGAATGGGGTTTTATTTGTTTTGGGTTTTTTTTAGAAGATGTGTAAACAGGTTTTATCAGATTTGCAGAATAATGTGACTAAGGACATGCAGATTTTTTATGTAAGAGAGGTGTCTTGTCTGTGGCAAAAGGACGAAATGAAAGGACATTTGCTGCAGGAATGAAAGAACCTGAATTATAGTAAGGCTGCTCTATATTCAGTTTTTAAAAATCTGCAATTTTTGAAGCTTCAGCATAACAGAGTCTGTAGATAGCCGCTAGTTACAAAGTGCTGCCTCTAGCCTTTCATGGTAATATTTCATGTCTGTAGACGTGCATGTGATGCATTTTGATGACTGGAATCCAGTTCCTACTGGAACTGGAGAAAAAACTTGCACTGTAGTTCTGCTGGCTGTGCTACTTTTTCACTGCCAAGAAGAGATGTCTTGTGATTGAAAAAAACCTCAAACAAAACCTTCTTTCCTGCCATAAGCTCTCAATTAGAAATTTAGCACTTGACTACAGAACATCATGGAAAGCACAATATGGCTATTTAAAAACATGTAAATGATGAAGCATGTAGAGAATCAAACTTGTATTTTCTGCGAAGATACTACATTAGGTTTTTTTGTAAAGTACAAATACAGAACTTCTGTTAGGTTCTGATTTAGTTTTCATCCTAATCAAGGGGAGACTTTACAGCACCTTAATTTGGCTCCAGCCCTGGAACTTGTGAAGGCCATTCCCTTGTCCTACCTAATGCGTTCATGCTTATGGTTTTATTTGAACACGCTATAACTTCGGTTCAAGATACATTTTGATGGAAAAGAGGCTGTGATTGCTGTGCTTTGTAGTTTGCAACTATAAAAATTGAATGAGTATAATTTTGTATCTTTCCAGTTTTTCTCTGATTTCACTTTCTCCCACACTCTTTACCCGTCAAATTCAAGTGAAGTACATTGATGATATGCCAAGAAATATTTGCACTTTTTATCTTTGTCTTGCTTTCTTTGGATCTTAACATATTTTTCCCCCATTTTTGCTGTTAGAATTTTACATACTGTTTTTAGTGAATTGAAGTAAATTAAATTGAGAGAAATGGTACCTTGAATTTGCTGAATCCAGTGCTTGATTCAGAAGCAAGTACAGGAACAGTTCTCTGTCAGGCTGTCTCTTAGCTATCTGGCAATATCTTTTTTCAAGTAATAGAATGTGTTTATCACTTCAACAGCATGTTTATACTTGAGTTAAAATCTACTCTGTATCAAAAATTCTTTGATTTGAGTAACATGGCTGCTGTCTAGCAAGCTGCCTGTCCCTGGTGAATTCCCTGTTTGAATTTTACATGCGAATTGGGGGTAATGTTGAAAAGAGCTATTATTGCTTGCTTATAATGTAGAGAAAACACCTGATCTACACACAAAAGTTGCTTTTATGGACCTGAACCAAGCGAGGCTGCAGAACGTGAAGTTAAAGGGATAGCATTTGTACAGCTCTGCTGTCACTTTCTTCGTGCCGTTTGCCAGGGAGAGTCACGAGTTACGCTTCAGAGGCTCTACGGGGGAGGCTGGGTGCCAGATCTCATTCGTTACCCACGCTGAGAAGCAGTTTCTTTCAGGAGTAGTTCCTGGAATAAAGGTTGTGTTACTAGTTAAAATAGTAATTTTCAGGTGGATAATTTCCTCTGGTGGTAATGAGGTGGCAGTGCACCAATCTACCTCTGTCTCTGACCTCCCTGATCTTTGCAGATTTAATGACATGCAGAAGTCTTAGGTCATATCTGAGGAGAAACACTCATGGCTTGTTCAACTGTGGTCTAAAAGCACAAGTGGGATGAAGGTGAACCAGTGTTATTGATTCATAGTAATGCATTTTGCTCCCAAGAATCCATCAACATTTGATGTAACACAGCTGAGAAGTGCCCAAAGAAAAGCATTTCCTTACTCTTAATGTTGTAGTGAGAAAACAATTACATGATTGTCACTAGTAAGTATGGTGATTTTATATGCAATTTAATTATTTAAAGGACAAAAATGATTATACTGCACATGCAGTGCTTATGGCTGCCTACTGAGGATTATTTTAAAACAAAAGTATATGCGTATTGAGTATAACTGCTAGGTGCTATACAAACGTCGAATAAAATTTCTGCCATGAAATAAATACACTTGAAATGAAAAAACCCCGTAATTACTGTATTTAGCCTTTACATTGGACAGAATTTTTTAATGAAACAAGAACAATTTGCCAAGGGAAAAGATGGAACCTGAAAAGCATTAAAAAAAAAAATTGGGGGAAAACCTGGATTCAGGGCATAAACATAGTAAATGTTATACTCAGTTGTTTCTTTTAAACTTTGCTTGGTAATTTAAAAAAGTTATTCTGATACTGTATTATACTTAAAATTTAGTAATTTCTTTAACGTCTTGCTTGTACTTTCCCAGCCAGTAGAGTTTACAACTTAAACTAAATCAGTCAGTGTGTCTTTAGACCGTCTATTTGTTGCTTAGGACCAAACGATAAATTGGAGATTACTTCACTGTGTTTGAAACCATTTGTTTAAATCTGGGTCCTTCTAGAAAGATTTCCAGGGCTGCGTTTGGAAGGGATTCATGCGTAATGGCTTGAAGCGTAGAGACTAACACAATAGGAGTCTCGGGTCTAAAGAAAGGCCTTAAATGAAGTCATCCGGAGGACTGTAGAGGGGAGAAAAGGGCGCAGTAATCTGACTTTCAACAATCCCATCCAGTTTTATTGAGGAGCATTGCAGTGACTTCTTTTTTCTGAGACAGTGCACCCGTGCCTGTAGCAAATAGTCAGTGAGATTTCTTCCAGTGTAGCGGTAGGATATATGGTAAGTCCACTCTGAGCCCTCCCTTCATGAGATGCACTAATGGCAGAAGGAGGCATCATGTAAATAATCGATGGTGGACGAAGAGTGCAGAACATATGTGTAATTATTTTATTTTTAGGTGAAGTGGATGTAATGGTCATGAGTAATGATTTAAGCCTGCCCCAAGCCTACCTTTTAAAGCAGATTTGGAAACTCTTAAATACATTCTAGTCAAGATTTTCTGTCTGTAGCTTGTTGCTTGTGTGTAAAGTCTCCGTTTTTGAGGATTTCCATATTAGTTTCTTTTGGTTAATAGTAAGTAAAATTGTCCATTCCGTTTCCTGTGGTGCGTGCAGAAACAGGGTCTTACGCTTGTTACCCTCAAAGGTATTACTCACATTAACTGTACTTTGTATACCTCCTAAGACCATTTCAGCACTTTAGTCTTCCTTTGCACCCTTCCTCCTCCCTGAGATTTGTGGAGTGGTACAAAACCGCAGATAATCTTTCTTGGTCATCAGCTCAGAGGTTTGCCTGAGTTTTCAATCATTTCTCGTGACTGACAGTAGCCGTACATCCAGGGGCTTCCTTAAATAAGGGCATTTAAATATTTTTTTTTGGCCTGCACCCTGTATATGCAGAAGCTTCTGTGAGGAAGGTGAGCCCAGGTTATCCCTTTTACCTACATCAAGAAAGGCCCAGTGCCATTAGGTGAACAGTATCTATCATAGTATAAAGCTGCAAGATGAAGCCAGAAAGGGCAATTGCTCAATATTCAGGGCAAAAATAGGAGAAGAAGAAAAAAGGGAGGAGTCAGCAGTGGCATAACCAAACCACTTTCCTCGTATCCAGGGGAGATGTTTCTCATTTTAAGTGCATTTAGTTGAGAATTCAGAATAGATAGTTACACATCTGTGTTTGAAAACCAGGAAGTAAATGAAAAATATAATTATTATTTTAGAACTATATTTATAAAACCACTTTAAATTCTCTATATATGCATAAACTTTATCAGTTTCTCTTTTTTAGTCCTTTTTGGTATCTTAGTGGTACCTGAATACTTATAGTTTTTGGCACTTCTTCCCTGGTTATCCCACGCACATCGCGTTGTAGCTTGTGTTTTCATTGTTCAGGTAAGTAGCGAGGCAGGAGCAGTTAAAGGGAAATAATATCTTCAGTGTGTCTCTCTGAGCCTTCTCCTGTAGCATTCTCCACACGTCCGTGTAGCTCCCAGAGCTTTGGGGATGCTGTGTTTAATGTTCACTGCTAGTTTTGCCTGGCCCAACGTGAAAAGCCACAGCTCTTCTAGCAGTCTCCTGAGATACCCACCATCACAGTGTCCTTCGGAAATGGGAATCTGGGGGACTGGCAGTGCTGCTTACCAACGGATTGAGATACCATTTCTCAACATTGTTTCAGAAATGTAGTGCCTGTAGTAGCTGCAGAGTAGAAGTAATACATGGTTACTCCACTTTGTGGAAAGAAAATATATTTGTGTGATATTTATTGGTAATGTAACATGCATATTTTCCTGCTTAATAAGTGATGACAATACATTAATTGTAACTATTTTACAATCCTTTAGGTGGCTATAATAGCGGGAAATTTTGAGCTTGCTGAATATATCAAGAATCACAGGGAAGCTGATATTGGTAAGCAAAATATTTACAGACACTGAAAATAAGTTATACATGTTTAAACCAGGATTTTGCAAAGGTGTTAAATCTGATTCTGTGTGAGATGTAACTACAGGGTTGAGGACGGTATCATTTCAGGGAGATTTTAGAAGTAACTTTTCTATTAAAAAAATGAAGATGGGGAAAAAGCTGAAATGTTTTCAAAATATGCTCTGGAAATGAAAATTTCGTTACTAATGCAGAAGAGTGGTAGATGCTTTATAAGTCTAAATTAGGCAGTTTGTAACAGATTAAATACACTTCCACATACCTGGAAGAGGCAAACTGGCTCTTGCAAGCTGTTTTGGCATCAGCCTAAAGCAGCCCTCAGGTAGGAATAATTGGTCACAAGAAGAAGAATGTAAAGAAAGATGCTTCTCTGCACTTAAATGAATTTATGGCAGAAACCGTCTATCCATAACCTTAAAAGCATTACCTCTCACTGAGTTTGGTGTGTGGCACTGGATGAAGGCTAGTGACAGGCATTAAGGGCCCTTGACAAAAAAACCTTAAGGCTTTTTAAAGATCTTCTTATGTAAAGAGTTTTGCCATTAAAATAAAAACTAGTTTGCTAAAAGTGATTTCTAATACAGTTTAATTAAAATACTTTAATTCAAGTTAATTAAAGTTCCACAGAAACATCCTGAAGTTGAACAAAGAAAGGCATTCCTTTGGAAGCAGGCGGGTCTGAAGAGTCATCTGCACTGGTTTAACTCAGTGATGCAAATCTATCACTTGATAGTATTTAATTTACATGGAAAACTAGGTCAGTTTACATGAAACTTAAGACTGTGAGAGAATTGCTTGGATTAAGGCCTCCTTTCCATTTCCCGTCCTGGTTGCCTATGATCGGCAGGGATATGGTTAAAATTTCTGCGCAGTAGTGTGAATTCTTGGACCACTGTGACACTGTGACACTTTCAACTCTTTGCAGTATGCATTGAGAAAATAGAGGACACGTTGCATAAAAGTTTTGCATACAAGCCATAGCTTCTGCATAAAAGTTTGTAGTGAGTTTTTACCTGAGATAGTGGGATAGTTCCTTTCCGTGTAAGAAGCCTTTATCCTTCTGTATTTATAAAAAATCTGATGTAAAAATTAACTAAAAATGAACCAGTTATTCCTCATAGAGTGACTATCTTATTGTTGTGTATATTTGCATATGGCTAAAGGTTTTATAAATTTGTGAAGATGTTGAAATGAAAGAAGATGGTTGTTTAGATTCAAATGTTCCCTTTATTTCTGCTATGTTAGTTCTTGATAATTTGGCTTGCCTGTGGAGTCGGTGCAGAACAAGTAGTGCGCAGAGACAACACACAGTATTACGTTTTATGTTTCTCTAAATGGATTTCGTTCTCTCAAAAATAGTTGTGTACAATTAAAAAAAAAACTGGTAAAGGAATGACTTGCTAGTATTATGCATACACTTACAGTATGAGTAACTGTAAAGTAAAAGTAACACACTACACTTAAAAACAGTAGCCTCTGAACTGGTTTGCATAAAGCCACAGTGATGTTAATGCCATCATTTTTTGGACTGACCAGTTCTGCACTACTTTTCCTTTCCCCTGACCAGTGCACATTGCAAGTTTTGTCAGTGCGTGGGAGAAATTGGAATATAGTTATGAAGTAGATGGATGAGGCTCAGTCCAGGAAACAAGTGATAGCCACGTGGCTGGGGCTTTAGGCAGAACTTATTATTGCTGACTGTAAAAACTTTCTGTAGGATTTGGTGATTGCTAGAAAAATGCTTAGAAAATATCTTCTATGGGAAGATCATCCAAATTTTCGTGATGCCTTCCCTTTTGCACTGAAAAATAGAAATACTGGTCCTTCCATGATTCACTTGCAATTTTTGCAAGATGGTGGTGCATTGCGCATAACTACCTGAATTACTAGATTTGTCTTAAAGAATAAGCATTATGTTGTTTTCTCATACCTAATTTAATTTAGCCAGACATTTGTCCCTTAAGATTTATTACTTTAAAAAAAAAAAAAAAGTGAGGTCATCAAAATGTCTATTTCTGGAATGTCTCCCAGTTTAAAAAAAATAAATAAATCAAAGGACAATATTCTGAGCAGAAAGCCTGAGAGCTAGTACGAAGATGAATGTGTGGAATAATGTCAGCATTTAAACTTCAACAAGTTGGCTTTTAGTTCTCTTAGGTGTCTGGTTACCCGCTATATTCATGTAGTTTTGGATGTATTCCAACGTATATCATTTGAGTAATGTACCTTCTTAGAGCTCAGAGGCAACAGAGTGGGAAGGAATAGCAAGGAGCTTTGAGAAGTATCCTCATGAAGATAAGGACAGATCACACTATGAAGTCTCTTGAGAAACATTTCATCTTTCCTCTCTCAGGAAGTGTATTTTTGGTTAGATACTGAATTTTGATATTGAAGCAGTTCATTAAACCTTGTTATTATTTTAGGCTCATTTAATAATTAATAAGTTACAACTGTGGGAAATTCTTTGGAATATGTGCAGCTTCAGGTGGTTCTCTTCTATGGAGGTTTAAGCTGGTAGATGATGAGCTGTTCAATCATTTAAGAGTAAGCTTGTCAATGGTATTCATGATTATTTGCAATAGCATTCATTGGAAGGAGAGGTTGGTGATGCATTGGGGAAAGCTCCACATTGCTCTTGATTCATTGGAAAAAACTCCACATAGCTCTTGGAAGATTTCTGACCTGATCTTTTCACATTTAGTGATCTTCATACACAGTATCTTCGGCTATAGATACTTTTAAAATGCAAGTCTAATATACAGCTAAGTAATGTAAGTGGCAATAATATTTTTTTCAAAAAGAATCTACCTACTTCCCTGGGTACATCGTCTTAAGGATGGGAAAGTTTGAATTGGTGGCAGTGATTGGAGGCTGGACCTAACTTAGTAGTTTCAAGAGCCGGTTTTATCCGGTGACAGAAATAAATTTTTACATTTCTCAAACTGAAGTATCTGAAATATGAAAAATAATATTTGCTTGAAATCTCTAATCTCACATAGTGAGGAACTACACTATCCATGTCCATCTGTTTTGATATGTGCCAATTAACATTATATTCTTAGATAATTTTGTTGTCCCAAACTATTGCAGTAGGAAGTCATTTGTACTTTCAATGCAGAAGGTATTATGTGGGTGTCTTCCAGTTTGTCAGTAGTCACAAAGCTGTTTCAAGTAATGTTGCCAAAACTGCAATTATAAGGATCTAACAGCAGTAATGTAATGCTTATGATTCATGGTCCTGTGCCATGCATTGCGGTGAATGAGCTGCTTTGTTCAGTGGCAGAGATCATAGCTCAACCTTTCTGCGGAAGGAGGGTATCACTACCTGTGGAGTAAAGGGATGAGTCTGCAGCGTGCTGACAGCAAAAGCACTATGTCTCAATGCACTAGTCCACAAGTGTTGGGTATAGCACTTATCATCTATTCCACCTTTGCCTGCCAATTATATTTCATTGGAGTTTAGAGTAGAATACCATTTTAAGCCGTGTGCGAAGTCTGGGATTGTTTAGTTAAGAAGAGGCTGATTTGCATGTCTTAAAGGGAGTCTGTCTTTTTTTTTTTCTTGTGGTTTTTGTTTTCCCCTTGGCCTGGATCTGTGCCAGACTGTAGTGCTAAGACTATGCCTGTTGTTGAAGATGATGGAGAAACAGCTCAGGTGGAAAACGACCAGGTTATCCTCTAGCAGTAGAAAATTCTAATCTACAGTAGAACTGCTAAATCTTTGTTCTACAGATCAAAAACTGCAGAGTCTGTTCTTCCTTTTCCTTTATTTTTAATTATAAAGCACTTGCATTAGACAAATATGTTGAAATGCTGAAAACCTAGACATATATAACATAAGCTTCTTTGCAGTAATCATAAGACTTCACACTATTCTGTGCAAAGAAGAAAAATGTACAAATATCTATTTTAGAGGCAAAAAAGGCAAAAATAATGACCCATGGAGTAATGTGACATCTGACTGTAAGAGAGGGGTGTTCTTCTAAGGTGTGTAGTGTCTCATTATCTCACTCAGATCTTGCCAGATAAAAGTGTCTACTTAGGGTCAACGTGACTATACATTTTTAGAGAGATATGAAGCCTGTCTGCTTCCCTTTTATAGAACTGAAATGGATTAAAGTTTGTATCCAAAAGAGAAGATGCAGGTGCCATTGGCAACCCGATTAATCCAAGGAGTCCCTTCCTACTCATCTGGAAAAAAGAAAGAGGAGATTTTGCACGTAAAGTTTAACTACATGAAATTGTGCTATAGAGGCCACCCAGTTGGCTCAGCAGAGTGTGTTTCAAGACAGATAATGTCATTTAGGGTTTCGGCACCGTTAGGAGGGGTCAGAGCTGGTGGATGTACCCTGAGGCAGCTCTGAACAGCAGCACTTTGGTTGAAGACCGCGTACCACAATGGTCCTCCCTCCCTCCCTCCCTCCCT
>JANZLQ010000022.1:26905789-26975680 GCA_026212715.1 Elanus axillaris | reverse complement strand
AAGACCGCGTACCACAATGGTCCTCCCTCCCTCCCTCCCTCCCTCCCTCCCTCACATCCTCATTCTGGATGGGTGCAGCTCTCCGTCTCTTGGATAATTTCACAGAGGAAGCTCATGATGAAATGAGGGGGTCGGTGGAAGGAGGAGACCTGGTATCCAAACCCGCGGACTGTTCTCACAACTCTGATTTACAGTGCATAAATGTTCAGGCAAGGTTGCACCAAGCAGTTATATTCCTTTTTGGCTGTAAGCCCTTGTGTCTCCCAGCAAACTGGAGTTTTGTAGAACCTGCTTCCGCTTAGCCACGGAATACAAGCATAAAAATCTGTTAGTTATTCTGTCCTATTAAAAAAATTGACCTTTTCCTCTGAAAGTTCAAAACTGTGTGGGTTCTATCACACATGCTCTTGCTTCTTCTTGTCAGCAAGTTCCTTCTTCCTTACCATGCTCCTTTTCCCACAATCAATTGCCAATTAATCTTTCCATCCCAGGTGGTACATTAGGTGTCTGGGTGATCAGAATGTTGAAACCGTAGCATGAAAAGTATTTAGCATAGATAACTAATTTTTTTACTTGGGGCTGCCATTTTCAGAAACAAACAGAAAAAAAGACTTGCAAGTGATTTCTCTGGCTTAGTACAGTAAAAGACACCTTGCTGTCATTGACAGAGAAAGTTCACATTAGTCTTATTTCAGACAGGGATGAAGCAGTGTTGCAAGACCAAATCAAACGTAAAAGATGAAGGATTCAGAGGAGAGCAAAAAAGGATATCGGTAAAGGATTAAAAACAAGAACCAGATTTCACTGTATTTATTTATTTTATAAGGTTCTCAACATATGGGAATCCCTTTTGCTTTCTGGACAGATGTTTGAAAGGTGAATGAAAATTGCCATATCATTGGAAAAGTAATCCTATTTGAAACAAAATAATATTTTTCATAAAGCAAGAAAACCTGTTACCATGAGGTACTTAGAAACTTGTTTTACAAGCAGTATGAAATACTTAGCACAGCTTCTCAGATTGTTTCAATTCATCATGCCCCCAAATTAGTTTTCTGAGGAATAATAACAACATCAATGTAGCTTATTTTAATTATCGCTTATTTTGAAAGTCTTTGGAACCCAGAAGTATATTGCAGCTCAGTGACTGTATTTCTATCTTCTCTTCTGCTTTGAGGAAGACATTACATATACTCCTGATCTACAGTACAGCAGTTACACATCATTAAAAAAAAAAAAAGTCCCTTTTTAAACTTCTTTTTTTTTAACTAGCTATAGCACATTTATAATTTATTTAACTTTATGCATTTATTTATTGGAAACTAGGAGAAAGTAATGGATTAAAAGATGTGATGAATAGAAAAGTTAATCCCTGATTGTTTTCATCCAGCCTGCAGCTGTCTGTGAGTAAATGAGCACAGCAGATTTAGGAAGCATTTGCTATACAGAATTTACTATGGCTTCTATAGGATGGAGGTACAAAACCCAATCATATATGTAAGAATATTGAAGCTTTCATTAGATACAGATACGCAGATATTAAGTATGTGGCAAGCTGATAATCCTTTGACTTGGATAACCTATTTTTAAATCTCTCTTTTGCCTTGGTTCTTTGTGATGAGATGAATTTTCAGATGGATTAAATGACATGGGTTGTTCTTCTTCAAGTGAACAAGGTTTGTTTTATATTGTACATCTTGTCCTTCAGCAGCTCTGAAGTAGAAGAAATAGGATTCTTCTGTTTTATTTTTGTTTGCTTTTTGCTTTAGAAAAATGAAACACGTTGAGCTGGTGTGTGAGTTCTTGTTAGTTGATTAGCAGACTAACTAATACTTGGATACTGTTGCTAGGCTTCAAGTCAGAGTTCCTGTATTCCTCTATAATTATGCAGAGATATGTGTATGTGGTGGTTTGTCTGTGCTTTCACATGGATTTTTATTTTTTATTTTTAATTATTGAAAATCTGCTAATATGGTAGGCTTATCCTTTAAAGTATACATACTCCACACTGGGCAGTTGCTTTTAAACAAAACATTTTTCAAGTATGAGTAAAAGTATTTATTTTTATTGGTATTGTGATTGTAAACATTTCAGGAAACATGCCTTTTATTGTAGAATAAGCAGAACAGGTCTTTCAAAACACAAGGATATTAGTTGGTTTGTGGTAAAATTGCTTTTCTAACCCATTTTCTTTAATTAGATCAGAGTGATTGAGGTCAGCACTCTTGGTTTTTCAGCTGCAAATGTTTCTGTTAAATGCTATCTGGCCCAATGAATATTCTGTTTGTTTACTTACTTATTTTGGTTTGGGAAACCATTTGGTAATCTTGATTTTCATAAATCAAATGCCTGCAGAATACTTCTCAAGTTAGGGGAAATTGCATTTAGAAAGATAAAAGCAGGAACAAGAAAAGGCATTAAATCAAATGACTTAAAAATCTACAAAACTGTCAGCAGCATGCAATGACTTGTTCTATTTTTATCGCATGTTACTTAATAGAAGTAAAAGGGACACAAACATGTATTATAGCCCTGTGTATTTGTCATTTGAATGTGAATAACATTAACCTGTTTCATACGCTAGCAGGCATTTTAATGTGGAAAAAAGGAAGACATTAGTGTAATCAGGATTGCAAAGACACCGAGGTCCTCATTGCCCACATTTTAAATGCATATTGATTGGTAGATTGTTATCATCCTACATTCCCTTTTGCAGTTTCTTTCAAATACCTCTGCTAATTTAATAATTTTTTCTCATGTCCATAGGAAAACCACCTTTACATTAATGACACTTAATCTAGCTTACAATGAAATGAATATTGATTGGTATGAAATAAATTTGTTGCTCTTATTTATCTGTTTTTCTCTGAAAAGTTCCAAGGAATAGAATGACTTATGCTCAGTCTTGCTACGTGGTAGCAAACAAATTGGAAAACTGGGAATTGTGATCTGTTAATGTAATTACATACCGAAATGTAGGACAGAGCCTGAAAAATTTGAAGTAGTTTTCTTTTTCCCTTTGATCACAAGTAATTTTTTTCTGTGTGTGTACACAGTACAAAATCGTGAGGGAACTAGTTTTGCTTCAAAGTTTAAACTTTATTTTCAGAAGCTGACTATTCTTGCTGGCCTTTGAACTTTGGTGTATTCTGTGCGTGTAACGTGTTATGTACTCCGTGGTCACTGCCTGTCATTTCTTAGGCTTGCTCTAAATTTTGAGCAGGAAAGTAAGGAGAGAATTGATGACAGACGTAACTGCTGGCATAAGTACAGCAGATACCAGAATGATTTGGTCTGGTTTTGTAAACCAGTCTGTAGCGTGTCCTTGCCACCTGCCAGGTGGGCAACGATTGCCACAGCTGCTCCTCTTAGAGTTTATTTTACAGACTGAAAAAGGAGAACCCTGTAATTGAGCCAGAAATAAACTACTGGCTGAATCCTAGGCCATCCTCAGTGCCCTTGAGCTGGTTTTGGTCTTGGGCAAGAACTCTGTGGTCTGAGCAGTGGGCGCAGGTCCCGCAGGGCTTGCTGGCTTATCCCCATCTTCTTCCTGGAGATGTTGGAGATGTTTGGGAGGGTGGAAAGGAAGGGGGAGAACTGGTACGTGTTTGGGTCTTGCCCCAATCTTGACGCTCAGCCTAAATATTTGGAAGTGTTTCTAGGGCTCCCAGCTCCCGCTTCCCCCAGATCTGGCTTCTAGCTAGCTCCTGGTCTGCTAGCTCTTCATCAGGAGAAATGCTTCTCACCTCCTCTGCTCCTTCGCGGCTGGGACCCTTATATCCAGCGGTTGGGAACTGTGCTTTTGTTCTGGTAATATTCCTATCATCAGTGTGCTGTTTCATCCTGGAGTAGGGTCGGTTACCTTTCCCAAGTCCCTGAAGGATATGCATGCCATAAGGCACGGTCCTTTCACTTGCATTGGCTTTTCTTGGTATTGGGGTTTTTTTCAATAGCTTTCACTGGCTTGACACCACTGAGGTAGTAAAATCGGGGGCCATGTACAGAACTAGTGCAAGTTGCTGAATTAAAAAAAGAAATAAAGCCGTAAAGCATAATCAGTAGAAAAAAAAAAAATTATTCCAGTATACCGGAGATAGATGCTCTGACTGGGGACAAAAATGGAATGTATTTTTGTGTATCAAACAGGTCACCAAATGAATAAGATTAATTTCTCACTTTACAAAAAATAATTGAGTGGTTTGTACCGTCCTCAAAAATTCTGGTGAAATGCACAAAAGGATAATGGCATTGAGCTAAATAGGCAGATCAAGGGTCATGTTATGAGCAGACAGCAATGCAAGTACCCCAGAACTCTCAAAAGCTGAAACTTTGAACTAGTATTTCAGCCAAACTGGAACTTGTGATAATGATTTTTGGTTAGTCCATGTGAACGAAATTGCCAGAGTTGTTCAACCTGGTGGCTGGGTCCTTCTAACCCCCGTAGCTCCCCTTGGAGTCACTGGAAATGGTCAGCAGAGGACCCATCTCTTGGGAGTCCGCTTTCCGATTCAGTCTTCCAGACAAGGTGCCTGATCCTGCACCAGGGTGTCTTTGGGGGACAAGGGCAGGTACTAGAATAAGTTAAGGAGTTGAATTAGGCTGAGGGGATGTAAAAAAGAAAGTATTACTTTTGAGATTATATAGGACCTGAAATTTATTTAGTCATCTGCAATTCAGTTTGATAGGTCATAGATCATAAAACTGGAAGAGGTTAATGTGATCATGCTGTCTGAACTTCTCCATAGTGCAGATTACAGAATTTGTATTAACTAATTCCTGCTTGAACTGGATTATAAGTAGAAAAAACATTTTGTCTTGTTAAAGACCTGCAATAATGTAAATAGGACTTGGAAAATTGTATTCTATTCTTGTCATCTGATGGTTTTCGATCCCTTTGTTAATTGTTCTAGAGTTGATTGCCTCTTCATTAAACAGACATACCTTGTTTCTAGTATCAGCTTGTCTGGCTGTAGCAACTGGACCCTGAGTATAGCTGAGTCTTCTTGACTTTACTGTATCTGTGTCCACCTTTCTCTTCTAAAACTACTCCTTCCTTAGTGACAGGGAGCTGATCTCAGCTATTAGAGAGGAAAAACTCTGAGGAGGAGGTGTAAGACTTGAATGGAGGTCTAAATTGAATATAAGAAACCACCATGGACTTTGTGGATTTTATTTCTTTTGCTGTATGATCAGCATTATCCTAAGTGTCTTTCTGCTAACTTTGCCGGGGTCCACTAAAATCTGTATCCCTAGACTTTCTATAATTGTGCTTTTTTAAGACAATACACCCTTTGGAAGTATGTGATCAGTGCATTTCAATCA
Organism: Elanus axillaris; assembly: GCA_026212715.1. Lineage (NCBI taxonomy): Eukaryota > Metazoa > Chordata > Aves > Accipitriformes > Accipitridae > Elanus > Elanus axillaris. Next base: position 26,970,358 of record JANZLQ010000022.1, on the reverse strand, counting down.
TAATATATATAGAACTCTGTAACAAAACAGGAGGGTTTGGATGGCAATACCAATATTAGGATATTAGAGGGCCCACACCCAGGAAGATAAAGCAGGGAGCCTGCAATGAATGCAGCTGGAAGATAGAAGGCAGCCGAACAAGGGATACTACAGAAGAAAAAATGTTTGAAGTGTCTCACAGAGAATTCTAGTATTCCTGAAAAGTTAATGTATTTTCTTTAAATCATTTTTCAACATGAGCCTCAAGAGCTCTCTAAGATTGTATCAAACGCTATGTGGGATTTCAAACAGTGAAACAGTGAGGCCAGGTCAAAAATAGAGGTAGGACAAATGGAGAAATAGATGTGTGCAGAATCCTAGGGCTTTCTATTTCTCCCATTTACAATGGTGAGAACACAGGAAAAAGAGATGAAAGAACATTAAATAAATGCTAGAGTTTAAAAAAAAAAAAAAAGGGCAAAATAGAGATTGGTAAGAATAGTCAGGAATGCTTCCTGAAGAAAGCTCCTGTGTTTCCCAAAGTAAGTACAGAGGTGGACTAAAAACCCCCCAAAACCAAAGAACAACAACAACAAAAGCGAAGGGAAGAAAAAAAACCCCCCACCTCTCAATGTAATGTAGGTCTTCATGCTGAGCACTTCATCACAAACCTTTTTATGCACCCAGTAATTTCCTTTATATAATGAGGGTACCAGTAGACTACAAAGTTAAGACTAATGGCACAAGGGTGGATTTATAACTTCTGAATATGTGGACTTTTACGTGCCAGTGTATATCTTAACTGTTGCGTTATTGAAAATAATTAGGTTCAATATAACTCCCGTTTGGGGAAAAGACCATCCTCCACGGACTAATTAGATTTGGATGAGGATAGCCTTCCAAATACAGAAGCCACTTGGTTCCTTTGCCAATCATATAAAACAAGTATTTGTATCAATAAAAAGCTTTGTATGAATATAAAACTAAATACTTGTCTGTATGTGCTTAGTGATTGCAAGGATAATATTTTCTTTTTAGATCAGCTCAAATAACCTTTTTAAGTTGGGCTTTTCAGTAACTGATAATATCCTCCATTTTGCACAGACTTACTACACTTCAGTGACTCCCTTACTTGGAACTCCTCTTTCTATTATGCTAAATTTATATTTATGCAATCTTTAACAGCTTCACATTCTGCTTTCCTTCCAAACTAGATTATTTATTCTAATCAAGTTGATGTTATGTTTTTAATTCAATATACAGTAGTTTGGCAATTTACTTTAAGAACTGAGACTTCACTGAAGAAATTTGTTTTGAGTATCTTATAAATAATCTGATTTTCATAAATAGGTATTAATGTCAGAAATTTTGTGAAAATTGATCTTGTAATATACAGTCTCTTTAAAAGGAAATAGCATCCTCATAGAAGACCATTTGTTGTCAAATTATAGATGAGGCTTGATAAAGAGATAGGCTTTGAAGCATACTGCTTTGTAATGAGTGTAATATTTCACACTGTATTTCACACTGTTCACAATATTTCACGCTGTTGCTGTTACTCCATTTATATCTCAGTCTCCTGGGCTATGTCTGAGTTGACAGTCTTTCCCTTGGAGTTCACGATAAGCTGTATCTTTTTGCAGGCAAGGTTTTTTCACACTGTGGAGGGTATCTTCAAAGTAAACACTTTCCGAGTATTTAGATCAGATTTGCTTAGGATCTTGGACAAGGTTCCCAGGGAGTCCAGGACCATTGAAACTATGTGAACCTTTTCTGTCATTCCCTCTCTATTTTAATGAACTGCTGTTTGGAGATATGGTTTTTTTTCTCTCTTTTGTTTCATTGCCAGATGTCCCCTTCATTGACAAAAAAATGTTTTAGATGATTTTTCTGTATTTTCTGGTTCTAAGGGCAACTGAATCAGAAAGATGTCTTGTTTACTGGTTTCCATGGTTCTCTCCAGTCATAAGTGGTGGTCCTAAAGGATGTTCATGTTGTTTGTTACAGTAACTGGCTTTTAAGAATACCAGAGAAATAATTACTTTGGAGTTATCTGGCTTTGTGTGTTTTCAGGAAGAGTTGAAAATGTGAATTATTTCTAAACATAGTGACGTAAGACAGAATTTATGGATGGAACATGTTGTTAAGGGATGACTTTTAAATTTCTTCAATTTCCAGGTTAACCAGTCATACAAAGTTTTATTTGCTAGCCTATCTAAACCTGCCCAGGGAAGTGGTTGAGTCACCATCCCTGGGGGTATTAAAAAAAGGTGCACACAAGGCACTCCAAGACATGCTCTCGTGGGCATGGACAATGGTTGCACTCGATGATCTTGAAGGTCTTTCCCAGCCTACTTGATTCTGTGATTCTATTCTATGATTCTATTTTTGTATTTGGGTGTAACTATCTCTATAAATACAAATAAGCTGCTTATGGAATGAGCTTATTGTTTTGCACCACTTTCTCTGGAGCATCTCTCTCTGCTCATTCCCTGATACATAGATGGACATCTTCCATCTGGACAGCGGCAGATACCAGACTGGGCCGTGCACTCCAGTCTCCTACATCTGCCCAGGGTGGTGTAGTTTCCGTGCCCTGCATAGCCTGGGAATCCTACTGGTGTGCAACACGATTGTCTTCTCAGTGAATCCCTATTCTGTTTTGATTATTTTTTTTCCTTCTCCTTTCCAGGTGTGTCTTGATAATTTCATATGCAGGTTTTGAAGTCAAAAGACTTATTTACTGCTCCATTTTCTGTGTAATGTTGCTGAAATAATTGTCCAGAATTTTTCATAAAAGACAGAATTATGATACCATCTTGATTCAGAAGAGGTTGCAGAGTAAATATTATCCAGCAGAGTGGCTATAATTGGGTGAAATCCACGCTGAATGAAAACAACAAAAGATTCATTGAATTGAAGAGGCAGGAAGATTTACAGCATTAAGATTGTATTATTTGTTTGAGCGTAGGAGTATCTCTGGTTTTCTGTTAATTATATATTTCTGCTAACTCCAGGAGACTAGGATTTCAGTACCCTAGTAAAGATACCATCTTAAAACTATCATCCTGGCTGTTTGGTTTTCCGAAATAAGGAAACTATGAAAGTAAAAAGCCCAGATTTCATTACTCCTAAAGTATTCTTTTATGAAAAAACCCATTACTTGATAAATTTCCATTCTCTGTATCTAATCTTTTGTATTATAGCATTTCTTACTTCGGAAACTGCCTCTGACATCTCTTTGGAACATCTGAGATAGCAAAATCTACCAGAAATTCTGTGATGCGTTTTCAGTTTTAAATGTGCCTTATCGCATCTATAATGTAACACAAATTATTTATTTATCCTGAAGAAATTATTTGTTGCTCCTGAAGAAAGTCTTCCAAGTGCAGACTGTCAGCTTGCTGGTCTGTCCTTTGAGTCTCTCCTTTTTTTTTCGGATCAAACACCCAGCTAATAGTACTTCTACCATTTCTGGGACTGCAGGCACCAAGGTTCATGTATATTTTAACCTTAGGGATTTTAGCAGACTAAAATTAAAGTTTTTATGTGTGTGTTACTTCTCCTCTTCCTGCATGTCCCACCTATGTGAGTGGCTGTGCAGAGATGAGAGTCCCCGTAGGCCCCATCCCACAGAGACATGCTGCATCTCATCCTGTACAGCCCGATCCCGGCTCACTGTATTCACCTTCAAGAGGAAACCCAACCCCTCCTGCTTGTCCACGTAGCACTGGTCCAGGTGTCTGTGGCCACGGCTTGCCAGAAATCAAAAGAAGCCGTGAGTCCATGGAAATTCTTGTGTTAGTTCAGGTTTACCTTTACCCTTCTTTTGAGGGCTAAGCTTTTTATTTTGGGTCAAAGCATCGCTTATCTTGCCGGCTTCATTAACACTTTTGAGAATGCCAGGTGCTAAAGAGTTCTATTTTTGCTGCGCAGATCAAGTGTGTCTAGTTTCTTGTGGCCTATTTTTACATATTTCTTCATTCTATGACTAGGAAAAGCTGTGAAGGGAACAAAGAGATTGCAAATAGCCAGAGCAAACTGCTATGATATTATTACAGGAAAATAAACGGGAAGATATATCTGTGAGATTCCATTTCTGAGAGGGCATGGAATTAAAATTAAAGGCAGGAAACGATGCGTATAAAAACAAATAAAATAAAAAGTGGAATAGTACATTTTGTTAGCTATATTTCGTCAGTCAATTGACTATTTCCAGATAATTCTATGAATAATGCTTTTAGGTCTTTGAATAAAGGATTCTCAAGTACCAGTGGCTCAGAAATTTTCGCCCTTCTCCACAGGTATTCCGGGACATTCTTATTTAGCATTCAGAACTAAGCAGTTGTCTGCAGAAAGTGAGGAGATGTTGAGGAACCTGATGGCTCCCCAGAGGAGGAGGTGTACAATCTGCTGAGGGGCTGCGCTTAAACCCAGTGGTCCCCTCTCTTAAAAACGGACAATTGATGAGGCTGTAGGGAACTGGGAGGGTGGAAAGGAGATGCTCTGTGCCTTTGTGCAGAAGCCACCAGCCAGCACAGGGACCCTGATGCTGACCTGGCCGTAAAGGGCAAGGACTGGGATCTTGCTGTGCGGTAGTTGATGCACAGTTGATATTCATGGGATGGAAACCCAGAAAAACAGCAGAGAACCACTTAAGATGACTTGCAGTGTAGCAGTAAGGCAAGAAAAAGTTCCTAAGACTAAGCTAACCGAACTATTTCAGTCGTCCCTGTAGATCCTTTGGACTTTTGGACACTCTTCTTGTCCCCTCAACTCTCTCTGGTTGACCCATATGCAATACTGTGGTTGAGTACCAGGAACTGAGTGCCTAAGACGGTGCTCTCTCTGCATCTTGGTGTTGTGTTTGCATTTTTCTACAGCACCATCACTCCAGGTACATCTATGTCTTTTCAAGGCAATCCTGGAAGTTTTCTGCATGTGCTCAGAGGCAGCAATTGGGAAACCACAAACTGAAAGGCACAGAGCTCAGCTTTGTTTTGAACCATGTTTAACGTCAGAAAGCCTCCAGGCAAGGAGGTGGTTAGTATAGCTTAGTGCTGTACTGACGTATTTATACAGCATCCGCCTGGCTTGAGGAATGGTTAGAATGAGCTCATTTGTCTGCCCCAGCAATACACAATCAGTTTGTGATCTGCTGTAATGTACACATATCCTGTATTGGATTTGTCTAACTACTAATTCCACCCCAAATAAGGATTTTATATTTTTTTCAGCCGGTTGCATCTTGTCACCTTTCCTCATCTTTCTTTTGCTTTTTTCAGGGCCAGCTTTTTTGTTCTCTGTTGTACCTCTGTGCTCTCCCAGTTCTTTCCCTTGGTTATTCAACTTCTATTCCCTTGAAAGATACAACTCTTCTCCTTGACTGAAGAAGTTGCTAAGATTTCTGCATGTTGACTTTTCCTTTCCCTTAGCAATTTCCTGTGAAACTGCAAAATTATTGGGCAGATCTGGCCTTGGTTTATGATAGCATTGGGCTGCTAGCAATGGATTAATTGTTTAACCTGCATCCAAGGAAAGATTACATGACAAATAAGAAGTTACAAGCATTTGTGAAATACGTTGTTGGTCTCAGTTTGGATCTGTGAACTTCCATGTTTTACAAGTTCTGCAACGCTTGGGTTGGAGTTTAGGAATTAAAAATAGCTAAAAGCAATCCCAAGAGTGCTGACTTTCTTCCTTTCTAGTCTGTTGTCATGGTTTAACCCCAGCTGGTAGCTCAGCCACTCACAGCCGCTCGATTGTTCCCGACCAGTGGGATGGGTGAGAGAATCAGGAGGGTAAAAGGAAGAAAACTCATGGGCCGAGATAAAGACAGTTTAACAGAGAAAGCAAAAGCCGCACACACAAGCAAAGCAAAACAAGGAATTAATTCCCCCCTTCCCATTAGCAGGCACGTGGTCAGCCATCTCCAGGAAAGTCGGGCTCCAGCACATGTAACGGTCACTTGGGAAGACAAACACTGTCACTCCCGAAGTCCCCCCAGTTTCCATACTGGCCATGACGTCCCACGGTCTGGAATCCCCCGTTGGCCAGTTTGGGCCACCTGTCCTGGTTGTGTCCCCTCCCAACTCCTTGTGCCCCTCCAGCCTTCTCGCTGGCTGGGCATCAGAAGCTGAAAAATCCTTGACTTGGTATAAACATTATTTTGCAACAACTGAAAACATCAGAGTGTTATCAACATTCTCATACTTCTCATGCTACACCAGCTACCAGAATCTATCTCAGCCAAAACCAGGACATCTGTACTTAGGACAGAGTATTTTTTTTCTTTTGACCCATTAGCATAGCAATGTTTATTCAGATATCTTCATAAGCAACAGATGCACATTCTTATGTGTGAAGTTAATCAAGAGAGACAAAAAATGTAAGAACTAATCTGACATTGTTTATTTCAACTAAATGAAAGCAAACTTAGATTAGCTAGATTCCTAATATAGAAAATGCTTTGGATTTTTAACACAGGACTGTGTTTTCCTTCTTGTGGTAAATAATGCAGTCGTCTTCTTGGTTTGGTTTGGTGGTTTTTTTTCATCACTAGTTTGGTTGTGCATAGTGGGAGAACATACGTTTTCTGATGATGGTTGGATGAAGAAGGGTTTCCCTTCCACCACCTTTACTGACAAAAGCTAAAGCTTGGAGCCATCTACCTCCAGAGGTGGTAGAGCTTTCTCTCCATGCGCATGCCTGCGCTAAAGGATATTTTTGGGGTGTTTTTTTTCAGTAAGAGAAGATCTGGTTGAGTCAAAATCCCTGTGGGTTAACAGTTGCTTCTCATCCTTCTGTGGAGTACAGGTTATCATCTTAGAAAGTCCATATGAAAAGTTATTTCCTGGCAGAAATTTTATGCAATTAAGCATATTTTTTGGCATACCAAAGATTTGGAGGGAGTAGTACTGAGAACTTTTTGGTCGTATGGTGGACTTAATTATATGACATTCCCAAACAGAATTCGGGATTTGTTTGTTGATGTACTTTCATTTTCTTATTTCTAAAAAAAACCAATTATGGAATTATCCAAAAGATGGTTTAGGGTTCCCCCTTTTGAAGGACATGCCTCTTTGCTGCGAACAATTGGAATTTAAAAGAACGGAGTGCATGGTATTAAGTCTGGGGTGTTGCCACGGGCTCAGAGAACAGGGTCCCTGCGCGGGGTGATGCTCTGGTCCCTATGGTGACAGCACTTTGTTTTCAACACCGTGGCACAGCATCCCACCGGCTGGAAATGACCACCGTGCCTGCCGTAGGTACCCAGGAACTTCCGTGCCCTTGCATACTCTTTGCAAAACAGTTAGTGGTTCTGTTCCCCCCCCCCCCCCGCCGCTATGTCTAAATAATCAGTTGCAGTTTATTCTGTGCCAGCTGATGAGGGAAATAGTTCAATTGATGGGGGAAGTTTTTCTGGTGTCTAAATCTGTTACGCAAGTGACAAATCATGTTCTGCATTAAAGAAGTGTAAATCTGGATAAAATCCACATAAATTATTACGGATTTAGGCTAGTGCCTTATCTCAGGGTGTGTTTGGGTTTCCTCTTGGAGAAGAAAAAAGACAAAATCAATTAAGTCTTTTTCTGGCAGCTGGTGGACTGTCCCCTATGCAATCTGAAAAATATCTATGCAGATTAAAAACATCTGCTTCTCTTCTGATTTGCATCTTCTGTCTAAGTGAGAAAATGGAGTAAGCTGTGAGTAAAGAGTTGTTTAAAACCAAAGATTCCCCATTTAGTTATATTTAGTATTTGGTAATGGTAAGTTCTTGACATATGATGACAAAACTGTAATGTGCTTCGGGTATCCAAATGTTTGTACTGATCCAGTACTATATGCAAATTAAAATCTAAAATTATTTGATTAATACTGGGTTCATGTACAATAGCAGTTCTGCTGGTTTCTGAAGCAGTAAGTTACAATGACATAAGCTTTGTATCTAGCTTTTATAGATTACACCAGCATATGGCTTAGACACTTTGTTACCATCCCTAACACCACAGGCTCTAATTTTAGAATGTCCTTTACTGGTTACAGCTAAATTGTTTTTGTCATATACTTCTTTTTTTTTTATTGAGAAAAGTAAAGGGTTTTGGTTTTTTTTTTTTTGTTTGTTTGCAGTATTTTAATAATCAGGCTCAAGTCCATTAAGCTTTGTGGAAACTAGAAAGAAATAGGAAAACATTAGGAATCATTAAAATACATGTTGTGGAGGATTAAATTCTCTTTTCTAGCTGAATTGCTTCCAGGCAATAAGGGAAAGTCAGCCAAGTATCATATCATGTTAAAGAAGTCTCAGAATTTTGGCAAGCTTTTCTGTTTTTTTTTCTTTCTCGGTAAATACTCCTCAATTTTGACTTTGGGAATACCAGTCATCTCTGCTACATGAGGGGTGTCTGTAAGGGATTGGGTAAGCAGGGAACGATGCTCTTGGATGGCACTGGTGTAGTACTGTGTCGTTTGTGAAAATCAGTGATAAAATAAGGTATGTTTCTTAACTCCTATGTGAGTCCTTGTCACCTAAGATCAGCATTTTACGAAGTTGGTACAGTGAGCAGAGCTATTTAAAGAGGTGAAATGTTCAAGTCCAGAATTTGTTTCATGGGATGTCAGGCTAGTACTCAGATAGAGATCTCATTAGAGATCATTATCAAATAAACAGCAGTCTGTGCCTTACCTTCCTTATACAGATCTGTAGATGTAGAATTACAAGAAATGGGTTTTAGTCATGACAGTTCACATATATCCTCTGACCGTTTTTGTTTCATGATAGAGCCATTACATTTATATTAATCTCATAAAAGCTACAGGGTGTCCTTTTCAAATAGCTTTCATATTTATACATTAAAGAACATTTTACAGGTTGCTTACTTCTGGTATGGCAAGATGTGAATAGATGTGTTTAAAATAATAAAATCCAGATTAGTAGTTAAACTTCTTTTATCATTAGATAAAGAATATTTTCCGCAAAGCTGAACATCTTTTAATTGCATATAACTGAACACACACAGTCAAGATTTACACATGTATAAAGTAAAGCCATTAGGGCCTACCTTTTATTTTTTTTTCTGCAGACACGTAGAAAAATCAGTGCAATTAGCACTGACCCCAGAGAAGCTCGAAGTCAAAATTAGATCTCTATGTTTAATGATACTCGAGATTTCCTCTTTTAACACATATGGATCTTGGATAAGGTCAGCATAGTTTATATATGAGAGAGATGCCAGTTCTAAAGTATTTGGCAAAATATTTGGGTACGTCTTCCACCTCCTTTTTCTAGAATGCAACTGCTTTGTGGCTTGGATCAGCAATAGAAGCACAGGAGATCTCAGTTATTCGACCTGAATGAATAACTGGTTTAATTAAGATTCTTGAGTATGTGTGTACAATGTGTAAGTGATACAAAATAACTTTATGTAAAGAATTTTTTTAAATTTCAGTTGATCTTAAGTTGAGGGGCTATTTTCAGCAAAGAAATGCCTCCAAACAGTCTATGGAAAATTTAATATATCTTTATAGTGAAAGGATCGGATCCTGAGAACTGGAGGTTAACGTTCCTCTAGGACGGGTTTGTGCTTGGTCTTCCTAGGGGAAAGTATAGACCTGTCTGTAGAAGAAGGCATTGTGAAAGTAGAGTTTTGGTCTGGATTATCTGAACATTAAAAATGTCTTGGTAATTTCCATAAAGTGAGAGCCTAACCCTATTCTCTCTGACTTGGAGTCCTGTTGCCCTTGACGTAAGTGGTGAGTTGTCACTACACAACCACTGTAATACAGTGGAGTTGTCACACTCCAGTTGTTGCTCCAGCAGGTCTTAAAAGAGCAAATTTAACTGAAAATCAGTGAAGAGAAATACAATTGAACTAGAGGAAAATGAGCTGCTAGTATAGTGTTTTATGTCAGTAGTGTTTCGAATGATTTAAAACATGTGTGAATAAACAAGGATACTAGCCAAATTCTTACTGAAACAATATTTTAACTTGAATTCTAGGTAGAGGTGGTTATTGGTCTGATTTTTCTCCTTTGTCAGCAGCATATTTTTCTCATTGTACCTGGAGTATCTGACACTTAGGATTATTATTTTTTTTTTGTCTTAGGCTTTCTGACATTCAGATATATATCTGAAAAGACTGCAAAAATATAGGACCTTAATGGAATTTTTTGGCCACCTAGAGTGAGGCTTATTTGATTTTTTCTTCCTTATTTTGCACTTTATAATTTTACAGTTATGACGGAAATGTTTTCTGTTGTAATTTGTCATTCTGTAATTTCATTAGATCAGGTCTAGGGTTGCCAACAGAAGTTTTGGGTTCAACCAATTGTTGAAATAAATAACTGGTTCATTAAATCTCGTTTTTTTTTTTTCTTGCAAGAGTCTTGTCTGAAAAATAAACATCAGTTTCCGTTTAATTGAAAACTATTTTGCTGTGTACAATATGTGGGGAAAAACTGCACTGCCTGAACACAAACAGTATAATGATTGTCCTTAAAACCAGAAGAGTTAAAGCTATTAAATGCTGATAAAGACATTAATGCATGGAGTTTACAACCGCCTGAGTATGCATCAGTGATAATAAATCCAGATGCATAGAAATACTTCATAATATAAGGTTTATGTAGCTTTCATGGAAAATTTGCCCAGGGTAATTTGTATAATCTTGCAAAAATTATGCGTGCTTCTACAGTTTACGTTAGCTTTTAAGTAATGGTGTATAACTTAATGGCTGACTGGGCTTTTAGTTACTCACTGTGATTTAAAAATTAATTTATTGTTTCTGATCTGAATGTTTACTGTGTATATTCCTAAAAATAATAAAATAATTGTTATAAATCATGGTCTAAGGTCATTCCCATTGAATTGTACTGTTGAAAATGAGGGTGGAGACAGCAATAACTTCTACCCTCATTGGAAAAATTTTTTGCATACATTTTTTTTTATGCTTGACTGTTGTATGTCTGAAGTTTCATAGTCAGATAAAGAATGAATAGAATTGTATTCAGTGCTACAGTAAACACAGGCTTTTAATAATTTTAAAAAAAGTCAGATTTTCCCAGGAAAATCAATGTGCCAAAGAACCCACCTTTATTGACAGGGAGTGCGAATCTACTTGAATACAAATAAAGCAAGTTCCTGTTCAAAGCATGGGCACAGGTCAGTGCTTTTGCCATCACTACAGAAACAGGGCAATTTGCAGGTGAAGTTGCACCAAACACCTGCAGCCGCTGGGACTGAGGTGGTAATGATTTGTGTGGCTCCTGCAGGAGACTCCAGGCTTGTGGTGTGGAGGAGTGTCAGGACTTGTGAATGATCCTCATTCTTAACTGCTTTCCCTTGATTTGCATTTGATTCGGAGCTGCTTAACCACTGGTAGATTATTTCAATTTTCCTGGTGAATAATGCATGAGGGTATATAAGTGGATGTTCCTTGGCTGAGTGGGCTGCAGATGAAAAGTGTCAGCTCCTTTGCAGCATTAATGTACATTTTTTTTCTCAGGTTAAAGCTGTAGAGAACTTAGATATGCTTTTTTTGGATAACTCCTACAAATGCCAAAATATTGGCAATGTTTGCTTTTTCTCTTCTTTTCCGTTTGAATACCTGTTATTACAATGAAAAAGTCAGTTGCCAGTTTTCCGTTACAAGCTTATTTTCCTTGGGACTCCCCTTCAAGATTTCAGTGTTACATTGTTGTACCTGCTGCTTAAGCTTCCTGAAAACTATCAGGAACAGGGGTTTTTTTGTTTGTTTGTTTTTCTGCGACTAATATTAATTCGTTTTACCATCTCAGAACACTGATTCCTTCTTGCACCTCCTCTTCACTCTTGAGTATGTCCCAAGGGGATAATTGGAGTATTCTTTCCTGCACAAGCAACCTTGAGGCATAGATACATGCAATTTTTCTATATAATATGTGCAATGTTTCATATAGGTAGAGTTAAACACACTGAATGCTGTAATATTTGAAGCAATGCTTAAACCCACCCACGATGCACTTAGTAGGAAAACCTCTTCAAATGTTTGCCTTATGAATTTACTAAGGGGCATTTGAGCGTCTTAACGTACACTTGCTTCAATCCCTGGGGTAGGCAGATCCTTTTATAAGGAAAATACCCTTTTATATTCCAGAATGCTAGAAGATTAAACACAACCGTTGTTCTTGTTTGCTTGTGGTTAGGCTTGTAATTAATTACCTGTTCAAGATCATGATTTGATTCCTAAAATATCAAAACTCTGAAACTTATGTCATGAGCCACTCTAAACAAAATATTTAATTGCAGTGCTCAATTGTGAAAGGTGAAAACTTCCAGGGATGTATCTGACATATCAAATACTTTGGAAATGGTGTTTGATATGAGAGTCCTGTGGGAGTGTGGATAGAAAGAACTTCCTGAAATACAGAATCATGCTACAGAACAAAACAGTCTTATAAAATACAGCTCTTCCAAACTCCCCGAATGGAACAATATCCCTTGAAGGTACAGGCATCCGGACGTGAACTGTAGATAAGTATATTGTAAAATAATGCTTTTAAACTAAACTTAGTCTGACATACGATAAAAGATTGAAAGCATGTAGAGGTTGTATAGTAAACAAGGCATAGAGTTGTGCAAATGTTTAAAAAGCAGCTATAGTTTAATAGCTATGATAACAGAATTCCATAAATATTCAAAAACAGTCCTGTGATGATTTTGTGGACTTTTTACAGTATTTGATTAGAGATGCTGAAAATTTGGCAGAAATACACATTCTTAAAAGGGTTGGGTTTTACTAGTAACAGGTTGTACAATATGAGTTCTCAAAATATAACCAAAGAATAATAGAGAGGAAAAAGAGAAAAAGTGCTTTGCGATGATGCGATGTAAATTTGAAATAATTACAAAACATGCACTGAAAGCCATTTTCCAGAAAGATAAGTGATCTTTTTATGATGGTGATGCTACGATTCCAGTGCTACCGAGGCAGGGAGGGGGGTGGTGTTGGTGTTTTGACCACCAGTACAGAAAGTGCTCCCTGACTTCCACATGTGCCGTTCAGAATGGCAGTTCTGAATTAACTGCAGTTAAAGCAGTCTTTCTCATTGTTCCAGTTGTATCACAAAGATATTCCAGTCTTCCAAACCCTGTGTCACCTTCCTCTGCCATCCTTAATCATGTTTAACATTCTTCAGTACCTTCCATTACCTTTATCATTACCTCATTTTCATTTCCTCATCTCCTGTGCAAAGTAGCAGGGACAGCAGAATAGAAGAAAGTAAGAGAAACTAGAGTTTGCTTCCTCATCTCCTCTAAATGTTTATTTTGTCCACTTTTCCATTTTCAAATCATGCCGTCAAAAGAGCTTTGCTTACCTAAACTTCTGCTTTCAAATTTTCCCCTTAAATCAAATTCTGACACCTAACTTCTTTTTGATGTTGCCTTCGTTCCTTGCCCTTCTTAAAGGTTCCTGCTTCCCATATCCAAGTAGAAGTCCCTGGAATCTGTTGCTGGCAGGTAAGGGTTAATCCATGGTAATTTTTCTGTTTGGGGGCAATAGTGGAAAGGTCTGATTATGGTGCTTTTATTCCAAGTGAAGGAAAATTAATGAAACACAGAGGTATTTTAAAAGCATAGCTTTCCCCTAAGGGAAGGCTTTCACAGACCCATATTCTGCTGTCTTGGGCTTGTTTAAGTTGGTGGTAGATAAAGAGGGTCTCTATTAAAGATTTTGGGCTCCGAATGACTCTGAACTCCTCATTTGGGCCTCAGAACTTTGAAAAGATGGATAGAAATTGAGAAAGTGGTTTTAGAGTAAGATGCTATTCTTTGGGACTAATAGAATAACGTCATCTTAATATGTTGTGTATTATGTCCCTATGTACGAAATCATGTATCTAAAGTAGTGTTTAAATGCTGTATTATGCCAGTCAGTATGTCAAACAGAATGCTCGGGGCCTGTATTTTCTTAACATGTTTGACTTGCCATGGAAAGGGACTGCATTTAAACTGGATTCATGGAATTATAGAATGGTTTGGGTTGGAAGGGACCATAAAGATAATTTACTTCCAACCCCCCTGCCGTGAGCAGGACCGCCTTCCACTAGACCATGTTGCTCCAAGCCCCATCCAACCTGGCCCCGAACACTGCCAGCGATGGGGCAGCCACAACCTCTGTGGGCAATCTGTTCCAGGGCCTCACCACCCTCACAGCGAAGCACTTCTTCCTTACATCTAATCGAAATCTACCCTCTCTTTCAGTTTAAAGCCATTACCCCTTGTCCTATCACTACACGTCCTTGCAAAAAGTCCCTCTCCGGCTTTCCTGTATGTCCCCTTTAGATGAACTGTCTCAGCATTTCTCAACCCCGTGTCCCAGGGAGGCAGAGGGATGCACCGGTCCCTTTCTCCCCTTTGCTCCTCTTCTGGGTTTCCCATGGCTGGGAACTCAGGTGCATCCCAGTTGGAGCATCGCAGCCGGAGCTGTTGGGGGAGGAGGGCTGTGGGATGCACACCTAGAGGTAGGCTAAGTCTTTCAAGGGTCCCATGTACTCTAATGGCAACAACAGGATTTAATGGGCCAATGGAAACATCGCCAAGCAGCCCTGCAGATCTCAATTTCTTCTGCCTTTCTTCACAGGAGAGAGAGTACCATAATGAATAGAGACAATGGTTAACAGCAAGGCAGCCAAAGCACAGCCTTTGCGTGGAGGTGCTATCGACAGTAATTTTTACATCACTCATATATCTGTACCGCAGAAATGTGCTTTATTAACAAAGCTAACTCATTCCGGAACTGATGTAAAAGGCTTTACTTAATTTTGAGCAACCTTCTATATGAAGACCAGTGAAAACTTCTTTATCAAAATTAAACAATTGTAAATGTGCAAAAATGTTCAGAACAACAAATTTATTTTAAGAGTGGTGTTACTGTAAGGAGTACTGGATATTCATATTGTCAAGGAAAAATAATGCACTTCTGCACCTCACCTCGCAGTTATCTTACGGACAACTTTTCGGCAAGGATTCTGTATACATGTAGCTTACTCTACATGGTCCGTCCTGCCTTGTTCGTGGGAAAGCCAGTAAATATGCAGCAGGAAAAGGACAGCTTTGGTTAGAAAACTTCTGCATAAAAAATAAGTGGTTTATGGTATAGACAAAATTAGCAATTTAAAAATGTAAGCTGTCAGAACAATTGATCAAAAGAGAGAATGATATGCATTAAGATTTTTTTAAACTATATAACTACAGATTAAGATGTACATTGCAATAAATAGGGTAGTCCCCCATGAATAGTTCTCAGTGCACCCGTCTTCCATCCACTATAAAGTGTTATTCATATAATTTTGATGTACTGTGGTTTTTGTGAAAACTTTAAACCACATTGATTTTTAATATTTTTCATGTGTAATAAATAGAATACTAATTATGTATGAATATTTCTATGAATACAGCTAATTGGGGTTTTTTTTACAGGTTCCTTTAAGAGAATGGTTATTGCTTAATATCTACTGATGTGTTACTTTGGGTTAGTATATTGGTATTTTAATGTAGTGTACAATTCAATTATTAATAGGGAGGCTCAAAATTTCATCGAACAACACAATCTGGAATTTTTTAACGTACTAAAAAAATAGCTGCTTAATTTTTATCCAAAGCCAACAGAATTTGGGCATAGAGGTCCTTTTGAACATCCTGACTTTGGAATTTGATTGAGACAGTGGCCTCGATGCTGCCCTGAGATTTGCAAGGTGTCTGCATGAGCCATGCAGAATTCCAGGGACTCTGCAAAGTTGGAGAATGGTTGTAGAATACACGGACTCAAATTGACCATATTCATGTAAAATGTTTATCAAGAACAGTTTAGATTAGGAATTTTTACATAAAGAGTTCTTGTAGTTTGCCTACAGCAAGTGCACTTGTCCGTGGACATGTGCACATACATCCGGGTATATGCATATCCTTTTTTTTTTTTTGCTGCAATGAGTGACATAGGCCATTTTAAAGCAATTAAGTTCTCAAAACTTGAAATAAAATGCCTCTAATACTTTAACAAAAGAACAGCGAGTCTTAGATTTTTTTTCAGTGTCCTTGGTATTATCAGAAGCATAAAGGAATTGTTAAACATTTTTGTTATTTTAGGTGTATTTGCTTGTCCTCTTTTGTCACTTTAACTGTACTTTATGTCTCTGTCAATCTGAGTTTCAGAAATGAATGTGACTAATAGTTTGATGCTGGGCCAAAGGAAGAATTTTCAGAACTTAAATACATGTTGAAGCAACAAAAGCCACATTGACAGTTCACTAAAACCCAAATAAACTTATTTTAAAATCAGTAGGGATGAATTAGCCAATACTTTTTCCATCATGAATGTAAGACATAATTCAGATCATTTGTTTTCTTAAACGCTTGCACGGTACGTTTTGGAGGAATAAATCATATGGGAGAGCCTTTGTGTTATAGGAGAATTTGCCTCTGTTGTGGAGAAAGTTTGAAGAGAAGTCAGTTAACTCCTGGTGAGAGGCATTCAGTTAGAATAAATTTCATTGCTATCAGTTATCACTGTTATGTCTCAAAGGAAAAAAAAGATTACTCAGTGTGTAGCTACACATTACTGTAAGAAATCATCGGGACGTAGATTCTGTTAGATTGGCTTTTATGAAGGCTGACAGTGCCTGGTAACTGCAGTAGTGATAGGGTTGACAGCTTTTAAGTGTGCCTGTGCAGCGATGACCCACTTAGAGCTGTTTAGAAATTTCCAGTAACGGTTTTTTCTATTTTGGAGAAGAGTTCAACATCAGTGAAGTCAACATTTTTATGAAAATGTTTCAGTTTGGTGAACCTCTGAAATATTGTGCAGTGGCTTCTCTGCTCTTTGACCAGCATAGGAAGTTATCTGCGCCTGGAGACTGGACAGTGACTCTCCAATCTCCTACCAGCAGTTGCTCAGAGTTCCCCTTAGTACCCTCTTCTCCAGTCAGGTATCTTTTCAAGTGCATTTTATGTTAATTCAGCCAAAGCGGTGGTGTGCTGTGCTGTAATATGAATGTTTTAAGCCTTTCCCCCTGAGCCCTAGATAAAATATAGGAAGTTTTCAATGCAGTTTCATTAGGGTTTGTTTTTCTTGGTTTAAAGTTATAAAGTAGCGGTTCTGGAGATTTAAAAAAAAAAATTTTACTCAAACTATGGTATAACTAGGATTACAGGTTGTCAGAATCAAATTGTGCTGCATTTTCTACCATGGTTACAGCCTTTGTACTGAAATGTATAGATGTACCGTGTTCTGGTTTTATTAGAAGTTGGAAATTATCTGGAGGACTGCTTAGTTCTGCTTAGTTTTATGACATTTTCTGTTCTTGTCAGAGTCTGTCATGACAATTGCTTAACAAGGAATTAAAACCTCATGGGTTCCTAATTCTGCTCCATCTTTACCTGATAAAATGTTCATAAACACACAGTATGGGGTGTCACCTTCCATTTATAAAAAAAGGCACTGAGAGCTGATCTAATTCTTAAAACTATGAAAGTGCAACTGAAGAGGAATTTACACAAAGTATTTCTGGAATTTATACAAAGTATGGAAAACCAAAATGCCCAAGTGGGTTACAAAACAATAAGCAAAACTACTAGTCCTGCTTCTACGAGTTAGATCTCTGTAACAGCTTTGAGCGGACCCAAGCTCAACTTAACTGATGCTTTAGGAGTTCCCTAAGCCCAGCAAGCTCTTATATCAGTCCTCCCTGTTTCAGGAGGCAATGAAAGAGGAGAAGCGTGACTGAGGTGTCCCTGTCTCCAGGCATCCCTGACTGATGGAACGAGAAGCCCTGTTGGGGAGCTCTGGTTTAATTAGTGCAGCTTGGAGTCAGCCCCCAAACGAAGGAGCAGAAAACTTGCCTTAAGTCGTTTTTGTACAGTTCTTTTCAGTGCTCACATGACAAAAATCATAATAAATTAAAGAAGAGAGATGAGCCCTTCAGAAGGTAATGAAGGCATGGTTTCGTAACTAAGCATTTGAGCAACTTGGACCACTAAGGCTAGATGGTCACAAATCCTATTCGGTTATTGAAAGCAAGTGACAACTTTCTAGTAACGGTTTCAAAGCTGTTAGCTGCCTTCTGTATTTTCAAAGGCTTCTCACTATGTATAAGGGAGGTTACACTGGGACACATCTTTTGATATCATATGACATTATGCAGTGCACCCATCACATTGCATCATCATTGAAATAAACACTGTTCAGATCATGTCTTTTCCTTACTCCTTACATTAAAGCTTAATGACAAAAAATTGAAATTGCACAATGAGAACAAATGGATTCCTACTAGTCTTCTTTCTGTATTTGGTTTCAAAAGCTACAGTAAAGAGAGATGGAAATATTTCATCTTTCCTGAAATCAGCAACCCTAATCAGCCACAGTTATGAAAATTCAAAGCTTCACCCTTTGTAACCTCCTCGATGTTTTATTTTGGGAAATTTAGCTGAAGAAATAGGATTTGCTCAAGATCTGGTGTAGTACAACAGCTAGCTGAATCTTAATTTCCAGCTTACCATCTTCCTCCAGCGTTTTGTGGGGGTGTTACCATCCTGTTTAGCCTTCCGTATCTCAAGCATTTCCAGTTTCCCCTGGGAGAGTTTTGCACGTTCCAGTGCCCCTCATTGTTCAAAATTTAAATCGGCAACAGTTTGATGTCATGAAAAGACGTGATAGGATTGCAAATAAATAAAAAAATTTTAAATAAATTGGAATTCTTCTTTCATGATAGTCCTTTTATGCTTGAATGGAGACAACATTCAGGTCAGCACCGAAGCTCTCACATGATTACAGTAAGTCACAGTGTAGTACGAGGTCTGCTTTTGTGGCTTTTTTTTTTTTTTGCCATCATTTTGGTGGCATACTACTACTACTATGCTGTGTACTTCTCTCTTCACATTTGCTTCTCTGTAATGCTTGTAGGGAATTTCAGCAGTGACTTGCACAGTAAAACAGCATCAGTAAATTATTTAAAATGGGTATAGTCACTTCAGTGTGATTTAATAATTAAAAAACCCTTTTAAGAAAATGCCAGTTCCACAGAGACCTTTGGTAAAGAACCGAGAACCCTGGTTTGAGAACTGGTGGCTCTGGCCAGCAGCCCTGAAGTTTTTGGATTGCCATGAATTTGTTGGTGGTGGCAGTTACAGGAAGATCCTCTCAAGCAGCTTGCAGTCTCTGGTGCCTTATTTACTTTCTTATCACTTAGCACATTTGGACCTGAATTATCATTGCACATCATTAAAACATTACATCTTTCTTCTTTCCATTGCTCTCTTTTTGAGAATTGTTTAATAATGTAGATGCATCTGATAAATTGAATCTGTGAAGCAGTACTGTATTAACAAATCCAGGATTTTCACATAAAACGTGAAACGCTCGCTCTCACTGTGTACATGCACGTGCACTCATATATACGGTTAGAAAAGCCTATGGCTAGCATTTTATTTTCCACATATATAGCTATAAATCTCTGCAAAGCCCAGTGTAAATTGTGATGTTAGTTTTAGATTACAAACAGCTTCATTTAGCAAACCACACAGAGAAAGGTATTGCCTAAGGATGGAAAAATATTTTATTTCCCCGAGAAAACAAAGTGGTTGCTATGGGATGGAAAATTATCTAATGGTGGCTTTTCACAGATACATGCTACCGGACAGAATTAGAATATTCAAACCACAGTGAGCAAAGATGTTGATTTTTCTAGGATATATTTTTGAAAGATTTTTCTTAGTAGATGTAGATACTTTCAAGAAAAATAAAGAAGCAGATGTTTTTCTGTAAGGGTACAATTTAATTGTTTTTTTTCTTTCCAGTCCTCCTAGAATACTGTACAAATGAAAGGTATTTGTTTAGTCAAGCTAGCGTTTAAATACCTATGAAGAAAAGTGCAGTCCTTTTGAATGCTGAATGATGATTTCTTAAGGTACAGTACAAATAGTACAAATAATGATTTTTGTGTGTAGCAATACAATTAAAAATCTAAGCAATAAGTGAAAGTTGTTCCATAAATTTAACAATAACCCTCTTAAATGGTATTTTTAAATGAGGAAAAGATTTAAATGCTGATGTTTGAAACGCTACTGTGCCAGTTCTAAAAGCACCCTCAGCGTCATCCTTTAACTAACCAAGCAGAATTACCGACTCAAAAGCAGTTGGGCTGCCTGGAGGTGTTTTGGCTCTGTGGAATGCATTGTGGTCCATCGCAAACCTTCTGATTAACTCTCTGACCCCATCCGGCACGTGCAGGAGCTACAGTTCTGTCTTCTCTCATTTCCCTTGCGATTTCCTATGAGACAGCAGTTTGTAACAGCCCCTGATCTTCCCCATTTGGAGGGGCTACAGTCCCACTCCAAGTGTACCTAGTGGAGACTGGTAAAACCAGTTGAACTACAATTAAATACCATGCAACTAGGGGTATAAAACTGCTACGTCTCTACAGGTGCCTAGTGGTGTAGGAACATACGTTTTAGGATATTTTTTTGAACTGGTTGTATGCCTGCGCCCCACCGAAGTATGTCTTTCAGAATTCAATTAAATGGACCTAGAAAACATGCTTAGTAGTAAATCCACCGTCCCTTAACGGCATTTGCAGTAACCTTTCGCTATTGGGAGCATACCCAGAAGTTGTGTAGAGACTTCTCAGGTGGATCTGCATAGAGTACTTTCAGTAAAGGATCTCTCGTTAGCTCTAGCATATTGCTTGCCTTGCCAGACCCTCCTGCCTCTTCAGAAATCATGTGTGAACCACGTTCCCTTTTCCTCTTTGGTCTGGGAATATGCTGCAGAAATGCCAAGTCCAACAGTGCTTGCTGGATTTTGCTCTCCGCTTGCGGCACTCAGGTGCTTATGTTACTTACATGAATTACTTAGCACTTGTACTCTTTTTAAAAAATGATTTTAATGTACTTCCTAGGTTATTACGAACACTAATTTTTAATGCCTGTTGATTAGTAATGAGTAAGCTCCTTCCTAATGCTTCAGAAAAATTGGTCTGGTTTTGCATAAAACAAAAAATTAAAGTTGTTTTATAATACTTCTTTTCATTCCTTTCATAACTTTATTCCCCTAACAATCTTGAGGACCTGAGAGGTCTTGGTTCTCCAAAGAAATTTCTGCTGTGATCATGCTTGAAATTTCCACTAGCTGGGTGTGGCTTGCATGAATGCATGCAAAAAGTGCTGCTTTAGATCATCCTGCTTTTGGCATGAATAGCTAAGAATATGATCTTGCAATATGATTAGCATTCTTGTATCCTCCCAAATTCCCTGAGTGTTTCTAGCACGTAGTATCCAGCTAGGTAAGTCCTACTTGTGCTATTTAAAAACTTTTTCAGGATGTGCTGTATTTTGAGAAGTTACTAAAATCCCCAGGCCATTGAGAGAGACCATTTGCCGTTGCAAGCAGTCGTGATTTCTGTCCTTAGTGCATGCTCGTACCTCCCTTTACTCGGAAGTATTTGTCTGTGATTATTATTAGTGTCCAATTTCTGTGCTGTTTCGATTTCCTGACTCCTTTTCCCTATTTTTCCATACTGTTTAAAACTAGTCCCTAAATTTTGTCTCATGGTAATCCTTAGATTCCTGCTTAACAGCTTCAGCCATCTTTCACAGTCTCCTTCCTCCAGCTCATTCATTGCAGGTATTTCTGGAGCTGCGACGTTGTTCTCTGCCAGCCAGTTTCCTGAACTGCCCATTCTTACGCTACCTTTATGGGCTGTTATGTGCTTATGGGGTCTATGCCTCACTGCTAATCCAGTCGCTAGACCCTGGGGTGTGTGTGGGGGGTGTTCGCTCCTCTTTTTTCTTTATGTGTTTGCATGTCTTGTCTTTACAGTGCTCCCTGTTAGTGAAGACGTTTCTTACCTGGCATGAACAGTTGTGTGTTGGGGGCTTTGTTCTGTCACTGACTCTAGTCACCACCTGCACTAGGTAGATATTGAAAATGCAGAATATTGATAGATGTAAAGTAGTAATGGTGTAAAAGCCAAGAAAATGATCATCAGCCACGGACCTTGAGTTAGGAGATAGCTGCTTCCCCCCACTCCCTGGCTTTTTCCTGTAAAGGAGAGTGACAGAATAGATAAGAAAGATCAATTGCATTTATGGACAAAGGTTTTGCCAGCCATAATAGTGCACAGCAACAATAGCCCTGGCAGTTCAGCCCTTTAAGGAACACAGATGAAGGATAAAATCAGTTGGTAATCCTTAATTAGTGAGCTTCTAAAATAAAATTCACATCGAGACAGTCAGCTGGTGATAAGGAAGCAGAATTTGTATTTTGTTTATGACGTTATTTACCACTAGCAATACGTATTTCAGAAAAGGGTATCCATTCCTTTCAGTTAATGATCAGAAATTCTCATATAGTCTCTTCTAAAAAACCCTAACAAACTTGAAATGCTAGGCTTCTCGACCATGTAAGCTGAAAAAAGTACTAAGTCAAAGAAGACCCTGCCCGTTCTTTTACGTAATGGACCAGTGGAGCACTAGTTAAAAGCGAGTTTCCTAGTTAATGTTTCGAATCTCATCTATTGAAATATTGATGATATTTGAATAATGAAATGGAAAGCTTAGTGGGTTGTTCTGTTGCAGTTGTACTCTGGAGAGTACAGTTCACAGCGATTTCTGTCTACAGTTGTGAAATTTTTCACTTTTACTCCACAGATTATTCCAGTCCCTTGATGGATCAAAGCAGCAAATCGGTTTTCTTAATTTATTTTGCTAAGTCTAGGTTGCCCTAGACTACAGGGCAATAGTAGAGGTAGGGATAAACCACACTGCTCGTCCAGCTTTCAGATTGAAATGTGACTTGTGATGATGACGGCTGTGAAGAACTACCCACCTTCCAGCTTACCTGAGTGCTGTGAACCAGGGCTGCACCCTTTTTGCTCTTCCCAGTTGTCTGCTTAGAAAAACCCATGAACTAGGATTGTCCAAAGGAATGACGGGGGAGAGGAGAAATATCTTGAATACCTTCTACGCTTTTATGCTATTTTATGTTCTGTTCTTCTAGTTATCCTACACAGGTCCATTTCTGTTGTGCTGTAAGAGTCCTCTACCTTGCATCGTACAAATGGTCCTTTATTTCTTGACTGAAATTCTGGCCCCATTAGAGTTCATAGCAAAAGATATACCACCTTTACTGGGACTAGGATTTAAACAGCTGTGGTTTTCTGTTTATGCATTACTTAACAACCTGTAGAATAAGAGGTGCGTCTCTTCCAATGTCAAATCCCTTTGACTCTGTGAATAGTGGTATAGGAACTTGCTCAGAGCATTTACTTTTTGTAGTCTTTCCTACATAAGTTTAAATCACTTATTAGTCACTCCTGCATCTTCATTATTTACTGTATTGCTTTTGGTTGCTGTATGGTTTGATAAATCTTTATGTTAAGCTGGTATCTGGTATTCAGAGACTGAATAAGATTTGAGAAGAGGCTGTAGGAATTGCACCTTACTCCTTTGTACAATGTGCAGCATCCAAACGTACTCTGCTTTCTTGTTTATATACTACATGACATGCACTTCCCTGAGTCATTGAGTACTGTGATTCCTATGCATCTTAAAGCAGTAATCCATTTTCGTTTTCTCCATTGAAAATCTCTTTCAGATTATATCTCCCAGATTCACTGGGAATCACTGGAATTTCACTGTATTTTTTGCCTATCTTCTAGCCCTTCCACTTCCATTTATACTTTATTTCTTGACCTCAGATGTGTCCTGTGAGTCCCATTTATTCCTCCTTCTTTTCTGCTGATAACTCCTTTGATGTTCCTTGCAGCTTCCCAACATAAAGGAAAGCATGGTCCTAGCCAGGGGGGACTTAGGGTGAGTCATTTCTCAATTTCTTTCTGAATTCTTGACCAGGAAAAATAAATTAAGACCTTACGGAAAATTTACTCTTGCAGTGTTTCTATAAAGGTTTTCCCCAACTTCACGAATTTCTGTTTCACTGCCTTTCTGTCGGTCATCGGCCAGCTGAAGGTGTGGTCTTAGGCTTTCCTGACCTCCACCGGGAACACGGCATGGGGGTGCAAGTAATCTTTGTCCGTGTTTCTGTCCCCCATTGCAACAGAGGTGTCCTGGGGACTGTGGTCACCTGCATGTTGTCTAGAAGCAGTGGTTCCTCAGAAGCCAGAGCTGCTGGGGGCTGCTTGCAGGGTTGCTGCACCACAGATTCCTGGGAAAACTGTCTGGTGTCCACTGGTGGAGCCGAGGGCTGGATCTTTCCTTCATTTTAGGTCTTTATTACAGATGTTAATAAACAAAAAAATATTGCAAGTAATTTGAATTTGCTTCTCAACTGAAACTTCCTAATGTAATATCTGAAATATTTATGTTATCCTGTTTTACCTGTTCTGTCTTATGTACATTTTTCTTTTGATACGTAGCGTATTCTTCATGGGCGTTTTTTCCTTATAAATATGTACTGTTTATTATTTAAAATTCTCATCTCTGAAGTTGTGCCCTTGAGTATATGAGTACAATCACCATAACTGAGTTTAGCTATGCTTCTGTAGATGACAGCGGGCTAGATCCTAGGTGGTTAATGCCAAATTATCCTTCCTCTAATGAAAGTGCTGGTGGACACATCTAATAGTTACACATGTGTACAGGTAATACCAACATGAGAATGATTTCTCTCCTAAACACACAGTCTGCAATTGTTCTGAAACGTCAAGAATCTGCACCTAAAATACTGTGACTTGGTAGAGAACAACATATGCAATTTGCTTATCTATACAATTACTCTCCTTTCTCTGATGCTATTCTTTCTTAGGGACGTGCATTGCCATTTTCTACTAGCTTTATTTGCATCTCTTCTTGTCCGGGAGAGAACAGAGTTATTTTGAAACTTGAATGCGGAAGTCAAATTTTATTGTAGTACTCATGATGTCCGGGGGTGTGACTGCCAAATAATATCCAGAACACTTCTATTTTCATAGTAATGTCTTGGATGTCAGCCATGCATTTTCCGCTGAATTAATGAATATCATGTAGCTATATCTACCACTGCTGCCAGGAACATAAGAATAAATGGTAATATTTCTGAAATAGTATGTACATAGGATTACTTTTTGTTAGTGGGTTTTAAACTTGCGCCTTTATTCTTTCGATTGATCTTATTTACCTGCTCTGACTTACTAACCTATATAAACAAGAGAGTCTTTTTTCGTGTTCTTGTTACATAAAATCTAAATTCAGCTGTCAGTGTACCATCTCAAAACTTAATCTGCAGGCAACATTAAGAAACAGGCTACACTGGGGGGAAAAAAGAAGTCTTCCCTCGACATTGTCAAACATTGCAAAATGCAGGTGATAGTGTCTTGAACCAGAAGTAGGCAGAGCTTTGCTAATATTACTTTAATTATTAATCCACCTCAAAAACTTCAACGAGCAAGCCTTCCTTTCTCAATGGGATTAACCACTGAGAACATTACAAACGCTGCAAACACCTACATATTTGTACAAAGATAACCTCCTGCTACAGCGGATACATTCTTTTTTTATCCTTTCTTATTTATACCAGCATGATTCATTAACAGTTATTTCTGAGATGAAGAAATGTAGGCTACTAATATAATTTAAAATGCTGTTATTTTAATGAATGTCAGCAATGTTTTAGTTTCTTTTTAACACCAAATGTCTAAATGGAACTAAGGATAGTGAGACAATTATCTGCTTAAATTATTGGGTTTTATCTTTTAAAGATCCTGCTTGATAACATGACTTCAGGTAGAGCTTGCCCTCTGCTATTCAGAAGAGAAGATCTTTTGAGGGCTGAATGGTTGCATTGCGTATCTACTGTGTGCAGCATAAAATACAATTGGAAATTTGCAGTGAGACTCGCTACTGAGGTAACCCAAATGTGCGTTGTCTCAAAAGTGAGGTATAACTTCCTTGGTGCTCACAGTGCTTAGGTCTGCTTTGGAATTGAGATGATGACAATAAGAGCAAATGAGGAATTCTTGCTCACTACTTGCAGGTTCATGGGCTTCAGGGAGGCTGCAGAGTCAACAATTTAGTTCTCTTGCCACTTAGTTTATGGTTTGTTGATAATACCTCTGCCAGAATAAAAAGGGGCTCCTTTTGCTGCTCTACTGTAAAATAAGAATGAAAGTGGTACTGCAAGTTTTTGTCACTAAATACATCATAAAGTAGCATGCGCCTGTGGGAAGCCAACCAGCAGAGTGAAAAGCTTCCCCAGTTCTGTAGTTCCTTTGCTGACAGTTCAAGCCCAGTTATGTCTCTTCAGTAAAATACTGTATTCTTTTCTCAATGAAAATATTATCCTCGAAGTACAATAAGGTATCAAAAAGATACAGTGATGTTGTATTAACTGCTTGATTGTTCCCTCCTCTCTTCACAATTGAACTTCGGCGTATGACGATTGGGTGATTTTTTTTCCGCTATTGTAAGGCATTTATGCGTTGTGACCTCCTATAAATCTTCCTCTTCTAGGTGAGCTACCTCATACACTGTTTTCTTGCCCTGCTCCCCTGTTCTATCTTTATCCATTTGTCTTCCTTGCTAATTTTATGTAACTTTGCCATGACATGGTGTCTTCTAGAAATTATCTCTCTTGATGCACTCTTACGTGCCTTTTATTTCCTGTTGGCTCTGGGTGGCAGGAGGATTGTCCTTAGAGAACTGGTGATAGAAGAAGTGAAAGGCAGCTGTAGCCATGAGAAGAGGGAAAAATGAGATTGAAAAATGGCAGTGAAGGACACCAAGTTTTAAGAGTTGAAGTAGAGGGAGGAACTGGAGCCAAAAGAAGATACTGTGGATTTGTTTCTTTGCTGTTCTCTTATAATTCCTGCCTTGGGCTAACTCACACTCGTGCATGAACTTTAACATCATGGCTTGGTTTCTTCTGTCATTTGCCCTGCAGTAAATCAGGAGTAACTGTATGTTTGAGAGACACTTGAGCTGGAGATGGGCTGTAAAGCTGGCATTCATAGTAGGTGTACTTCTCTATCCTTACGCACCTTGTGTTATCATTTAGACTTCTGCACAGGTACTGTAAAATGTTGTCAGAGCAGAGTGGATGCATTTCCTATCTGATGTGCTGGGGGAATAGCACTGAAAGATAAAAAGCTTGGAGAATTGGATCCAACTGACTGACACCTAAAATAGTACAGACAAATTTACACAAGGCCCCCCGCTCTCCCAGTAATTACTGTTGGCTATATAAATTCTACTAGGATAATGCACGCGCCTCTGGCGCATCATTTGACCACTTTGGCTAGTTATGTATTTTATAACTTCTACAAGAGTCCAATCTTTTTTTTTTTTTCCCCCATTGAGACCAAGATACACTTTTCAGTTATGAAAATGGTGTTATTCTAAATAAAACTGACATGATCCACCAACACTTTCGGAAGCACAGATGCTTTGTCCCACTATTTACTAAAGAGGTTCACACTTAGATTAAAGCAGTGAAATCAAATCACTGAATAAAGCCTGGAACAACATAATGATTTAAGGAATTCGTTGAGAGCTTTTGGTAGGAGGAGAGTTACACGAAGGCAAAATTAGATTGTTTTCTGTACAACACCAGAACGCAGGAACAGCATGCAATCCAATATTGGTACATTTGTTTTTCTAAGCATCTTGTGTAGTTTCATTTGTCTTTGTTCCCCTCTGCAACATCAGACTGCAACCCACAAATTTGTATACTGCATCCAAGGCCCATCAGTGTCAGACATTAAAAGAAGAATCAGGCATCTTTGTTTGCAGGAGCTACCAGCCATGAAAATCTCCTCTCTCTGAATGACACCGCATTTTTATTATTTCTTTTTCAGCATAAACCATGTGGGTTGGGATATGCGCAGCCCCCTGGTGTTAAATGATATTTTCCCCAACTCAGTGTATACATAATGCAAAAAATGAAATTAATTTGTTGTGTAATTCAGTGGTTCTGTGTGGTTCTGTATCAGGACTAGATTTCCCAGTGTATTATTAGTGGAGAAAATTGCACCATCCTTTCACCAGCTTGTTTAAAGAGCATAAGAAATTGTAGTGAGATATAATTATATTTGATTTGTATTTTCTGTCATATTGTTGGAGGTGAAAGAATGCAGCTTCAGGGGTTCACACTTGAATGCTTTCAGTTCAAGCTGATAGTCTGAGCTAAATAGATCTTTCTGTCCAGATACCGTACAAGTTGTTAATCTCTTGCTTCAACGACACTTCTACGTAGCTGGTTGCTAATAGTCCACTGCTGTATAAAGATGAACAATTCTGGCTGAGTTCTACTTGCTGATGAAAACAGACCTTGAAATGAGCCCAGTCCATATTTAAAGAAGTCAATTAAAACATGTAGTTCCATGTTTTATCTCCTGGAAATCACCCATTGCCTTTTTCGAAAGGGTTCGCAGTAGCTATTTACTTTTTAAGATATTTTCTTTTCTCCTTGTCTCCACAACCAGCAGAGAAAACTATTTGTTATCGGCGTGCACAAATGTCTAGAAGATAGATACAAATATTTACTGTAGTTATTTGTATTATTCAGGATAAGATCGGATGTTACTTTCAGCCCAAACACACGTAATGGGAATGAGGGGCCATGGGTGCTCCGGGAAGCGTAAAACCTTGAGAAAGCCTTGTCGGAGCTGGCCTTCCCATTCCCCACCTCTGGCTGAGGGAGGATACTCTGCGGAAACAGAACTACATAAAATAGAGGTTCTTGTTGGGTGAGTTGCTCTTTCCTTATAGGAGTATACCTCTTAGAATGAAAGTGAGCCATACATATTTTATTCAAATAGGCTGCTTTCTTCGACATTGCTGATAGATTTCAATCACGCTTTAGAATTCTCCGTCAGCTCTTGTAGCTTTCTCTCATTGCATTTGCTTTTCTCTCTCTTCAAGCTGCGACTTGCAAGACATCTCGCTCATTATTGGCCATTGTTTCCTCCCCACTTCCAGCCTTTCACTGAAATAGGAGGTTTCATTTTCCCACCTTTTAACCTTCCATTGTTCCGCTCCTGCCTGCACCCCGACCCAGATTCCGCACACAATCGCAGGCTACAAGGCAGCCTCTCCTCCTTGGGGACGGAGGTTTTATTTCAGTTCTCAGGTAAATTCTAATCTGTGTATCTGTATCACTGCAGTCAGAGCTTCGGATGTTTGCGGGTATTGCCACATTGAGCCTGGTACATTTTTTTAAAAAAGGGGAAACCCCCTGATAGTCAAGCTCTTTTGGATCATAATTTCTAAGCCTATTATCTGCTAACCTGTCAAAGGGATTTCGGACGTTTGTTCTGACATGTAGCAGGTCTTAAGCAATACTTAGCAATTTTTAAATGTAATCTAAGTAGAAGAGTCTCTGTTTCGTCTTGATGTTGTGTAAGCATCTGAAAGTAAAGCCATAAGGTGAACATGTCTCCCTTCTGCGCAAGCATGGAGATCTTTGAATGTTATTCTTGCATTACTGCTGTAATCTTGGTGAAGACTTGTTTACAGTCATGCGAGTGTGGCAGGAAAGGGGGATTGATTTTCATTTCCCATGCTTTTAAGCTCATTTATATCGCAACTGCATATTCATCAACCTTTGAAATGTACCCACAAAACCAGATGCCTCAAATGCTTACTTATTAAAATACTTCTAATAACAGGAATTGAGCAAAGGGGTTTCTGTAGAACTGGAGAGCCCAGCAGTGGCCAGTTCACCTCGCCACGCAAAACATCGCCTCTAAGTAAGCCATCCCCACAGCTCTGGCTTTTGCTGGATATCCGAGAGCCTTTCCAGCTCCTCACTGGTGTTTTTCTATGCAAGTTCTGTGAGAACTGGTGAGAGCAGAGTGCGACTGGCCCTTTTCACATAGAGCGAAGTTTGGGGACGGCAATGTGACGGAAGGGACGTCTGGCGCATGGCTGTGTAACTTGCACTGCTATTTTTTGTTTTTCTTTCTAATTGATAACTCTCGCCATCTGGTCCTGAGCCATCCCATGCTGTCCTTCCCTCCACGCAGTCTCCTGCCCCCATTCTACCCGGCAAGCTTGGACTGACTGCCCGAAGGCTACTAACAAGAGCTGACTGATACCAGGAGTAGCTGGGTGGGTGGTAAGAAGATGTTGACGGTGGCGAGAGAGATACTAATGTTAGGTCGGCTGCGGCTGGGCTCTTCGAGCATCATTTGAGTGGGCTCAGATCCTTCTCTCTCGGTGCTGGTTTAACTGCATGTTCCTGACCAAACTCCCCAGATTTTTTCAGAAAAATAATAAAAAGCCCCCCTCTGCTTTAGAAAATAGGTTTAGTTGTTCCTCTGAGGTGGATTCCTTCTGAATCTGTCACCACTGCCTGTGTTCCTGACTACCTTGTGGCTTTCTGGAATAAGCAAGTGATCTAGAAGCACTGTACCAACCCAGGGGTTTTTTTGGGTTGGTTTTTTTTTTTTCCAGGAGTCTTTTTGTACTTTACAGTCTATATTTGAATCTGTCTTTTCTTGTCTAACTCTCCATTTGGTGGCTTAGCATACGGGAAGCCTATTTTATAGTGGAGAGAAATGCATTTATACATGCTAAGAACTGTATTTTTAACAAAAACCTAGATGTGTATACAAGTTAAAGGGATTTTTTTTCTGGCAAGAACTCCAAAATGGACAAAATCAAAAAAGAATAAAGGCAATCGTAACTGTGTTCTGCCATCATCTGGGAAGCCCTTGGTCTTAGAGATGTGTTGTGGGGATGATTAAGTAAAAGCATATTCGCTCGGATAGTTCTTTGCTTTTTCTGCTGGCATTTAAGTACCTAAAAGTAGATCCTCAAGGGTATGTAAGTCACTGATTTTCCATAGATTTCTAGTGGGAGCTCTGGACTGAAATACCTATAAAATTTGGGAGCCTGATTTTACAAACGTGCAAAAAAATGCTAATCAAAATTAACTTAAGAGCTCATGTTTTGATTCCTGCTTACGGCGGCCTTTTCTTCTCAGAAACATCCCCATGCAGAGCTGACATGCATTTTCCTGAGCACCCCCAGAAGTATGGAAATCAAGTCTTACCTCACCTCTATTTGTATGGTTCTTCATGATTTTTAGATTATGGATGCTAACGGCTTGTGGCTTATATTATTGTTGTGTGCTAGCATAGTCAAATTATTAGATTTTTGTCCTGAGCTAATAATATCAAGTCTACCATTGTGAGGCAGAAAATCTTTCAGGAAAAGGTGGAAGCTGCTGGAATATTTTCTTTTTTAACTTCCCAACACCACAGATTTCGGGACTTCAGTTAAAATAAACAAATTCTAGTAAGCTATTAGTGAAAACTGGAGAAAAAACAGAAACTGCAGCTGCAAATAGTTCACTTCTTTGATTGTCATATTTTCCAATTGTACAATAGTGCTTATTGCAGTAGGCTCTGCCATGTAGGAAGAAATCATATTTCCTGTGTTGGGGAAAAGGCAGACAGTTAAATGGAATAAAGTGGTCACTCATCAGGTGATATATCTGATAGTGTAGACCAGAAAGACTTCCCACAATTTCCACGAAACTCAATAATTTCAGGTGACTTTAATATTTTTTATATTTTCATGACACTGATTAGAAACCTCTAGACGATGAAATGCTACAGCTCTGGCAAGAATCTAATAAAAAAAACCCCTGGGATTGATTTTGATTGACTACAGTTGCCTGTCTGTTTTTATTTTACTGTATATGAAGGGACATGAATGAGCAGAATTGAGTTAACCCTTTCATCGCCTAACTGCGGTGAGTAGGTACTTAGGCTGTCATTACTTTCGAACACAGACACCCACATAAAGGAAAAGGCAGTCTGAGGATTCAAGTCCCAGGTTTCTACACCTGCGTCACCTTCTCAGTAAAACGTCCAGGATGTTTGGCTTAGAGGAACATGAGCAACGCTGAGATTTCATCGCTTTGGAGACAGTTAACGCTCACAGCCTGTATGCAATTTTCTGTGACTGGTGGTACGCTTATTAAAGCACAGAACTGAGCACAGGGAGGCAGTGATTTTCTTCTTTTCCCGTGGGCACGACAGGTAATTCTCCTCTTGGAGTATACGGGGATCAGTCTATGCTCTGTATTGTCAATGGAGTGTATTGCCCTACGCTGTGTGAAATTAAGATGCGCTCCCTAGGAAACCTGTGCCCACGGGCATTGCGGCAGGGCTTGGAGCTTGAGGAGACCCTGTGCAGCGGCACAGCCCGTAGGTTGCTAAAAGTAAGGATCAGCAGGAAGCGCTTGCCCAACTTCTACGAAGGACTAGTTCAGCCCCATCAATAAGCAAAAATTAAGATTACAGTCTCTTTTCCTGAGCATTTCAGGAGCAACCACCATAAAAGTCGCTTCTGTTGGTCTCCATTTGGCTACTGAAGCAGTACTGCCACCAGATACTGAGGTTTTCATCCAGAGTTCACGAGGCCTTGCATACTATTGGCTAAATTTAGTTAGAAAACAGTGTGGAAATGTAAAATATTATTAATAATTGTAGTTCTTCTGCCATTTGTAGCTCCAAATATAATCGGGGGATTGAATGAAGATATTAGAAAAAGAAATGCACAGAACCTCGTAATTCAGATTAGTGGCACGGTTGTTCTGGTGTAGTAGTTCTTGTTCTGGAAATGGTATTGATTCTTTGGGGGAGTTAATTGATGTACATAATTATAAGTTAGCAAATAACAGGTCAAAGTTACTCTTTAGAAAGCTTTGCGTCTTTTCAAAGTTAAGAAGAAAATTCTTCCTGTCAGATGAAGACATTTCATGGTGTTCATATGCTGTGTCCGACATTTCCTCTGGTAAGATTTCCACCTGCTAAAAATAGTCACTTTTAAAAAATAAATTGAACCAAAGTGTAAAATTATACAATTAAGAGAAATGTTCCTTTCTTTTTAAATTAATAACGATGTAAACACTGCAGTGTTTAGTTTAAACTGTTCAATTTACTTATGCTTACTAATTCTTTTCAGTGTTACATTACATATAAGATAATTATGCATACAGCGGTTAAATTCATTTAAGTCATTTATTTTCTGTCTTGAAGCAGTTTTCTCAGTAAGAAAAAGACCCAATTTTCAAAATAGATGCATTAGCGATCAGCAGGGATGTCTGAAAAGGAATAAATATTTATTAACTGTTATATAGTTGATACTATTTGAAGGCAGTTTTTTAATGTAGGTTACTTTTTTTTTTAAACAGTGAATTTCCTGTTCTTTGGAATCTTTATATCTTACTTTTAACTAGTTATGCCTAAAATTTTTGTGATTGTTAGCACCTCCCCCTTGCTTCCTATCTGCCCCTTTCAGTTATTTGCTCTTCCTCTGGGAGAACGCTTGCACTGGCTGGCGTAGCTATCTATAGAATTTTTTTTCAGAATTAGTACTTTAAAACCTGCAATGGCTACATCCTTTATTTTCTGGCATCTGCACTGAATTTAGCAAAGTGGCTTGGTCAATTTTTTGTATTTCTACCCCGTGCAAAAAGAAATTCTGGTTTATTCCAGTGCAGTGGAAGGGGAGTGGAAAATAAGTGTGCTTGTATCTCATCTGTTCCAGACTGGAATATAGGCCATGTTAAGATATTCTGTTTAGTGCCAGTTTTGTCTCTGTTCTTAACGTAGTCATTGTGTGAAGCTTGGTGTGATTTGTACTTTTCTTCAAATTGTGCTCTTTGGAGCATTGCAGTGAGCAAGCAAATAAACAGCGAAAAGCAAATAAACAGCGAAAAGCAAATAAACCGCGAAAAGCAAATAAATAGCAAAAAGCCTCTGTGCGCGGAGTCAGCTCTGCAAGTTTAAAAGCTAAAGGCACTTCTGCAGCAGCTCTCATCTGTCGAGGTTTTCCTTTCCCCAGTTGCAGCCTGCGGAGCGCCGCTGCAAAGTACCTTTTCGCACCTCGCTCCCCCCTGCCCTTTGCAAATATGAATTTTTGGCCCCCTCGGAGCTCCGGCCGCCCGCAGCTCCCTCAGCCCCGGCGTTCGCTCCTGCACAAACGCAGCGCTCGCGGAGGCAAGGGTATCGTCTGCGAGGCTGTGGCGGTGGTGTTCACATGACTAATGCTGTGAAAGATAGCGAGATTTTTTTTTTTTTTTTTGAGCAGCTCCAGTCTATGCACAGTTGGCTCCCAGCTGACAGACAGAATGTGGGGTGGGCTTTGTCACCAGAACGCTGGGTACTGCTTGCCCAGCTATGCTCGCAATTACACAGTGCCCAGAAACCTGCTGCTTATGTCAGGGTGCAGGCAGCCTGAACACATAGAAATTGGGTAGCTTTATTTTTTTTTTTTCTTTTTTTTATTTTTTTTGCCTCTTTCTTCCCAGCAAAGGTTATATAATGAGGGGATTGCTGCTAAAGTAAAAAGGGAAAATGAAGTCTTTGTTAAATGCCTTCACAAAGAAAGAAGGTAAGCAATGAAAGCAGAACACTTTGATGTTTCAGACCGGTGTTTTCTTGTGTACATTTAATATGATTGGCTTAGTGACTCTGTAATTAAGCAATTCCTGCAATTTCTTTTTCAAAATTATTTTGGGTTAGACAGTCCATTTAGGCAACTGATTATTAAGGCTGGGTGTGACTTTATTCATTTTAGGTTTTTCTCTGAAGAGTCAAGTAGTTATAAAAATGGTTTTGTTCCCTGAGAAATGCATTTGAAGACACGTAAGGAATTTCCTGGGTGAATTTTGTCAGTGAATGGTGTTGAATTGCCCCTTCAGATGTATGAAATGCCAGGAATAGAATTCCGAGAGCTGGAGAAAGGTTTAAATGGTACTTTCAGTATGATTTTAGGGATGGTAATTTTAAACTTTAGGGGCATGAAATTAGTTCAGACATTTTTCATGTCATTTTTTATGAAGTGTTTTTCCCAAACAAGTTCTGCAACAGTTATACTTGCAGTTCTGAACGTGGTGAAATATTAGGGAAAAACAATGTCCAACAGGGGTTAAAGCGTAGACATTTGCGTTTCATCAGTTTGTGTTGTCGTTATTTTTTTATTGTGAAAATAATATAAATAATGCCTATAAGAAGCAGCTAAAAAAATATCCACCCACTTACAGTTTGCAGATTGCTGGGGAAAAGAAACAGTTGGGTGGAATATTAATCACTTTAGGCGCGGAAATGCTTATTTTTAACTCTTTCTATAAAAGATTTGTGTTAGACATACGTCAATTGGTGTAATTAGTTGTCCCCTTTCCCATTTATTTTCTGTAGTAAAGGCTAATTTTGCTCGTAGTTCTCGGCTTAAGAATAGAACATTGATAGCAAAGCAAAAGCTAACTCCTAAATGGTCGTGCCAAATCCTTCAAAGGTATGTAAAGGCAAAAGAATTAATTTAATCTGGTGCCCGGAGAGTGTGTATACGTACAAAACATACCCTGTTTCTTGGAAGGAACGAACGTGCCAGTTTTGTGTTGTCTAAAATCTGTTGGCGTGAACGTGCTCAGCAGTTCTCCGTCCGTCCCGCCGCTGTGCCTGAGCACCGTGCCCCTCGTGCTCCCTCCCACTCCTGCCCGGGCATATCCCACCACCCTCTCAAAAGTTACAGTAAACATCCTCGAAATGTTGGCAATATTCGGCTTTATCAGGCTGTGGCTGGAAGGCTGGGCAGTCTGCTTCCAGTGTTACCTGTTTAAGTTCGTGAAAAATTCAAATCTAAGGGTCAGATCCAGTTTTTACAGAAGTCCAAGACAAACTTTGGTGACCCTAAGGGAACAGCATTAGACCTTCAGGTGGCAAACCTGTACGTGCAAAACATTCACTATATTCGGTTTTTGTGTGCTGTCTCCTTTGCTGAAATGATTACAGTAGCTATTCTGCTTTATTGTACCTGGGAAAGGTCCCTGTCTTCAAGGAATTAATTTCTAGAGCCACATTCTGAATGGCAAAAATACAGGAATGCACAAATGGCACATCTGTGTCACAGACATTAATCTAGAGGATCTGTATATGTCAATTTTGGAAATAAGTGCTGTGAGTTTTCTTTAGGTTAATACTAACTGGGGCTTTCACTGTGACATTCAAAGCACTAAGGTGCTTTCAGTGATGTACTCTGCTGCTTTGAAACCTTAATAAAATAGGAAATATGGAAAAACTTGGAATATTCTGAAAATTAGACAGTTTCTAGCATAAATATTGGACTTCTGTGCTTTATCCCCTTTAACAGCTTTTAAAGACCACTTCCCTTATCTCAGCCTTGTTTCAAATGAAATATGATGGAAATGAATTTAAAGACCTTGCTCTCTCTGCACACCGTTCTCTTGTGTGGTTGTTCTGATGTTGTTGAGCTACTTACCATAGAAAGTTTCAGCCCATTAGAAATAGGATGTTATTTTAAAATATTCAGAATCACAGTTAATCATCAACCGATTCTGTTGAAAATTATATAAACCTTTTTTCCACTAGTAGCTCCATCTTTATGTTGTAAATATGCTTTCCGTTTTGCTCTGAAACCTGAGATTTTGCTGTGCTCTCTCAATTAAAGGCTGTATTTCAAGGCAGGACAGATTGATTCCTATGTATATTCATATTTATGTGAATTTATTTACTTGCACAGTATGACAGACGTTCTTATTCAGGGTTTTGTGTGTTTTTGAAGGGTATTGAATGCGTAGACATTCCTGGCACTTTATAAATGGCACTTACTGGCACTTTAGACATGTAGGATGATATTTTGTGGGGCGTCTTTCCCAACTGAAATATGATTTTTTGAAAATTACAACAGCTCGATAAAGTCCTCAGAATAATGCCTGGCTGCCTGTTGTTAGTTATATTCCTGTGACTTTTCAGATGTAAATACAGGCACTTTGGATCAAATCATGCGACCCTGTGAGTTCCACTGAAATTAATGAGAGTAGTTGCATGAATGGGGAGCAAGGCAAGTGTGAGTTTTTGGGGTCAGACCCTTTATTACCTTCTAATATGGGTAAGAAATCCCGTCACATCTAGTGATAGCTGGGTGCCTTTTATTAGGAAATTTCCCTTTGAAGTTGCACCTGGAACTAACTGACCCACTAGAGTGAGAAAAGGAGATCTGGAAAATGTAGTGTCTGCTTGTCCAAATTCTCGTGTGACTGCAGCACTGTACCAATAACACTGACGAAAGGGTGGGCCCTCTGGTTTGTATTATGTTTTTATTTCCCTTGCTTTTGTTTTCTGTTATGACTCTTTCATTAAGTAGTATATTGCAGCCTTTGCGTACAGTGATGTTCTCTTTGGGACACAGCACGTGACCAAGTGAGTGCATTACCCTCGGGTAATATGTTCTATATACAATAGTAATAGATGCAGTAGAAATGCCTAGATTAGAAAGAGAGGAATACCTAGGGATTATAGCAATGTAATAGAGTTCTGCCAGGAGAAGGCCCTATGTCCTCAATTTTTAACCTGTGAGATGGGGATAAGGTGACTGTTAACACTACAGACTTCAGGTTAGGCCTGAACTTGCAATGGAACAAAATTCTCCCAGTCCGGTTGCCAACGGGAGAAGGACGTTAGAAGATCACGCATCAAAAATTCTGCCAGTCAGCCCTCTTCCGTGGCTTTCTGATTGAATATGACAAGGTAGCATGAATGTGAATTTTTTGAGACTCAGTATTGGCAATAATGAGGTGTTTCCCGATTGCCAGGCCATAGTTCAGACTGTTAGCAGACTCATGCCACTGGTGTTGCCTAACTATTTATTAAAGGCAACAAACAAGTTAATGTTGCCCAGTTGTTTTCGGTTTTAATGATGTTTTAAAGCTAACGAATTCGATTAGCGATGCAGGCAAGGTAGAGTTTCTGTCTCGGCACAAGAAACAATGCCATATGTTGCTAAATCTTTTAATGGGGTGGTAAACATACGAATGGTGAAATCATCTGAGATTACCCTGGATGTCTTTCTTTACACAGTGCCCTTTAGAGAGGCTCCGACCTATTCAAACAGAAGGCGGAGACCCCCAAGCACCTTAGCGGCACCTCGGATCTTGCTTCGTTCCAACAGCGACAACAATCTGAACATCAACAACCTCCCTGAGTGGTCAGCCTCCTCCTCTGCTTCTTCACACCGCAGCCTCTCACCTCATCTACTTCAACAGATGCAGAATAATCCTAATGGAACTGTAAAAACTGTGGGGAGTTACACTCCATCCTCCCGGAGCCGGTCGCCGTCCCTGAACAGGCTGGGGGAGGATGCCAAACGGCAGCAGCACAGGCACATCAGGTGACTTTTTGACTATTTGCACAGCATGAGATATCCCTAACGTCATCATGCTGGACTGCTATGCTCTTTTATGTTATTTATATGCCCCTTTTGCACTCTATATAATATATAGGTAATAAAATCTCAGCATAGTGGAACATGTCCAAGTGTGAATATTTTAACTGGAAGCTCCAGTCAAAGCCAGCTGTTTCCTCATGGCAGGCTTTAAAGTTCAGCAGAGCTCAGCAGTGACTGTTGAGTTTGCAACTCCAGTCAAAGTGCTAGCTTTCAAGATCTTTTAACAGTTGAAATAATGATTACATTTAACAGAAAAGTAAAATGCTTCTGAGATACTTGATTCCTTCGTGAAACGACTGCTCATGCCTGAAACCTACGTTGGAGCTGCTCATGGGTGATGAAGCAGAGACTGTTTAAGTTCTCCCTTCTGTAGCTGTGTGCCAAACCAAAGAGTAAAACAGGGGGAATAACTGGGGGGAATAAGTGGGGCTGTGTAGGAGGCTGGCCTAGAGCAAAAGGGGCTTCTTGAGCTGGCGGTGGTAGATGTCGTGGGCTTCTTCCGTGATTATCTTCACTGCCAGGTTTTGCATTCCCTATGACTTTGCTGCTCTTCCTTCCCTCTTGAATTGCAAATGTGATTTAGCAGGCACTCTCTGCAAATATCCTGCAGCTACGTCCCACTAGAGAGAAAATCCTGACTAAGTAGAGTGATGTAGGTATTGTAAGTAATCTAATAAAACAGAGGATTGTGTCTAAGTTTTGATCACAAACGGGGACTTCGGCTTTGTGAAGTCACTGCCCTTGTGAATAGGCGATTACAGCTTCACTTTGAGGAGGACTCGGGAACTGCATCTGTCAAGTGTCCAAGCGATGGAGCTGCACCAGGACGAGGGGTTGAAGTGCGGGGCTGCGAAAATGAAGGAAGGCAGGGCTGAGTAGTGATGGAGAGAATTAGAGCTTAAATGTTTTGACCAAACCCATTTAATCCAATGGTCACTTAAAACATCAGGCTTTGTCTGTCCTTTTTCCTAATATCAAAACCCATGTGCTGTTCAGGGTAGAAAAGGACGTGAGCATTGTTAAGAAATGCAACTGTTGGTTTCTCTTTGTTCTTTGTATTTGTGATGGATCTTTACTTGAGTTTTCAAGCCAGTAAAACAAAATGTCATGTCGTTGAAGCTGTCACCTGTTACCTTGCACATTCTTGTCTCCTTGGCTGTAGGCACCCAAACTGACAAGCACTATTCATGATAGTAACAATACTGCTGGAGAATGGAAATAGGGCGCAGTGTAAAAAAAGTTGTCTGAAATGTAAGAATCACTGGAAGGAACAGGACGCAAATTTCTTATACCAGTGGTTTCACGCAGTAGAGCAAGCTCATCTTACCTTGTTGTACGTTACAATAATAGCAAAACCTCATTTGGTTATAATTTGTGTGACACTTCCTCACAGAGACCTGTATCGGCTTAAAACCAGGTTGTCTGTAATGAGGCTTCGCTTAGGGGAGGAGGTGGCCGTGAGGCGCTTTTCAGAGTGTTCTCATATTCCACTGGATACTGCTGATGCCACCAGTGGGAGGTTTTACCTTAGAGTCAGTGATTATTTTAGCGGGAAGGGATAAAAATGCCTTTTCATCAATATTCCTGGCATAATGTACTTCCAAATTCTTGAAGTATAAACAATCCTTTGAGGTGGGGGGAACAAATAAAAGGTTTTTTTTTTATAGAAGCAAACATTTATTTGCTTTGACTTTATTCAGCCACTTTCCTCTTCCCTTTCTGAAAGCACAGGATTTTGAAAACCAGCACGAATGATAGCAGAAACCAATGTAATGCCTGAAATTTTGTGGAAATAAAATTTTGGTCTTTTAGTAGAAGAGATCATCTTTCACAGTATCACAGCTACATAAACTGCTGCCCAGCTGCAGAGTTTCGGATGTACCATCAGGACTTGTTTCAGAGATGTCCAGAGTAGATGCAAGTACTGAGAAG
This sequence comes from Elanus axillaris, assembly GCA_026212715.1. Taxonomy (NCBI): domain Eukaryota; kingdom Metazoa; phylum Chordata; class Aves; order Accipitriformes; family Accipitridae; genus Elanus; species Elanus axillaris. The sequence goes on along the minus strand of JANZLQ010000022.1, from coordinate 26,930,220 downwards.
AGAGCTGGAGGCTCTCTAAATTTAAAGACGACTAAAAGGATTTTGTTTATAATTTTTCCTGCAAGCAATGCCTTTTCTTGCCACAGGCCCATTTTTGCAGTCACAAATGGCACCTTACGTGACACTTTCCTCATGGATTTTGTATAACTGAATGACCGCCTACTTACCGTCAGCTAAATGTGGGAATTGTTGCGCTCTCTGCTTATTAATTGCAAATAATACATTCACCACGAAGCCGTTGCTCCCCTTAGATGAAAAAGCCCTTTTTGACATAGCAGTAGATTGGGTTCTGGAGCAGAAGCAGCCAGAAGGGGTGTGTTAATGGGGAAGGGTAGGGTGTGACAGAGGGTTAATGAGGTTTGTGGGGTTTGCATTGTGGAAAGGGGCTGGAAAGCAATGCTGGAAGGGGTTGATGTGATCTTTACAGCCTGTGTGGCTCAGGTGTTCATCTTGTCGTGGTTTTCGTCGCAGACTGGTTTTGGGGGGGGTGCTGGGGGAGGCAGGGGAACTGCCACTCTTCCTGTGGAATTTAGCCCCCGGTGATTAGCGAAAGGAGGTGCCAGCACAGCCTCAGTCAGGGCTGAGCCATCAAGGATGGCCACTTTCTTCTGGGTGAGAGGGAAACATGTCCACACGTCTTCTGAAATCTCCGCATCCTCCTCCTGCTCCTTCGTGGCATGAGACTTGCTGGGCTGGCAGCCCAAGCTGGGGACAAGGAGGGAGAGAGAAGATCCTTTTTGAAGAAGTCATCTATCCCATTTGCAGCCCTGATTTCCATTAGTAAGCCTCTCTCATGAGCAATGATGCATTTGGTGCGAAGGTTAAATGTGCTATTTCTCCCTCCTCTTTCAGTAAGAGAGAAGAAGAATGTGTCTTCTGCGATAGGAGTTCCAAAAGGTGCTGGGCTATAACACTGTGAACAGCTGCTACCTGGCTGCTGCCGCTGCACTAGGCAGAAAATACAGCTTGATCCAGGTGGAAATTGGATGTGTAGCACGTTTATAGATCTGGATTTTTTTTTATGGTGCTGACCGTTTCTTCACTTATAAGGAAAAAGGATTGGAGCAAAAGAACTGAAACCCAAACGTCATCTTCTCTGGTCTTCCTTTAAACAACTGTGAGAGCTGGCTGAGGTTTCTGATGCAAACTCCAACACAGACATGCAACCAGAGCTCACTTTTAAACTCCTAAGTACGGCTTATCTTTGGTAGCACCTGTTCACAGTATTAGCAGAACAGAACAACGAGGTGAAAGGGGGATGCTATTCCAAACAGTAAGGAAGTTACTGCAGGAAAACGGAAGTGTTCCTGATATGAAAGATCCACCATGGTTGTTTTTTTAGCAGACAACTACTTTACCTATATTGAGAGCCTTATTGACTCCTATTTTGGTAGGAGATTGGTTAAAAAAAAGGGTGAGGAAACACTGAACTCCAGCCTTCATTTTTTGTTTTGCTTATAGCAGTTTGAGATCTTTTCTTTCTCCTTACAAGAAAGCATGCAGAGTGTTACAGTGCTAGATCACCATTAAATAATTCTTCTTCCTTTGGTAGCCTATCATTTTGCTCTAAATCTTTATAAATATTCTTCTTTCTCATGAGTATTTTCTGTTTCTAGACTTTCTGTGTAAGACCTCAAGTTTTTATGTTGTTTTTTTTTAAGGTTCAATAGTAGCGTTTTACAAGTTTATTATGATATCTCCTGTAGGTTTCCCACCCTCTTTAATATTTGCCTGTTTCTCATGTTATATTTTTGACAGTTTACTCATTTTTCCAGAGGCTTAGTAATGATCTTATGTATCATTCACTGGCTTTCAATGATTTCTTCTTTATACAGCATGAGTAGATTGTGTGTTGCTTGATGACCTACAATTTACCTGGGCATACCACTCTGAAGTCATTGGGAGAGCTATGGGTTGCCATCATATAGCCATAAGAACCATGCTTTGTGCAGATCTAAAATTTAGCTCCAGGCTAAATGGAGTGACAAAGTAACTTGATTATTCAGTCCTTTCAGTTAATAGTTCAGTTGTCAGTTAGCGTTACAATATTACAGAGATACCCATTCCCAACAATAATTGTAAAAAGAGATGTCTTAAAGCCTTTCTAACAAATTGTGATGCTTGTAATGTATGATTTGCATATAAGTTTTAAGCTTCATCAGGGTCTGTGAATGTGCAAGTTTAATTTGCAGAAAACCTAAATACTTTAGTGTTACGTGTTTTCTTCTCATTGCCATCACGGTCAGGTGAATATTGATCATGTTTCATGTTGAAAGATTTCAACCATTGCAAGCATGCGTTTAGGATGAAAACCATGTATTTTTTCTTCAGGGTTAGATGTATTACTGCAAGACAATTATGTTATTCACTGCTTAATTTAATCCTGCTAATGTGGTGGTTATTTTAAATAATCAGTTAATGTTTTTTAATTTCAATTTCCAGTGCCGTTTACAATCCTAGTGCCAACAAGGATACTCTGTCTGCCTTGGATTATCAGGGTCCAAAACGCAAGCTTTATAGTGCTGTACCTGGAAGACTTTTTATTGTCGTAAAGCCATATCAACCTCAAGGAGAAGGGGAAATTCATCTGCACAAAGGAGATAGAGTCAAAGGTGAGTACGTAATTAATTTTGAATCAACGTTTTCCTCTGCTAGGCAGAAATTTTATTTTAAAATTCTCTTCTATTTTAGTGGGGGGGGGTGAAATCTGCTCAGTAGAAGTGCTTTCATGCATTTGTTTCTTTACAGGGTATTTTACTCCTAGACATATTTTGTAACCAGTGCATACTTAGCTACCATTTTAACTGTAACTGACTTCAAAGTACTGCTAGAATTCAGAAATACGTGCAGTAATAGCAGCATTATCTTTTACACAGAGCACGTAATTTGCTTCTGTAGTCATTACAGAAAGACAACTCCAGGGCTTTAAAAGGCTGTAAACATGTCAGCTATCTAAGCAGCTCAGGAAGGAACCAGGGACGAGGTCAAGCCTGTTTCAAGCCCTTTCCTCAAGGAACAATTTATTGGTTAAGTAGGAAAAGTCCCCTCGTGAGACTTAGGATAAGTAGGTAGGTAGAACCTACTGTAAATATTTTGGGGAGGAAGTGTGGCGGTGCGTGTATAGTTTCTCTCCACTGGTGCACTTCCCAACTAATATGTTAATATGTTAAAATCAAGGCCAACTTTGTGTTATTACTTTGAAGACAGTAAGTACGCCCAGGTGCAGCTGAGAAAGTGGGCAATGTGATTTACAGGATTGACCTTCCTAAGGGTGCATTGTTACGCAGTTTCAGCTGTGGTTTTGCACATCCAGGTAAAACTAGTCACAGAATAAAAAGACTTTCTGCTCAGTCCATACAAACCAAATACCAGTTATGGAAATCAAATCAAAGGGAATAAATTCAGTGTCCTAAATAAAAGTGTTAAGCAGCTGAAAATTTCCTTGCAACTGAAACTACTTATCTTACAAAGGAAAACTTGAAATATCTTCTCCCTTGTGCCTGCAAACAGTAGTTGGAAAAAAATCAGGAGCCATTAAAAGGTATTTTTGTATTTTTATTTTTGGATGTGGATGATTCTGAAGCGTTTGTGGGTTTAATAATTTTGTTAACTCAAGCCTTCAGAACGTGTAGAACAGAAATCTGAAGAATGCTGCACTTAAAGATAAAACATATGCAAGATTCATTTTAAATGCAAGGATGAAGGCGGAAGGTTAAACTTAGGAGAGCTGGTGGTGTCTGTAGGGCTGAAAAGATAATTTTGCAGTTCTGAGAGATTATGCCCTGATCAGGTAGGAAGCAGTGATGATGATCTAAAGAAAACAGTGCACAAGAAATTTTGGAGGAGCCTATATGAACACTTCATAAAACATTATAAAAGGTCCCATTTAATGGAAGTTATTTAGGCTAGAGTAAAATTAATAGAAGGCAAGCAAAGCTCTGAGGCTACAGAATTTCTTCTTGTTGCCAGAATAAAGCCAGGCAGCTCTGGAGAAAGACAAGACAGAAAATGTGTTCCCTGGTAAAAGAGGAAACAGTGCAATAGGTTGCTTGGGTTGATGAATTTTGTAGAAGCATTTTTATCGGGCTGCTTGTTTATATTAGAATTTGAGACTATTATATGCAAAAATATCTCAAGAATAAGGGATTTAAATTTCAATGAAGAGTTTATTCTTTAAAAAATTAGTTCAGGAGCCCGTGGTTCTAAGTTGTTATGACAGTAACTGGAAAACAATGCAAGAGGAAACTAGTCCACTTTTCAAATCTTCTTACAATAGTATGATCTAAAATTGAGACCAGTGATTTTTGTGGGGGATACTAACCAATGAATGTCAAAATGCTGAAACAGAAAATGAGATTGTGTCTGGTCTGTGAGTTTTGAATCTTTATTTATGGGGACACTCTATATTTACTGAAACTGACTATAAATTAATTATTACTGTTAGAAAAAGGGGGACATGCCCATCCAACATCAAATCATCCCTGCAAGGGTTATATTTTCGGCTTCGAGTGTATGATTTGCGCATTGAATTAAAATCTGGCAGAGGTCTAGCATGTGCGGGCACACTTGCTTTAGAGCATTTTGTAGAGCTTTGATGCACTAAAGTCCAGTGAGTTTTCTATACATGTCAGTCTGCTTTTAGAAAAAGTTTGGAAAAAGAGAAAGTGTACATAGGGATTGTCAGTGTTACTACTTAGGATGAAATCTCATGAAGCGTAATTTAAGGCTGTTTGCACAGCAAGGCTGGAACACTGTATCACAGACTCCTATTGCTAATCAAAGGAAAAACTTCCAGAAAAAGATTAAATCATATTTTGTATTACCATGTCAAGGGTTCCTCAGATGTCACAAAAAATATGTCAGAGCGAACACAACAAGGTCAAGTAAAGAACAAAGAGTCCACGTAAAAAGACAGTGGTGCTTTAAAAAGGTCTCAGTTGTGTAACAATGTTGAGGAAGCCATTCAAACTCAGCGTATGTGACAAAAATCCAGGTCCAGTTAAATCTGGATTCGTGTCCCTGTTCCAGACAAGATGTAATTATTTATACAGAATAAAAAAAATTACTCCAATGTGAGAGATTGATAGGCTCCCTCTCCATCACCCAAAAGCACAGGCAGTAGAGCTCTTACAGTCCTCAGTACTTTTTATGTGCTGTGCAAGAGCCAGAACTCCTGGCTGTAAGGAGGTCCTGCTTTTTTTTCCTCTTTCTGAGCAGAAATTCCACTTGGTACCAGAAATATTTTCTGTCTTTTAGAGGCTTGCTTAGCCAGACTGTGATCCAGCCAGCACCGAGGTTTTGATTTTCGGGGGGGCACATGTGCCTTTTTGGGGTGTAGCGACTCACTGTGTGCAGTGCTTGGAGGAAATGAAACAACATTAACCCCGTGGAATTAAATTTTTCCTTGCTTTGGAAACACCTTAGCATCACATTTAAGAAATAAAAAAGCTTTGTCTTAGCCCTTCTCCTCTGCCAACTTGGTAGCTGCATTGTTCTGTATAAAACACTGATGCTGAAGTACTGGCTTTGTGGATTGTTTGGCGGGATTCAGACGTGTATTGGCATTTGCTACGGGATTCTGACCTATGGTCAGTCTGACCCTGGGGAGATGCTCCTCACATGTGCATCCCATGAGACTAATCACAGTAAAGATGTAGCAAGGCATTTATTACAGGGATAAAAGCCCAGAACAACATATTAGAGAAAGGGATTAGCTGGGAAATGTTTTTATGGATTTTCTTTTTTAACCTGGTAGAATTAGAAGGGTCACAGAGAGGGATGAATTCCTAAACTCTTGATGAAATGTGCTTTCATCGGATGAGGCAGATTTTTTTTCTTTCCAAAACCGCTAGAATTGCATGAGTGACAGTAGGTCACTGTGTATGATACAAGGAAACTGCTCAGAGAAAGCTGTGAATGGGCAAGGTTCAAAGAAAATGTAAACCAAACAAAATGGTCTGGTATTAACAGGCTATTACGAAGCCTGTACAAAAATACCTGTTTTATTTTTAGTTGTTAGTCATACATACTGACATCATTTGTGTGTCTGCCACTCATGAGAGAAGGGCCATGGCTGTTGTAAAAATAAATCCAATATCTTTATTTGTACAAGAACAACCCTAATCTTATGTTTCCACATAAATGAAGAAGAGCTAGCTTCATTCCCCACTGAAACACTTTTAACATAATTTGTTTCTTTATTCATTTTATATCTAAAAGTCCATAGCAATAAATCTGCCGCAGTCCAAACACACACATATCTATAAAGTATCTGTAAAATGTATTTTATTCAGCTTTTGCATTGCTAAATGTAATTCTTACACTGGAAATCATGGCCTCTTTTATAACGAAACTCAGATGTATGAAGAGAATGCAATGCTCTGAAGTTCTTTGTGAGTGGAGAATTAGCAGTTTTCTGTGTCATGAAGCTAAAGCAATACAGAAGTAGCTGTGCATCCTCGAGAAGGTTACCTGTGATTCACATCTGTACTAGCACACCTCGTCGGAAAGATACGAGTTCCAGGTACCAATCACCATGCTGCAGACAATCTCCAGTCATTTAGAAACAAAACAAGCAAAACTGTTTTCAGAATCTCTGTTATATTAAAACATACCTGACGTGCATATGAATTATCCCTCATGGACCTAGAAAGAAAAAACCCACATGGTTGCCTGTTTCAAATACTTCTGAAGTCTCACCCTGCTCACAGTTTTGTTTTTCTTGTCTTTCTATGTGGTTTTATTACACTGTTTCCATTTGCCATGTGATTTCTAGTTATTTCTTCAGGTTTCAGGTCCCATAGCCTAGTATAGTTTGTCCATGGGTGGCTTCCAACTGGTAAATTGCTACTTTCCTCTCTTACTTTTGTTGCCTGCCTTGATATTCCTATCTCCTCTCTTTTACCTGGAAGGCAAACAGAATACAGGGCTAGTTCTGGACGATGCTCAGTTTCTTTAACTCTTACTCTGATTAAACAAATTTTCTAGTGCTTAGTATCTAGAAAAATGGGGAGTTATTTCAGTATCTCGACTGCGTTCCAGCAGACTTTTTCACAAACCTTCTGAGATGCCTTCTGCGCAGGCACAGTCTGCCCATCTGAGAAGAGTTTACCCCAACCGAGGTCTGTTCTCAGCTACGTTCTCTGGGGTAAGAGAAAAGGTAGTAATTCACTAGTAGTGGTTCAAGCATCTGTTCTAGGCAGAAAGTCAGTAGTTCTCAGCATTAGAAATATTGACCCTTGGAACACTGCTTTTCTTTCCATGTGATCTCAGCCAGTAGGGCAATCCAAATATATCGCTAACATTTTCATTTCTTGTGAAATCTACTTGTAAGTCATTTTGAAAAAGAAAGATTATTAAACCCCTGCTGAGCTTGAAGATATTGCCAACAGACAGTGCTTGTGGGCGGAAGGAAAGTTGGTCTCCCGGGCTTTTGCGCTTGTTAGATTAGTAAATAAAATACGGGAAAGGGAAGAGCCTCAGAAACGTGTTGTTTCTTCAAGAGCATTTTGTACCTTGTGTAAGTGTGGCAGCAAAATTTAACCTGAGAGGTTTGCATAAGCGTTGTTTTGCTACTTTTATATGAAGGATGAAATTAAAGTGAAAAGGAATATTAATCTCTACCCAGATTCATTGGTCTATTTTGCTTCCTTCCTGTCTCCTGACTTGATCGGTTTGATCTAAATTTCTAACAAATAATTATGACTCATCACAGATAATAACCTACCTTGTTTCTTCAAGTTGCTTGTATCTGAAGGGTAGGAGAGAGCTGTGCTTCAAACTGATATACGAAAGTGTTGCAACAAAGACAAGGCCTTCCTCCCGCTCCAGCAGGAGAGCTCGCTTTGCTGTCAAGGCTGCAGAAAAGGGATTCAGACGTATGAGCACCCACAAATCCCCGTCGTCTTCGCTCTTGACAACTTAACGGCAGCCTTCCTTCGGTAGTCAGTAACTGGTCCGAAATATTCGGGAGACAAGGGGGTACCAGGAGGCCGAGAAGAGGTGTGAGTGGCGTATGAGCACGCTAGCATAGCCTGACACAATAGTACAGGCCCCAGATCTAAGCTGGTTTGGGACCTCTTCTGAGATTAATGCTCCCTACTCTCCGCTCCCCTGAGCTGTAGTTTGGGCATCAATGGGGAGAAGAGCAAACCTGACTCTGCCTGCACCTTCCTCAACAGAGGTGGTGATCAGTGTCACAAACGGATGGATTTTTCCAATGCTTGATTTGAATTTCTCTCTAAAATTCAAATCAGTGCAGAAGAATTGGGGGTTTTATGCTGGTTTTCTCTCTCCTGCACTTTCCCCAAACTATTTAGGAGACACCCAAATTACAGGAAAAAGACGATCTTCATAGAAAGTTGTTGTCAAAGGTAAAAAAGGAAGAAAAAAAAAATACACAGGGCCAAATCTTGAACAGCACAGCTCATTCAGTTCTATTTCAATTGAGCCATATTTTCTCAGATTTAGAGGATTATGTGCAGATTATTGTATTTGTAGATTTTGACGTAGTGGGTGTTTGCTCTGTTCATAGTCACTGTCATCTTCTTCTCAGCCCAAGGTCCTTTTCCTGAACATTGCTTGTTTGCACTGTTTCTTTCTTCAGAAAGCAGCAGCGATAAACGATCAAAAGCTGTTCTAAGTCAGGATCTAGCCTGACACTGATTGTGGCCACGGTAGTTTTGCTGGTGATATCCACCCAAAACCTGAAGCTGAGGTTCCTTAGTCTTACCACCCGCTTGCAGCATGGGTGGCTGTAGAGACTGATGGGACGCAGCCAGGAGATGTGCAGCAAGCTCAGGGTACAGCAGCTGGGCTGTTAGGAAAAGTCAGACAATTAAATATTGAATTATAGGGAGGTAAGTTAGCTATTCGGCTAAACTAGCAGTCACTTGAGTTAGAGAAAGGTAAACTCCTTGAAGCCACGGTTGGATCACACTTCTGTTTTGGAGGCAAAACTGGAAGTTAAATGTAAGTTTAAAAAGCGAGGAGTATTTTCGGTCCATATTATTTCCCTAATGTGGTTTCTCTGTGAGGACCCATAGCCCAAGATGGGAAAGAACTGTTGAATTTGCTTCTCCACTAAACAAAATGTCTGTGAAGCTGCAGTCGAAACTGACTGCTCAGGTCAATTATACAAAATCATTAACTGCAGATACGCAAGACACAATCCTTCCAGATTGCGCGTGGACTGCACGAGACATTTTCTACGTGGCAGCTGGGACACAGTCACTTGTTTGCATGCTGGAGGCCTTAATGTGGCTGTCAGCAGGGTGACAGACGAGGACTTCTTCCTTTCCAGTCCTGTTGCACTTCAGATGCAGAGCTGTCACTCTGCACAGTCCTTGTCCCTTAATAGTGTTTTCGATTTACCTGGTTGTATGCAAAAACAGATCAAACGTGGAATTTTTGTTTACGTTGATATGTACGCTTAAGAAATAAGTTGCCATAACAACTCAAGGTTAGGAACATACCTTTTGAAGGTGTAACCTTTTTAGAGGCTGTTTTAAGCAAAATTGGTTTTATCATTGAAATAGGTGTTCTTGCGTAGGTTACCTGTCATTTGGAGGCTCTCCTTCCAAAAGGCAAATAATTCTGAAAATTTGCATCAGAAAACAGGTATTTCTACAAGGGAAAAGTCTAAACTATAATATTACGTATTTCTGAGAGAAAGAAGTTACGTTGCTACCCACTGGAAATTAAAAATCTTCTTTATTTTAAAAAAGCAAATCCAGAGGATTGTTATATCGAAACACGGAACCAGAGTTCAGATTTGCACTGAACCTTGCTTTGCTAAAATTCGGGTGAAACCCCTTTGTATTTCATTGGGTAAATGGCATTTCTTACCAGTAACAGAACAATAGACTCAAGGTAAATAACATATTCATGCTGCAGTTTGAATGGGAGGGACACTGTCACCGTCCCTCTCAGGTTAAGAATGAAATGCTGAAATTTTCTGCTTTCTACCGTGAGGTGTAGAGGGCTTTCGGCTTACATAATGCCACATCTCACTAGAAGTATTGCAATCTTCAGCTGCTCTTGATTAGCAGATATAACTTTTACTTTTAGCTCTGATAGTTCTTACATCAGCATAGGCTAGGTCAGCTGCTACATTTTTCAATGGATGTTCAGCTTGACTTTATACTTTATTGCCATGCTGCTCATTTTTCCTTTTTTCTCCTGGTTGTAGAAATGTTATTCTTTCTCCAGAAAACGATCTGTCATTCCCAATCCATACAATTATTTCTTTTCCCAGGAAAGAAGAATGCAGTTTATATAAGTACCAAAACCTGATTGTAGATACTACAAAGGCATTTCAGATATATCCCGTAGCAGCTATAAAGACAATGGCCTGAATTTGGCTGTAAATGTAACTGACATTTTTGCCAATAAGGATACCTAGAATAATTTAGTCGTTGAAATTTCAGCATCACAAGGAATTTAGAAATAGTATGCACCATCATTTGATGGAAAAACATATTTCTTGATAGTGGCATAATGAAGGGAGCCGTAATGTGGAAGAATAAAATTTTTTTGTTGTTTTAAGTGACTTTTTCGTAGTATCTTGAGTAATTAAGCTGAGTATGTTATATTAATTACAATATATACATTGTCAATAAACTTACAGAAGTTGCAAGAGACAAAACATCCAATGCTCTGTTGGCACTATATATAATTTTCTTGTGTTTTTCTCTGTACTTTGGCAAAGCAGAATCTGGCTGATATTAAGTATAATACTTTAAAGACATGAAAAGATAAGATCCTGATTGGCACCTGCCTATACATATTTTCCTGTTATTCAGTTGTTCGGTATTTGCCCAATCTTGTTTTGCAGTTTTGTTCATATAATGGAACGTAACTCTTCATTTCATTGTGAAAAGACATACCAGGATTCATGATGTTACTAGAACCTTAATTTTACTCTTACAACATCCGATTCTTTTTGCAATTCATGTTGTGTGTAAAAAGACTCTGGCCTTCTCTTGCCATAGCAACCACATCTTTTGTTTTTACTAAAAGCAAAAGGAAAAAATACTTGAAATGATAACGCTTAATTATTAATTTTGGGAAAGTTATCCTTTGATTTACCATTGTTATGTCCTTCAGAAGGGAAAATGTTGATTAGAAAATCTCTTGCTGGTACCAAATTATCTATTACACGTGTCTCAAGCACTACTGTGAGAGGGCAAAGACAGAAATTAAGGCCTCATTCTAAAAAAGCATTCGTGGGTACAAAAGATAAATTACATTTTTTTGGTTTATCCTTTAAGTTCCCAGTTACCCTCATTGGAATACATGAAGTGTTGCCAGTTTTTATAGATATGTAGATCATTATGGCTTTGGCTGCTGCTGCAGAACTTCTTATTGATGGCACCACCTGAGATATATTAGAAAAATTATTTCAAGCGTTTTGGTAGTGCAGAACCACCTAGATCTCATCTTCTACATTTTGAGTATTAGGCCATATGTGCTTATTCTGCATGTCACCAGCAATTTGTCTCTGTCTCTGCACGTCAGCTGTATCCCTGGCTACCCCACGTTTGCCTCTTGTGTCATCTTTGTGCCTCTTACAGTTCCATCAGGCTTCCCCTTCCTTTCTTGGCACCCATAATGATGTTTTTCCTTGATCTGAGTCCAAAAGGACTGTCATTTTGGTTGTAGATGTAATCTCTAGGCAGGCTTGAACCAGAACTGTGAAGGCTGTCTGCATTCTGGCAATGCCTCATTTCCCCTTCTACCTCTTCTCCGTAGACGTTAGGTCTTCAAGCCGGACTACGTGTATTTTTGCTTTGCTCTTGCTATTAGCAATTGCTAGTATTTTATAATTCATGAAATCGTGATCCAAAGCAGGGACTGGTTTTGCTCTGTAGTAATGACTTTTTGCCTTGCACTCACAGGTAGACTTACAAAGCAAATTTCTTTTCCCATCTTGATTTGGATCTTCTCAGTTGCTGCTACCACAGACACATGAAATTACTTTATGGGTGTGGAATACCCAGCTTCCTCCTTACAGTGCAAATGCTTTTTGGAGATGGAAATATCCATGTAATCTGGAGCATCAAAATAGCAGATCTGATGACAGATTAATAAAATACTGAATTAGGGAAGTCCTCAATCTCTAAGTAGTTTTTGTTCACCCTATCTTGCCAGTTTGTGGAGTGAAATCAAGACTGAGATTCAGTGCTGAAAATTCTCCTTAAAAAAAAATAAATTACTTGCAATAGTAATCTTCCATTGTCTCGTATTTTGAAATTTCTTTTGACTGGAGTCTTACACTCACTTCTATGATTTGAAGTTAAATCTATGTACAGTAGGATCCTACAATAATTATAATAACTATATATGTTGTTAATTAAGTTTTCCTACTTTCTTATCTCATATATGAGAAATGCACTCTGTTCTTATGTGAACAGAGGTTACATTGTTAAAAATACTTTGGAAGCTGATGAATACCCAATATATATTGGATGAATGAATAAGCTTTTGTTTTATGTAACACTGAATTATCAGATTGAATTTGTGTGTTGATGTGCACAGTTTTTAAACATTTTCAAGAACAACTAGAATTTATCAATGTATTTTTCATTATTATGCACCAAATTTATAGTTATTATTATTTTTACTTATTATTTATTTAATACAAATAAAGCACAGGTCTGGTTTCTTCATTTTTGCTTGCATTTAAATGTAGAGATGCAATATTTTCTGCTTATGTTAACAATACCAATAGGTGGTAGGTAACTAGAAGAAAAGGTGTGCTAAAAATTTTTTATTCAGCTTAAGTGTCACTGTAGAGTTGTTAGTGTCTTCCAAGGTCAGTGCCCTCCCCCATTATCCTGTAAATAGCTGGGTAGGTATAGGTTTCCTCATATGTGTCAGAAAGCAGCTTGATAAATTGTGCATTTGGGACCCATTCAGGTGGAGGATTTTGCCTTAATGGATCTATTTCTGGGGCTTAATATGTACTTATTGACAGTGATGTGTAAATACGCAGTTCATGAAATCTGTATCTCAGAATTTACTACATTAAAAGGCCTAAAATTGACACATTTAAAAACATTTTTCTGTCAAATATCTATGTTAATAGATATTCACGCTCTGTAAGTAATACCACAGATAGCTCAGGATTTCATTGATAAAAGAAACTAGGTAAACATTTATTTTCAAATGCAGTTTTACAGATCCTGGTACATCAACCAGATTTCTTACCACCTCTTTAGTATTACCAAGGGGTTTGGGGGGGTTTTTGGCCTATCATTGATTTGATTTTCATCTTACCGTACAGTAGTACAAATCAAGTTCAAATTCAATGCCACTGAATCACAGCAGTTCCACTGATACAGAGTTCAACTGCAGTCAGGGTCAGGGACTGTGATTTTAAAGCCTGGTAAGGTATGTTTTAACAGCACAAAGAGTGCTTCTGTTGGAGATCGTCAAAGTAGCTCTGAGCAAGTTAATATCCCTGCTATACTGAAATATACTGCAGAGATATTATCCCTGGCCTTGAAAACCATATGCATACGCTAGCAAAGAGATGTGCTTGAGCTAATTAGCCGTGATTTTCAGCAGGGCCAGTTAGCTTGGCTGGCTTAGCTAGCATGCAGCTAATGGGGCTGTGCTGCTTCGACTTCCACGGGCTTGTTTTCGGCACCTCAGGGACCTCCCTGCCGAACCCTGTGTTTTGTACAGATGTCCTCTGGGACCTGTGGTGTATGACTAAGCTGCATTTTCAAACAACCTGTTTAGAAGCGCTAACCATGGTTTTGTTAATAATCTCGCCTTTCTTCCAATATTAATGTACAGTATCTTTTTAATAGTACATTTACATTCTTTTACTATATACTAAACATACAGTGATTTGTAGGAACTTCTGTAAAATTAATTTAAACATAATACTTAGCAAGTATTTAGGATCCTTTCATTACTCTAAAGTTGCTTACTAGTAAAAACATACATTGTTGTGCTGCAGTCTTTTGTCACCATCCTTGTAGAGTCCTAAGATTAATATCAAGGTAATTAGAACTACAGGATAAAGCTTTTTCTCTTATTGGTAAATCATTCTCCTCCTTATTGTCATTATCTCCTACCAAGAAAATTCATTCAAATGTTTCCAAAGGCATCTGCATTGTGTTTCGCACTTACAAGATATTCAAGAGTTTGCTGTGTACTCAAACCATTAAACCATATTACTTGACCTACATTACAAATCTCTGGAGCTACCTACTAAATAAAATAGCATGTTTCCTTAGGAAGTAGAAAACATATGAGATATCAAAATATATATTATTAAAACCCAATTTCAGTGTGGGTTCACTTTTACAATGGGTTCAGCACTTCAGCTTAATTTGAACAGGCAAGACCAATCTTTTTGCTCTTAGTGTGACCATGCAGTTATCTTTGTCAAAAGCAGCAATGAGAAAACTGAAAATGGAAATAATTATGTGAGGGCCAAGGAAACTTGTGAGAAAAATAAATTTGGGAAGAGGTTCCAAAGACTGATCAGGGAGGGTCACATTTAAAGGTTACTCTGTGCCCATTGTTGGGGTACCAGCATTTGAGTTACTGCACAACGTTTGCTTTTACCATTATGATATTCAGTTATTATTGACTGTGTTATGTAACTAATCTTGGTATTTACATGAGAAGAGAAAAAAGTCTAATGCTTCCTATGTCTCTCTCTATTTAGTTTTAAGCATTGGTGAAGGTGGATTCTGGGAAGGCAGCACCCGGGGACATATTGGATGGTTTCCTGCAGAATGCGTTGAAGAAGTTCAGTGTAAACCAAATGAAAGCAAACCAGGTAATCAGATCAAGTTCCTGTTGAATCCTAACGATGACAAATGTGATGTGCCTGTCCAAGCAGAGAGGCAGCCTGGACGGTAATGTGTTATACAGCAGTGCATTTGTGCAATACTAGAAACTGGAGAATTAAATAAAGCTAGGCTGCTGAATTAAAAAATAAAGATGGGTGTATTGATCAGATTTTACTGGATGCCATCCAAGCAAACGCTCTTTCTCATGAGGGACTACACCGTGAAGTACTGCAAAAGCTCTTAACACAGAACTGTATGCAGACATTTTGTAAAGCATTTATGCTGCGTTTTATTTTCTTACAGTATGGGAGAATGGCTAATTAGACAATTAAATAATGGAAGAAAAACTGGTCAGTCATCTCCCAATCTGAGGAAGTCCTACAATGTGTTTAGCTCTTGTTCACAGCAATGAAGTTCCCTCTGCTGACCTTTTACTAAATTTCAGAGGAGGCATCCATGAGTGGGATGTCCCATACGCACCCTAACCGATGACAAAGGAAATAGAATCCTCCTTTATCATACACTTGTATTACCATAAGTAAGTAAAACACAAGTGACTTTAAGCAAGGAGTCTTCACAATTCTGGTATAATAAAAGAAACAAAACTGTACATCGAAGCATGTTATTTTAAGAAATACCTACCATCTCATAATTTCTCTGCTTTTAACAATTAAAATACGAGGACATCCTCTCTAATTAAAAGCTCATTATAAATGAGCTCTGAGAATATAATTAATGTTCTTCAGGAGTGTGTGCAGTTTTAAATTAACCAGTGATGTGTTTTGGATCTCTGAGGTATTGATTAAGAACTTTTGGCATTGTACAGCCAATACACTAAAATTTATGCATCGTATCATTCATTCATGAACATTATTCTTTTATGTATGTCATTATAAACGGCACAGGTATAGTTTTCTCTTTTTTGTATATTGCCACTGTATAAAACATGATCGAATGGAGTAGAATGCACTGGACAAGATAATTGTTCTAGAATAGTAAGGATTTGGAGATATTTATAATATCTGTTAAGTATTTTAATTTCATCAGTTATAATGGAAACTGTGGTAAGATGAAACAGAGTTTAAGGGATGAGCAGAAGAGGAGGCAAAAAGCTAACTTTTGTAATAGGAAAACTTCAAAAGAATGAGGGAATGAGGCATCAGGGACACTGCTCTAGATAACTAAACACTGTGTGAAAAGGTTATACATCCTTTTCGATTTCCCTTTTGAGGGAGAAAAAGAGAAGGAGGCAAAACCAGATCTAATATTTGGAGAGAATGGATTTAGGCTCTGAGAATAGAGAGAGAATAGCTATTTAGCTCTTCAAAGGGCTTAAGAACAAATCTGAATGTAAAGATGGAGAAGCGTTAAACAAGAGGAAGGTTGAGATTGGAATTGGCAACTCTAGGAGCAGTGCAGTTCTCAAATACTAGGTGTGAAAAGAGGATAACAAGTTGCAATTCTAGTGTGATTTCATTTGTTGGAAATGTTATGGAAGACAAATAAATTCAGAGAGTGTGCAACATGAGCTGGTGAAGAGTCACCTGTGAACCACTCTGAAGATCCTTCAATAAAACCTTGTGTTCACTTGATTGAAAGATGTAGTCTGTATAAGTCAGCCATCACAAACACCTTTCTGAAGTCTGTCAGGGCAACTTTGCATTAAATTTGAGCTGTGCATTTGTATCGAAATCTGAAGAAAATTTTGGGGAGGGCCATTAAGTGAATTTCTAAAATATGAAAGGAGTTTTGCATCCTCTTTAGTGCTTTTGAAAAGAAGATAACCAAACCTATTTGTCACAAATCCTTAAAGATCTTTTCAAGAGATACTGCAGGACGTAAATTCAGTATATGACATGATTGCTTTAATATGTGGTAAGATTGTTTTCGAGCAAGAATTTCTTTGATCATTCAAATGAGAATGAAAATTAAGAAAAAATTGTCACAAGAATAGCAAAAGGATTACCAAAGCTGGAAGTGTTAAAAGAATATAAACAGAAACATTTTACAAATTTTCTGACATGAAATTATGAAAACTTATGCCATGTGTCTGGCAAAACACCAGAGCGTTTACTGTAATTTATACCTATTGCATGTGATTGTCTTTCCGATGGTTTTCCTATTTGCTTATAGTATAGTGTGAATAATAATGCTAATATAGCTAAACACTTTAAATATACCATTCTTCTACTCTAAAAAAGAAAAAAATATAATTAGATAAGCGCAAAATGGGCACATTTTCTAGACCTTTGAACTTGTGCACTCACACATATTTTGCTGGGCTGTCTTGAAAAATGCCCTGCACCCAGAAGGCACAAACGGGGTACAGTGCTTCTCTGTGTAATGTGATAGAGGTTGGAGCTGTGAGTATGAAATATATGAAATCCACAGTATGTGCCATATTATTATTGAAATACGGGATGGACTGAAAGCAGCTCATCACTGAATTGCTCTATGCAGTTAGCTCCATTCCCTTTGCATAGGAAACAGTGGAAATGAAAGAGGAGAGCTTTATAAGCAAAAATCAGGCAGCACTCCCTCCGAGTACAAATGCAAAAGTAATTCAGAAAAATGTGTTAAGCATGGTGAAATGATTAGAAATTAAATTAGGTCTACTGGGATTGCTGAAAGAACCTCAGCTGAGAAACATCACAAACTTGTGCAAGTTGCAAGAATTTGCACCGTGGACTTTGCAAAGCAGCAGAACTTCTTGTGATAATCATTTAGAAAGTAGATCATCTTAAAGTGTAGGAAACGAATCTCAAACTCAGCCTTTTTCAGACTAGCACCACAGTAACAGTTCTTTCCTATAAATGAGATTTAGGAACATTTCTTCAAACAGCTTCGCTTTGCTATTAAGTCTGAATAATTGTGTTTAATAGTAGCTTGTCATTTGCACGCCATGAGTGAAAGAAAGAGGAATAGTTCTTGGAAAAAACAAACCACAATTAAACACTACATGCCCAGTAAAACTGGCGGGCAGGTATTTCGTGTCATGCTGATGTATAATCTCACTTCTAAGACAAGTTCAATTTTCAGGGAACTTCATTGCCATCCCGACTGTTCTCTGGAAGCAGGCAGTACAGAACAGCACCTGGTTCCTGTGATCTTTTCAAAGATACCACGCTAGTTTGGCAAGTTCTGTTTTCCAAAAAAAAATCACGTTGACTGGCATTAATTCCATATCCCTTCTTTAATCTTTCATTAATTGAGACTTGTAGGATTTATTCCATTATTTTGCTAGTCTTGATGCCAGGCTTGTAGGCTTTTAATTATCCAGGTTGTCTCATTTGCCCTTTAATAGCACTGGCACAGGACCCGCTGCCTTGCAGTCTTAAGAAGTTTCCTTGACATTTTGAGATCTAACGAAAAAAGAACAATGACAAAGAAAATCATTATCAGTGGTCTGCGAAGTTCTTCTGCCTGCTTTTAAAAAATTCTTAGACACAAAACCTTTGTACCTTCTCATTTTAAATGGTGTCACCTTAGTAGCCTGCTTTTAACATTGTCCTGAACTATTCTTAGAGTGAAAGTATTCCTTTGGATGAGATTGAGACCACATCTTGCTTTTCCCTGTACAAACACAGAATACAAATGTTACATATTTCTTTCTGCATTGACAGTCTTCCTGTGTTCTTCAGTAATGAACCAAATGCATTCTTAAATTTCTTTATATTCCTAAATATGTGAAAATATACTATTTTTTCTGCTAAAACGTTCTGGGTATATTGAAGAAAGTTCTGTGTGGGAGAAGCTTGATTCATATAAAATGCAAGTTAACCAAAATCTGTGCAAAGGTGAGGCACTAACTTGAGTTAATAGACATCTTAACAGGATTTATTAGCCAAGTGCTGTTGGTGCTGCAGAGAATCACAGGTCGACTTGGATCTCTGGCAGCCGTAGTTTGCATCCACTGAGAATACACTCTGTGACATAGCTTTGTTTGATTTTTCTACCTGCTAAAAAAGAAAAGTAAGGCTTTTCATTTTACCAGTTTATTCTCCCCTTAAAATTCATTATGCTTTTTAAAATAGTAAGAATTCCTACCTAATACCTTCCAATGGGAAATGAAGTACAGAAGAACCTGGCGTCCACAAAATCAGCTGCCCCACCAATGGAAGGTACAGTTTTCTTTCTCCTGCTTAAGTTTAGATATTTCCATTTGCTTTTCTTCCATCATAGGGTATTACTCTGACTTGAGAGATTTGCTATGAAACTGCTTTCTATTAGACTTCTGATTTTATACTCCATGTCCTTCAGAATTCAGAGATACACGTTATCTGATTGCTCATAACTGAGGCGAAGTATTCATTTTCAAGCTAGAGTTATCTTTAACTACACTCTCTCTTCACCATTTATTATTCCTTCTTCCCTAACGTGCTTGAAGAACTCTTAGATTTTACAAATGATACTGAAACGAAGGCAGAGTCAGCATGTCTTTTAGTAATTCTTGCTGTCTTTCGACTCTTGGCCTCCTCCGTGCACCTTTCCTTGAGTTCCATGCTCATCTTTAATATTGTCTTTGGGAGAGATTTTCCATTCAGTAGCATCCTCCACGCATTTCCCTATCCTGTGGCCTTGGGGTACACCTTACTAGTAGTTGTTGTTGCCATACAAGTCCTGGGAGTTGATTTCAGACTAGATCTAATCTGGGCATGTGGCTTGAACGACTATTAGCAGTTGCTGAGAGTTCACTTCTCCATGAAAGAATCCAGTTTGCTAACTCTGAGGTCTGCTCAGTCCCGTGGGCTGCAGCAGAGTAGGCAGCACTTACAAAGCACGTTCCTGGCCCAGACTAAAATGCTGATGTAGATGCGCCCATGCTGACCTCTAGTGTCACTGGTGCTCTGAGCAGACACTACCTAGCATCTGAACTGGGATTTCTCTTTCCAAATGTCTGTACTTAAATGTTCCGTATAGCTTACTCCTGGGTTTCCAGCAACTTGAAATGATAATGACAGATTATCTAGTAATAGTATCGTTCCCTTGCCCATTTCTTTTTATGTATGTAATCATAAACAGATGTTATAAGCAGAAATTGCAGCATTCCTTATCCGACATTCCTGTGGGATTTCAGAAGTTACCAAACGAGTCAAAGTTGTGTTAATAAAGTGCATACAGACTACTATTTCTGAAGTATAGCATTTTCTTTATTCCTCATTCTTAGCTTTTAAACCCTCGTGGATTCAGTAAAACCAGATTTGTTCCTCATTCCCACCATCCCTTCTTATAATTAGCACAACACCTTCCCAGACAATCTAGTCAGCCAGGCTGCTAGAAAATGGATTTGCCTTCTTGCAAAAAAGAAAGCTGCCTTACTGTGAATTGAGGAGCTAACATCTATACTAGCAGCTGGTAGTTGTTCTGTCCTCTACAGACAAGTGGCTCGGCACGTATTGCGTCTGCATGTTTTCTTCCCCTTACCCGCCACATCAAGGTTGCTTTCTCCGTGCTGCCTTTTGGAACGGTCACCAACATTTTTTTGTCCACTGAAATATATCTGGGCACTGTTCGGCAGAATAATAGTTGGCAGATGTGGAAGTTGTACCAGGGACCCCCTAACAGTGAAACAGGATGGATGGTTACACACCAGAGCACAGGTTGCAGCCTTGCCTGTGTCCTGTATGGACATAGGTCGGCTGCCTGAAGTTCTAAAAACCTGAATTTCCCTGGGTAGCTTATAGTTAATTTCAAACACGTGCTGTTTAACCTTTCATGAGAAGGATGGCTGCTAAAAAATTAAATTTTGGCATTTTTTTTCTACCTTTTTAAGCATCTCATGGTAGTGATGTGGTAGGTATATTACAAAGCAGTGTCATTATTGGATGTACTCTGTGGGGTGAATGAACGCTGAAGCATACCACTGAAATTTGGCCTCTGTGCGTGTGTGTACGTGCACCCCATTGCATCCCAGTGTGGAACAGAAACATAATGTGCTGGGCTTGGAAGTCCCCATCCCCAAATAATCAAGCCCAGAGGACATGCTGGAGCATGTGTTCATATATATGGACTTTTTCCTGAATAGGAAAGGAAAAACTGCGCCCACCTCAACCTGACATGCAAGCAGAGCACAGCTTGCGTATGCATCCAAGGACTCCGGTGGGGGACTTGCTGTGGACCAGACCTGTCCCTCAGCTAGCTGCACTGGGCTTGGAGCACTTGGATGCAGCCATCACCCTTCTTCCTGCAAGTTCAGGGTCATCCGAGTTTGGCAGTCAGGGGCTACATTTACATAGATGGATAGTTTAAGATGTGTTTAAAGTCTCTGATGAGGCTCTGCCCAGTTTGCATCCGGATATTAGTTCTTGAGCTCATGTAAAACTGGAATTTGTGAGTTGTAGCTCTGGTCCTTCTAGAAGGACAGGAGTCCTGGTTTACCAGATTTGCTGTTTGGACATAATAGATAGCCAGAACATACTCAGCTGTGAAAGCAGTCCCTAATCACATACAATTATGCATGTAAAGGTCAGCACTGGCAGAAAAAACCAGAAAGCAAAAAGCTTTTCATCTAGCCTCTTCCCTTCATTACCCGCCTTTTATAAATGATCCAAATTAACAAAATCTTTTGTAAACTTTTTCCTGTTTTGTTAGGGTCCATTCTGGGTAGTTATTTAATTAGAAAGACAACTGTAAGAATAGGTGGAAACATTGTAGAGATTATTAGAACTCAGAAAAATTCTCTAAACTAAATAACTTTGAAAACCTCTGGAAGGAAGAGAGTTTCAATGAGACAGAAGAGCCTGCACGTAAGAGATGCTATCTGACCAGATGAGTACCTTGAGGGTTTTGATAATAAATTTTGATAAATGCTCCTCCCACAGGATTCCACCTTGGCTAGAAGGTACCCGTGCATCTGTGGCAAAACGATCGTGCAACTTAAACTGTTTGGCATCAACAGGAGCAGTTAAGGACAAAAGAGTACTGCAGCTGGAAGGACTAAATGGAGACAGTACAAAAGTAATTTATATGTATAAGAAGGGAAAGACACATTTTTGTTAGGAAAGTTAATCACAAACATCCTCATGTCGGTTGTGTAGAGAGCTAAGAAGTCTGATAGCTTGGAAGCATGTTCTGGACTTAATGTGGCACAGAAAATGTAAACCAAATTAAAAAAAAAAAAAAAAATGGAAAGTGCAAGATTGCCTCACTTGTAAGTGGGCTTATCGCTGTAAAAAGTGGTATGATGTGGATACAAATTCAGCCATTTGGAAATGGATAGAAAGCTCAAGAGATATAATATCTTTGTAAGCCCAGACAGGGTGCTAAATGTGGGACATGCAGTCAAACAGAGGCGTTTATTGAAGTTTATCCATGCCTGTTGGAGGAATGCTGTCCAGCTATCAAACCCGGGTACCCAGAGCTCAGACTGGCAGGTGAAACGCTCTTCAGTAAGTCCCTCTGCCTGGAAGGATACTGGCCAAAGCTCTGGCCTCTGAAATACTCTGTTCTGCCTTGCTTCTGTATTTTGCACAACAAACCATGTGGCTCATGTGATTCTGAAAAGTTTCATCTTTTGACAAGTGATTTTCTGCTACAAAATAAGTTTTCCATGTACAAATATGTAATTAAAACCCTCCTGTGAATAGATGACATAACTCAGCACAGTGATCATCCACAGAGATACTGTGTTCTGTTTAATAGCTTAGAAAGATCAGGAAAATGCTACGTACCATATTTTTGCTTAAGCTCCATTCTCTTCCATCAAACAGTGGGAAAAAATACTTTATACTGGAACAAGAAAGTCAATGCAAAGAACTAGATCTGAGGTGCTGGCAAGCCAGTCCATGAAACCTAGCTGACACAGGGGCTTGGTGCAGAACTATTCAGCTAATTCTGACAACTCTCTGTAGCTGAGGATGTAAATCAATTCTACTTTTTGTCTCAAGTAATGGAAATGTAAAGAATGAACCTCAGCAAGTTTCTGCACTTTAGCTTTGCTGAGCAAAGCATTTGTGTTCTCAGTGATGATAAACAGCAGTTTGGGAGAAGACTTCTAAATGAATCATCACTCAACAATAATGCTAATTCAGAAGCAGAGGTAACTTCAGAGCTGGTTTTGTCTGCAAGCTGGCTATAGGGTGGAGTCATATGCTTCCCACACAACCCAGTAATGTGTGTTCTCTCTGACAGAGGGTGCCTTGAAAGACCTTGCATTCTTTCAGTCCTGGACTTCTGACCAAGAGGCAATAGAGGTTTCTGACTGTAATAGTAGTATTTGTAAGAAATGCTTTGGAAGACTGAGTCTACCAACTCATTTTGCTGGTCAGCAAAGTACAGTGGTTTTCCTTTGCCAATGATATGAGTTTAGTTTCAAGAAAGAGTAAAATAAAGTATTCCATGACAATAATTTCATAATTTATCCAGCTTTTGAGAACAGCATGAAGCAAAACACATTTAAAAAATTATTCAAAAGAAAGAAAATACAAGCCTAGCTCTAGAGCTTGTAAAGATTGTAAGCCTGTCTGCATCATTATGTCTGAATAAGTAATTTTTAATTCATAATATTTTACTGTCTCGGCTCCTCAGCTGACATGAACTTCATCCCATTCGCTCTGATTTTCATGCTTGCTAAGAGCCACTTAGGAATAACTAATCAGCTGAAAAGGAGCTGTGCAATTCTCTAAAGCATTGAAATAGGCTAAAAATAAATTGCACAGCAATATAAAGTTAAGCTTACATGTTAGGAAACTCAGCATTTCAAAGGCATCTGGAATTGCTGATGTGTGAAATCGAACATGCAAGTGTAGAGTTTTTCCTTTTCTGATTCTTTCTGCATCTTTTCCTCAAAAACAGAAAAAAATGTCTATCAAACCATACAGGATAAAAAAATACAAACCCTGAGGAGTGTCTCAAAAAGGAATGGAATTACCGTTATAGTGTCTTCCTTTTACTTCCAGTGATGCATTCAGATTTTCTGTGCAAAATCACACTCCATCTAATGTTAAGAAGCAACTTTTAAAGCCTGAGAGCATATATAGATACCAAAAAAATGTCTGATATTACAAATTACTTTAGAAGTATGAAAAAGATAAAGGTATAAAGTGAATGATTTATAAAGTGAAACAGCCTCTTGAGGAATTCAAGCCCAGTTATTGGTTTAAGACAGAATACTTCAACCTGTGGCAGAATTTGAGCAGCCCTGTTATGCAATGTGCTAACAATCTAGAAATAATACTTAATGTTTTGATTCCTAGTTGTTCTTGTGGAAAATACACAGATAACACTTTTTTTTCAACACCTCCAAGTGTGGGGTCAAGTTACTTAAGTTTTAACCAATTTGGCATATCTCAATGATTTCTACTAGGCAAAAATCCTTAGCTTTCACGTTCTGGAATTTTGGAGCATTTCAGATTTCATAAAGAATATGTATTTTGGCAGTAACATCTCTTCCCTGTATTAATAGGTGGGTTTTTTTGTTTTTGTTTGTTTGTTTGTTTGTTTTTATTAGAGGTGCTTTTTAATATCTTACGATCCTGTGATCAAATATACTTGATCTTTGCTCATTCTATAAAGATCTTAAATTACAGTAGCAGTAGGTTTTTGAAGCGGGGTGCGGAATTCCCGGGTAACGACATACACTCAATATGAGTAAAAATCGTTCCAACTTTATTCAAGCTG